>JAEQBH010004824.1:0-566751 GCA_016808115.1 Tetrastigma voinierianum | reverse complement strand
AGCTTTCCATTGAGACCTTATTCACTCAGTTTGGGCTTGAATAAATGAGTTAGGAGAAGAAAAGAGAAAAAGTGACAGTTGGAGAATTTTTAAATTACACTTTAATAATAATTTTCAAAGTGTTCTTTCAATATATTTTGATTCTCGCTCTAAAGCCAGCGGTATAACGCCTAAAAGCAGGAGTTCGGATAGAGAAAGATTATGATGAAATTGGAGGAGGGGGTTAACGAAAATTCGCAACCTTGCGGATTTTTTAAATATAAAAAATATTTTTTTAATATATATATGAGGAATAATTTTTGTATTTTTAATATATATATATATATATATATATATATCATGAAACAACTTGATGTACGATGCACAGCCAAGAAGTGCTCTGATGCGGAGCTTGAGCTCCTCTGCATCCTGACTAGACGGTTCTTAATTCGCAAATAGTGTAGCCCTGCGAAATTTCTGTATTTTGTCTACTGCTCTTAAAATTAAGCAAAAACCTGCAAAAATGAACACAAGAAAAATTTAAAAATACGAGAAAAATGAAAAGTGTCAAAGAAAACAAAAGATTAGCCCAAAAATTAGAAAATAGAATAAAAATTAAAGAAATCAAAATAAAATAAAATAAGAAAAATGAAAACAAAGTGGGAGCCCGTGCTTCCCCCGAGCCTTCTTTAAGCCTTTGGAAGTACATTTGGAGCTTGTTGGATCTTGAGAAATGTCGAGGTTCGGGTGCTCCCAATCCGAACCCGATTACCCCACGGGCTCATCCAACATGCCATGCGGCGTGAGTGGGCGCTATGTTTTTGATGTAGTGGCAAAAGTTTGTACAGTGGCAACTAATTTCTTGAAGTTTTGCAGCATAGGCAGTGATGGGGTAGCCTTTGTGGTGGGTGCTTTAGGTGTGGATTGTGGTGCAGATGTAGGCAAGATGTGGACTGGAAGTAAGTTGTTTTTGGGTTAGGCAGTGGCACTTGGATCCAAATTTATGGGGATTGGTTGAAGGATAGGCTCTTGGGTCCCTTCCACGCATCCCCTTTCCATTTGCTCTCTGGTGGCGATGGCGGGGAGGTCGCACATACTTCTTGTTTATTAACCTCCCTTTGTGGTGTATTCGGGCACTCTTCTTTGGAAGTTCTCCTTTCTTGATGAACAAAATTTGTTTGGTGAGAAGTGAGATGGATTCTTTGTGGATGTAAAATTTTCTCGAACCCATCCAATTCCTTGCTCGAGGCTCTCCAACATCTCAATTTCACGATTGGCTAGACATTCTTCCTACGATTACATATGAAATTATCAACAGCTAGTTTGCTCCAATTCCCGGGGATGGCTTGTTCAACGGGGATGAGGTTGGTGGTTCTTTGCTTGCTGAAGTGGGGGCATAATATGTGGAAGCATGAGGTGCCAGTTGAGGAACATTATGAAGCGGGTGCACTCATCCATTGGTCTCTATAGTCCCTCATAGACCTATTTGGGTTTGGTTTCTCTGAGGGTTCTTGATTTTGTCATGGAAGGTTCTATAGTCCCTCATTGACATGTGTATGCTCCTGGTTTTCTCTCCCACTTGAATACTCATTATTGTTCTCTCTCATTTGGTAACAATTCAAACCCATTGGACATGCAATCACTGGCAAAGACAATACAAAAGCAGTCCTGCGTGACCCTTTTTTTTTTTTTAAGTGAAATGAAAAAGCGTGATATCTCAAAGATTCACCATACTTATAGTGAGGATCTGCAAGTGTTCCACAATAAATCAAATGCCTTAAGGCATATCAAATATGGCGCCATTTTGATTCATTAGCGAGGCTATAGAGAAGTAGGTGTCTGGAATAAAGCAATTTCTTGTCTGGGGTTCCTCTTGTATGAAACTCTTATGACCCTATAGTGAATCTAGATTGGGTTTGGATCAGATTTTATTAGACTGAGAAAAGTTCAGTGGAGGCCAAATAATTGATCATTTGGATTTTGGAAGTTTGTAAAAAGCGAGTGTAATGGTTTAATGGTGAAATTCGTAAATAAGTGTAAAAAGTCTCCTTAGTGAGACTAGTGGTTTGATTCTCAGTTCATTGAGAGTTCTTGAGTGTTCTCGTGTTAGTACATTGTTTGGCCTAAATGCCATTTTACACCATCATCAAACACGAAAAACCTTAACCCCTTTCTTAAAATATGATCTTGTAGTAAAGAACCTTAAGTTTACCAAATATTGCAAAATAATTATTAAAATGATCAAGATTGATTTGAGTACAATTTTAAAAATGTGAAGAAGGATGAATTAAAGATATTGGAGAAATCAATTAAGAAAAGATTTATAAAGAGGTGCTGAGGAAATGGGGGTTGAAAAATATGTGCATATTCAAGGAGGGAGTGAGGTTTCCTTGTAGCCTTCATCCCTTAATTAAGTCCTTGGGAATGATTACACACCTGAGCATATAATTCATTGGTATGGGAGCTCTGACCTAAAGCTTGTTAAAGGGAGGTAGAAAAGATTAATAAAAGAAAACATTATTATTATTCTAACATGAGACAAAATGATAGGAAAATAGTTTCTAAAGCAGAAACTAATTTGAGCGAAAGTGGAAAGAAAAAGTACAATTGAAGTATGAAGAAAAGATGCACTAGAACAAGTTTGGGGTGCTTTTGAAAAAGTTAGATAAGAAAAATGATGACAGTTGAAGGCACTATGTTGAGAAGATGTATGCAGTTTGGGTAAACTTGAACCATAAACATCTAGTTATCTACCAAAATACCATAGCAAGACATTACAAGCCTAAAAGACCTATTTGATCTTAAGAGTTATGTTATGCCTACATTAGTGGAGAATGATATGATAATAAATCCTATGGGATCTAAGTCACTCTAAAGAGACTACCATTATGTACAGTGAGTCTCATAAGGCTACTTAATCTGCAAATTAGTCATAAGAAGACCAACACACACTCACTAGGTCAAGAATTGTAACTGTTCACTGGCTATGAATTATTTGTTTTATTGAAGGTTACAAATTCAGAAAATTTTTAGGTTAGAAGGTGGTTAGTTAAGGCGATAAGCTGAGAAATTTACTAAGGCCAAATTGCTGATATGATTGAAAAGATGATTACAAAGAAAAATGTACTTAAAAATAAATTTTTATTGTTTGAGGACAAACAAGTAGTCTTTTCTTTGCTTGAGGACAAGCAAAACTTCAAGTTTAAAGGAGTTTGATGAGTCTAAAACTCATATATTTTTAAGACCATTTTCGTATGTTAAGGCTTAAAATTGTTTAATTTAATGAAAAATTGTGAGTCTTCTACCGGATTTATGTTTTGCATGAATTTAAAAGAAAAGAAGAAAAAATCGGCCATGACAATGTCTGGCAGCAGCAAATGTCGGCGACATAGGCGAAGTAAACATAATAGAAAAGAGCAATGTTTTGACATCACATTAGAATACAAAACCCAAAGAGCAATGTCTCGACATCACAACAACAATGTCACGACATAAGAGCGAACTTCAGAGTAAGAATATAAGTGCGATATGCGTCTTACCAACAATATTGACATCGAACCTCAGCTGCGAAGACATTAGCTAAAGAATGACCGGCGACGCAACTCAATCTCGCGTATCATTGGTGTCTGGGTTGCGTTTATCGAGCAAGGCTAAGAGGCTAGGCACCAAGAAATATCATTGACATCGGGGGCGACCTGAGTAATGTAACTTAACATTGACATTTAGAGTCGCGACATTGCACATAGAGAGGGAAGCAACTTAGAATTATATGCGAGCGATGTCGTATCGACCCACGACATTAGATGGACATACGAGACTTGAGAATCATAACACAAAAGCAATGTTGCTATATCGGCCACAACATCCGAGGTGACTAGGGTAGACTTTTGGGCTTTTGAAATCCCGTTGATTATTTTCTCATTTTCGGGGGCCCTGTGATTGGGGCTATAAATGAGAAAGCTTGAGGAGGGTGTGGAGCTTTCGGCCGCTCTCATCAAATTTTGAGCTTTTGGGAGGAGCTGAAATCTCCTTTGTACATACTTTTCTTTATTTTCGTTTTTTGTTTTCTCTTTATTTTTGTTTTCTAGATTGATTTTCCTTTTAGGATTAGAGTATTGGATCTGAGATGAGATCTCGAGCTAAATTTATTGTCTATCAAGTTTCATTTATGTCTGAATTCAAGTGGAGTCTAGATACTTTTTTGGATTTCAATTATTTCAATTTGATTTCAATTTCAATGAATTTGTTTAATCAACTAGTCATTGTTATTTGCAATCCAATCATGAATGGATGAGCTCCATCTGGGAATGAATATGCTATTTTGATTTTCGTTTGTATATTTAAATGTTGTTGTGGGTATGAAAACTAGGTTGATTTAATTGGTATTGCTTTGTGTGGGCAGTGCGAATATCAAAGTTACGTACCTAGAAAATTTGTATCTATGCTCACGATTTCTAGGATCTAGACTTCAATGATGGATGACACGAGACGA
This sequence comes from Tetrastigma voinierianum, assembly GCA_016808115.1. NCBI lineage: Eukaryota > Viridiplantae > Streptophyta > Magnoliopsida > Vitales > Vitaceae > Tetrastigma > Tetrastigma voinierianum. The sequence continues at coordinate 562,280 of JAEQBH010004824.1, read as the reverse complement.
AATAGTAGTCGCAGGGTAAATTGAATTTATATCCACTAAAAGTAATGCACTCTAAGATTACTTTGATACATTATTGGTGAAGTTCTAACCTTTGACTTGAGTTCCCACTTCAGTGTGTGGAAGTGTATTCTCAAGGCATAAGAACCATTCTTTGATATATATATATATATATATATATATGTGTGTGTGTGTGTGTGTATTTAATGTTTAAAGGTCTCATCTCAATTTGGCATAATAATCTTGATCCCATGTTAGCATAAATTCTAATCAGGAGATGAACATTACAATAATGATTTGTAAACAGAGTACCATTATATTGAAGGCTTGTCATTTGCCACATCTTATGGGGGTAAAGTTGTCTTCAATCTAAAGAAATGATTTAATGAACTACTGGTTTAGGAAAAAAATCAAATCTTAAGAGGGTTAAATTCCTAAAGTAATATTTGAGACCCATTGACCTGGTTTAGAATATGGTTAGCTAATTAGTAAAATGTGAGTGTCGAAATTTCCAAAAACTATACTACTGCACTCTTGATAATCGAATTCTTACTCCCTTAACAGTACTTGTTTTTTAACCTGTTGCAAACTAAAAATCATAACACTGATTTTATTCCAGTGTTATTTCTACTCAGAGAAATCTTTGATTCTACTATATTAGATTAGTTTTTATTTTAAGAAACATTAGATAAAAAATTATTTCATTCAATTTATAGTTTCAGAACTTCCAATTAGAGGTTCAAATAGTGATTTTCTTGAGTAGAGGGGTAGTTGATTTTTAGAATTTCTCATCAATATCTATGGGTATGATAACCAGACTTGCCAGAGTCCACTTTATTACTTGTATGACCTATGCGCTAGATTAGATTAGACCAAACCAATTTTAATTGTCATTTAATAGCGAGAAAATGGTCTTTACATACATGGTTTAACAAGTTTTTTTGGGCGTTGTTGGCACATATGTGGCCTCTAAGTCTCTTGAGGCTTTGATCCGAAAATCCCATCATACTTGGGATTCCTTTAGATATGCTAGCTGTCTTAGTAACATTGAGGGAAGGTGATCCTCCATGCAGCCTCGAATCTTATCAACAGCTGAAACCAATGATTAGCTATCATCAAGTCCCCTCCTCCCTGGGTTGGAGGATGGTATGATTGAACATGCAGAGGTTACTTAACCCCCTTGGCCCGTCGTTGCTAGCATGCAATGTAGCGATTTCATTTGTGCAATATTGTAGTGCAACACCAATACCCTCCATGAAGGTAGGTTGGTCAAAGGCCAGTGGTAGTTTGTTATCAACATTCCAATAGAATGATGCAACTCTAAAGGAATACTATATGCCATGAAATGAGATGAAACTCACTCAATGCATGAAACGAGATCAAATAAATTTTCAGGTTTTACTTTGTATTATAGCAAATTTTCTGTTTTTGCCATTTTTATGAAAAAAATCGATTTTTCTGGGTTTTACATTACCGTTTCTGACTTTTTCACTTTTCACAAAATGTTTGGGTTGTGCATCATAGAAGGTTGAGGGGCCAGAATAGGAATTCTGGTAGAGAGAGAAAGAGAGTGAGAGACATTTTTTGATACAAACCTTGCTTTGGTTTGTGTAGTTCTATTGTTAGTCATGACACACCACTGCAACACTAAATGATTGGATAACATCATAATTATGGTATGGATGGTTATCACCCATTGAAAACAAACTAGTCTTTACAGAAATGGAATAAAGAAACAAAAACAAAAAAAACAAAATTAGGATAACAAAACAGTTCTATATTCAATAGAAAGAAAAAAAGTTTTTAATACTCATAAAAAAATTAATTAGTTTCTAGAAAAATTTATGAGAAAAGACAAACAATATCCTATTCACTTATCCACTTTTTCATACTAGTTTGCCTAGTTTTGGAGAGAAAATCAATAAGGAAGAAATTTATGTAAAAAATACTTTTTGTCTTTAAGAGTCGATGTATTTTCCCTCTAAGGAAAGAACATTTGCCGAGAGTAGATAACCAATCAGAGGCGTATATGTAGTTGTTGCAGCCTCCCCATTTGGTTGGGTTGCTTATTAGAGCACGACTCATGTCATCTATGAATAATGCTTGGTCCCTTGGTATTAGTCACACATTTCCTTGTTTGAGTCTACCTTACAAAATTTTAGGTAGTGTGAAGGAGTGAAAATTAACCATCATAAGTTCATGTTTAAAGCTTTTAAAAAAACCTTGAGGCGATAATGAAAGAAGAGAGAGTACTCTAAGCACCATGGAACATCGACCAAAATTGTCACAAACTGCAAATAATGGTAAAGAGGCATCAGACTGTAGTCTCAAGTTCCAAAAGTTTCCATTACTAGTTAAAACATATACTTGCCCCTTAAAAACTATTATATGCACATATAAACCCTTTGATTTAGGCTTATTGTAGATGGTTCATTCGCTCGTCACGAGAGCGATAAAATAATAAGTGAGCAGTCTTGGAAGAGCCACGATGAAAAGTTTGAAGGGTTGTTGGAGAGGTGATTGTGGCATGAGAAATGTTAGTAGGAGGGTAGGAATTTCAGCTCATCTTTGTGAAAGGATTGATAAGCCAAAGTTCATCCCGGCCTTACTATCTCAAGCATCAATAATAACCATATGACAACCCCTATGATCTTCTTGGCAAAGCTTGCGGAGTTCTTTCAAATATCTTTTGAGGGCAGCGCATCTCCTGCATCCTTTCTTTTAAAAATGTCTTATATCTAACACGAAGTTATACAAATCCTTGTATTAGCTATTAAATAAAATTAAGATTTTAGGAATTGCAATGAATGAACAATGGATTCTAGAAACTTGGGGAGGATCAACCTACGTGTGTGTCCTTTGAGAAATTTTGACCTAACTCCATGGATACTCAATTCCAATAAAAAATTAAATGGAAAAACTTAGCAACTCAAAGGCTATGCATATACGGTGCCTCGAAAATACTGGGAAAGGAAATTGAAAGGAAAATGGAAGAAAAGAAAAATTTAAAGAAAAGAATATATATATATTTATAGATGGAAAGAGGGAAATGTAATTCCTTACATATTTGATATGAAACTTAGTGGGATTTCTTAATCACAGAAGGTCACTTGAGTGGTTCTTCCTATTTAGGAATACCAATGACAACATCTATCAATTGTCTATTTAAAGTTAATCGGACAATAAGACCAACAACTCTTAGAGTCGTGCTATAAAGTTAGGATACTAAATATAAGTTATTCTTAGTTTTGCAAATTCACGTGAGACTTGTTACTTTGAGTTTTATGAAATCATTCCTTACATGTTTGATCTGTGAAACTTAATTGGGTTTCAAATAAGAGGGTCTTGATGGTTCTTCCTATTTAGGAATATAAATGACAACCTTATCAATTGTCTATTTAAAGTTAATGGACAATAAGATAACAACTCTTAGAGTCGTGCTATAAGTTAGGATACTAATATAGTTATTCTTAGTTTTATGAAATTACTGTCTGAGACATTACTTTGAGTTTTTGATTAATCTTTACACAACAATGAAAACTGGTCCATAGAAAAGGTTGTATTGAAAATCAAAACTTGATATGGAAATACGTACCTCTTTCCGACTTCGCTCATGCCATTAACTTCTTTTGCATATAAAAAACAAACCTAAATTAAAATATAGAAAAGTTAAGTATTTGAAGTTTTTATTAGGACAATAATAATAATAATAAAAGGCCATGCATTTTAAAGAAAATTCTAAATGAGAAAAATTAATTTCACTAATCATAAATAACCAAAGATATAGAAATTTAAAATATTTTATACCAATTGTGTTTATAACCTAAATATTTCAACTTGAAATAACTCTGCATACTCTGAGTAAGCTTAACATTGAAGTTTCCTTTTATATATTTTACTTAGATTGGTATCATTTTTTAATCACTTTGTGATTATATATCGTCCTTATTTGCATATTGCATGGGAGATTACTTTGCCAAAGTGCCTTACATTAATTTATGTTCGACAAAGAAAAAGTTCTCAAAATTTTTGTTAATTGATTAAAGAAGCGGTATAGAAAAAATAGTAACATAATATTAAAATGTTGATATTTAGTGACTAATGGAAGCAAATTTTTATGGTTTCAGTCACTTGATATTTTTAGTAATTTATACAAAACATTTTAAAATAAATAATAAATGAGTATTGGTTCAAAACACAGGAATAAATAACGAGTGATATGAAAATTCAACCATGTAACAAGGACACTCTTTATGTTTTTGACAAGCTGCATGAACAATCAATATGACATGCTCAGAGCTCACAAATAAAACAAACTGATATGTAATAAACTATTTGGGATTCTAATAAAATCTTGTAATAACATTTGTGTGCTCAAGGTGCTGTTAATATTTAGTCATATTTAAATGAGAGATGATAAAGTTCATAAGTTGAACATCCCACTCTTGATGAAGTTGTCATTTTTCTATCGAGGAATGCTACTATTTTTTTATCACTATAATATAAATCAAATTTTCTTGAGACATGCAAAAGCTCAATAGATGCCTGATGGTTGGCTAAAATCTTCTTTAGTTCCCTTGTTTAAGTCTCTTATTTCCTACGAGGACAAAAAATAACACGTGTATCCCATTACTATTCCTATCATGTCTCAAACAATGTTCATTTTTACCTTTATACTTTAAAATGACTGAAAATATAATTTTTATTCATCAAATGAGAATTAGGATTCTAATAGATGATCATTTTCATTCTAATTACATCCTTATACTAAAAGAAATCTTCCACACCTAGGCCAAACTTTCCCACCTTGAAGGGGGTAGTAGGGCTAGGGGTGAGATGGGGTGGATTGGGTTGGATTTATGAAAGAAAATAAAAAGAGTTTGGGATGGGGCACTCTATCCATTTATGTTCAAATATTTACTTATTTCCCATCTTGATCCCAAACCTAAGGGAGGTCGAAGCTCATTTCCATCCATGTTAAAACATTTCTTAAAATCCTATCCTACCTAATCCAACCCATATAAGCTATCATTTCGGGGTTCATATTTATTTGAAAGAAGGCTGTTGTTTTGCAGATCACAAAAAGAGCTCTTAGGAGCATAAAATCCCATCCGCCTATCCCAGGCCCTTATATGTGTTTTAAGGGTTAGATTTCAAAATGAAGGCTTTGTTGTTTAGATTTACAAAAAAAGCTCTTAGAGTAGGGATGGCAATGGAGCAGGGATGGGTTATGGAGTTTACCCTATCCATTACCATTCATGATTATTCAATCGTATCCATCCCTCGACTCAAACTTGTGTTCGGGTAGAGTCGATCTTTCCTATCATTAACAAAAAATTAAAAAACCCTCAAAGCCCGAATCCTTGTTAAAGATAATAAAACAAAATAAAATAAAAATAAAAAATTGCTTTCATTAACAAAACCAAAACGGATATCAAAATTGAAATCGAATAACAATCTACAATCTAAAACCTAACGATTGAAAATTTATGAAAAAAAAAAAAAGTGAAAATGGATTGGGGGAAGAGAAGAAGCCATGGGTTGAACCTTAAGGTCACTGGCCCTACCACAGCCACCATTATTGGAAAATGAAGAAGAAGAAGAAGAATATGATATTGACACTCTCATCGGCTCACATGACCACCATTAATAGAAAGGCGTGCGATGGGGACAGAGCCTAAGCCTCTGGGGCATCCCACATAGGCATCAGCGGCAAAAGTAGACAAATCCCACGCGAAGAGGAAGAGATAATCTAAGGGGATGAGGCGAGTGAAGAAGAATCCCACGAAGAAGGAAGAAGAAGATATTGAGAGATGAGGCAGCGTGCATTACGATTTAGGGTTTCTTAAGGGGTTTAAATACCACTGGAATTTTTGGGTATAAATACCACAGAACTTTTGGAGTATTAAATAATGCTGCAAGGATAATCTTGTAAATTTTAATTAGGGTGGGGCGGGTTGGGGTCAGAAACCCATTCCTATCCGTACCGATTTAGGTTTTAATTAACAATCTGACCACTATTAAAACCTGGCTTTGTGAAAAATTTTCAATCCGAGTCACTAATGAGGCATGTTATCAAGTTTGATTACCACCCTTACGTTAGAACTCTCGAAATCCATCGCCTATCTTAACCCATATAGGGTAACCAGGTTCAAATTTGAAAATAACCTCTGCATCTTTGTAGTGATAACTAAGCGAACCACAGGTTATTGTTGCGACATCTTGTTCCTTATGTTTCTCGTAGCTCAAACTCTGTCTCCTCTATGAACTCTCTAGCCCCTGCGTCTCCTCAATCTAACAAAATGCCTAACCTCATTTGGCTCTCGCATTCTCTTTCTCAACGAAATTATTAGCAATCTTAGGTGTTGTTATGTTTGGTTACAGAGAAAATTATTTGAAGAAGCCTCTTCAATTTCGAACCTAAATAAGAGACAAAAATTCATTCAACTTAGTAATACTACTTCACTATTTATATTAATAAAAATATCGTATGAGTGTCCAACGCTAAAGATGGAACCCTAATGCTATAAGAAAATTGGAATCTTATTTGTTGAAATAATTATATATTAAGGGTAAAAATGTAAACTTATCCGGGATAGCGGGGATATATAATGGTGGCTCTCGCCTGGCGGGTCGATTTTTAATCCGACTCGATCCATCTTCGGTTAATATCTTACAGTACCACCTTAACAGGAGGTCGAAGCAAGGAGGGTGACACACAAACCCACGAAATCGCCCTCTCTAATTAGGTTTGGGGGTTGAAGGATAGATGGTAGTAGATAAACATAATTGATTTTTGTTCTTTTATTTACCACATATTTCTATAAGGTTTGGTTTCATAATTTACCATGAGAAAACCAAAAAAGGATTAAAGGGTTTCTTTTCATATCAATCACTTTGTTTAATAGAAAAATTAAGATCATTCACCTATTGTTGTTACTCTCTGTTCTTTAAAATGATGAGGTATAATGAAATAGAAATAGAGTACTAAGTCAATAGTAGAAATAAATGGATACGTCCAAGTAGTGGTGAGAAATACAAATAAATCATCATGATATCGATAATGGGATGGGTAATGATTGCAGCAATAAATGCCTATGAATTGGGTTACAATGCCTTAATGGATTTCATTGCAAGAAGGCGTGATTCACTTAAAATAATTGCCATGTTATTATATACTAGTATTAATGCAAAAACAGTGAACTTTTTAGTTCCTAATTACTATGCATAAAAAATGATTGTTGAGTTATAAAATTTAAAATTTATTGTTTTATATGGTGTCACTTTCAAAAAATTGCATCATAAATCTAAAATCAAAATCTATTTTTCCCATATAGTGACACTTTCTAAAAAATGACACCATAAGCAAAAATTAGCACCATAACAAAAAAAATTTATTTCATATGGTGTCACTTCTTAGAAAATGACACTATAAATAAAAAAATGTCATTGATAGATGAATATTTTTTATACAATGTGTCACCTTTATAAAATTTAAGTAAAAATGTGTCATTATTTTAAAAATGACATCAAAATTAGTGATACCATAAACTGTTTTTATAGTAATGAAATAAATTAAATAGCGACAAGGCGTGACCATAGATGGCATAACCAAATGTTATCATATAAGAAAGTGGATCTATTTTTAAACAAATGTGTCTCAAGTGTTTCAGGAATCCTATTGTCGTGGTCATCTTTTGTGAGCAACTAAATATAGATTATAGTCGTGGTGAGGAGAACTGGCCTCGGCTATAGGCTCTTCCTCAGCAAGTAGCAAACCATCTTTGTCAGTGGTCAGAGATGACCCCGATTATAGGCTCGTCACCGCCGCATTCAATAGCAACCATGCCTATAGCTCTATTTCCACTACAAGGAAAAAGTTAATCAATGACACATTTAATGCATCATTGAAGAGTTACAATGACACTTCCCTAAAGTGTCATGGTCTCGTATCGTATAAGTTTGCAGTAATAGTACTTATTTGGCGTCATCTTTGTGAATCAAAACTATGACATTCATTTAAGCGTCATTCTCTACTCATAATATTTCAATCTAATAACTTTACTAGCATTACTTATTTGAGTGTCATTGATTTTATATGTTTTTTAGAATCATGACCTGTACAGTGTAAGTGTTTTATCACATTAAAATGTTGTTTCATTATTTACATTTTTTGCATAAATCATGATATAACAATATAATTGTGAAAATGTACACATAAAATGAAATTAATATAGAGGAGAAAAAATATCAAAGTCATATGGATAAGGCTACAAAGCTATGATATATACATTGATCAAAAGTGCAGCAAAATATTCCCAGCCAATTTCATAGATTCAATGGTAGGAGTACAAAATGTTCTCAGGCTGTTGCGGTGGAGGACCTTTATGAAGTGTTAAGCCCATCAAAATCACCACATGAGTCCATCTGTTTTTGTTCAGATGTAAAAATTAAGTTTTAGATATAGAAAACAAAGCAAAAAACTTTGTAAAGTACCAACTAGACTAAGACATCGATTTATTATTTTGATGAGTGCTAGTGTGGTAATTTTCAAGGTATTAAATGAACATTGAACTGAAGAATTAGAATAATACCTTGTTGTCGGAAAAGAACTCCCACCAATGATAACTTGTAAGATACAAGCGGCGATAGAGGCCCATTTGTGAAAAGAATGACATAAAACAAAAAGGTTGTTTGTATGTGCACATTCTTAATATCAGAAAAATAACAAAGTGCTTCACAATAACAAGAATTATAGGATATAACCATATACTTGGGTATAACTTAAACTAGGAAATAAGTAGCCAAAACTAAAACAAAGTGAAATTCAATTAATCCTGAAAGGTTTCAATAAATTGAAATTTCAAATAAAAATATACAAATGGTTATATTGGAAGCATAAAGGAAATACTAAGCATATACTTATAAAGTAATATAGCCAAGCATGAATGTAAACAAAATCTTAAGAACCAACAACCAATCAAAAGGGCATAAAGTTTCCAATGCTTTCGATGAAAGGAGATATCTTGCATACACTTATTATCAATCAACCTGATTGATTACCATAGCATTGATTTTCGACTTCCCCAAAATAAAATTCACGCATTTCGAAAGTAGTTTTTATTAAGATAATAAACTAGAAAAGGGGCAAGGAATAGATCTAAAGAGGCAAGGATAGTACCATGAATAAGTCAACTCCAATCACTGTTTTAAATATCTCTATTTTGTCATGAGGAAAGGAGATTCTAAATACACATAAAAATGAGTAGTAAAGTAATCTATTACCTCAGAGCAAGAAAGAATTGATATATGATCAGTGCATAAATCTCTTATGTATATGTATATACCTCACAAATACAAAATAAAAATTCTTGATGAATTTATATTTTCTTATGAAGTTAAACTCAACTACAAATTAAAAATGATAAAAGTTCACTTAATGTGACACCCCTATCTAGGGTCCGTTTGACAACCATTAAACTGCGAAAACCTGTGGATGATATCGGGTGTCCCGATGTCACGCATTTCTCATATATTGAGACTCATTCACCTTATTTAATTCCCAAATACACAAAAATATGATAGACCATTTAATCGACAATCCTTTTATACCATACATGTTATGCTCGAATATAATACATGGCTCAAAACAAAACAAAGCTTCATCCGGCTCTCATCCGCTTGTGGTTATATGTAAGGTTAGGCGCTTGCACGGAACGCCTGAAAGAGGTCCCACGGCGGGGTGAGCAAAGCCTAGTAAAGAATGACTCTGAAGTGCCATCCCCAAGTGAACATCGCGATGGTCGCACAGCGAAACACACATCAAGTCAAATGTCTACATGAATGTCATATGTCATGCATGAAGTATCATGCCCATATCTCGAGTCACTCACCAACTCCCTCACATATGCATAAGCCAAATGTGATAACCGTCACTAGTATTACCAATGACCCATGTATCAAGCCCTCACCGGCTCTGTTACCCGATAAGTTCAATAGGCAGCCAATCCCGACTTCTATCACCTGACGAAGTCACATGTGATAACCATGACCGTGTGTTTTCTTTGGGCAACAGAACTTTTCGGCTTACACCGCGAGTCTCTTACGCCCGTCTTCTGAGAACTTGAGATACACAGCGGTCTTTTACACCGTGTTCGGGCTTTTCACCTGAGGGGGTTAATGGTTCCCTTCTTGCTTAGATCCAACACACATTGTTATATATTTCTTTTCATGTTTTAAATGGTGAGACATTTATTGGGCGTCGATCAATCTGACTCACTACCAATTCGTAACCGATGATGATGAGTGACCACACCCATGCACACACACCCGACATAATCACGATGTCCTGTGCATATGCAATCTTAATGCCATTGCATGTTCTCATGTCACATGTGGTGCACTACATGATTCTACTCAGTAGTACTTCATTGATGATGAGTATACTTTATACTTATCCCTATGTTTATTTTATATTTTTAGTAGTTTTTATTATATGTATAGTGATCAATACATAAATGTTCAATTTTGTGATTAGGTCATCCACTTGAGCCAATATGGAGCAAGAACGAGAGGCTGGCCAAAAATCAGCAACGACACATGCGGCGGCAGCTACGTGTTTGTTGTTTCAGCTACCAATGATCCCCAATTTTTACAATATTGTGCTGATTGTGGAATAGTTCTTTCCAAAGACCTTGTTCTTCCATTTGGTGAGCAAAGATATGACTCTTGGTAGTTGAAGTAAAAGAAGAAGAGAGGCTGAAAAGTGACAGTTAGATTATTTGTACATTAAATCTTTATATTGATTTCAAAAGTGTATTTTATAGTCATATAGTTTAAACTTGAAGATGTTATAACGGTATTAGGAACACCCAAATCGGAGTTCGGATGACAAAGTTATGGCCTTATGAAGTTGGAACAAAAACAGGGGATTGCTTCTCAACGTCGCGACGTTGCATAGGAAGCCGAAGCGTAGCATCCGGCGTTGCTGCACTCGTCACGACGTTGAGTTGATTTTGGCTCGATTTTTATGCGCTTTTGAGCCCATGGTGGCGGTTTAAAGCTCAAACCCTAAGGAGACAAAAGGAGGAGGCTAGGGCTCGGAGAAGGGGACTTTGCCCACACTTTGGGATCAAGGAGGAGGTTTGGGTTTGTTTTTGAAAATTTGGGAAAGATCATGAGATTTGTGGAAGAAAATCAGGACTCGCCATCATTTGATGTTATAGTTTCTTCTTCCCCTCTTTTCTCATGTTTTATCCTAAGTTTATGAAGTATCAAACCTCATCATGCTTTAAATTCGTAGATACGAGGGTTTGGTTGTATATCGAACATGGGATTTATATCTATTTGTTAATGTTATGTTTTCTATTATTGTTTCTTGAATGCACCTCATTGGATTGTATGGTTCTATTTGCATATTGATTTAAACTGTCTCGATGTGGTGAGTGGTTCTTTGCAAGATGAGAAGGGAGTAAAGCTAGACATGAATGAATCAACCTAATTAGCACAGTAGTGTAAAGAATATAGAGTAATTAGAAAGTGAACGGATCTTAAAGCATCTCCCAATGCTTGGGGTTGAAATTTGAGAAGCAAAGACCTAGTATTAGTTGGTAGGTTATTAGACCTCGAGAGAGGCTTGTAATTAAATTAGGCAAAGAGTCACCTTGGAAGCATTTCCTTGAAACAATAGAGGTAATTTAACTTAGATCTAAGAGGATTGTCCAGGTGCACTAAGTATACTGGAATTTATTATCTCTTGGTATCCTTTAGTTGTGAACTTCATTAGTAAGATTTAGAAATTTCATTAGTTTAGTTTAAATTCTGTTTACTATCTGTGGTTGGATATTAGAGAAGTATTATAATTTTGGTGTAGCATTACGGGTTTTACTTGTGGATCGATATAGGTACTGGTACTTTATTACTTAATGACGTGCTACGGGGCCAGTATTTCTTTTTATATTTTTTACATAAGTTTATGGGTACATCACAAATCCTATCAAGTTTTTGGTAGCGTTCTTGGGAGAAAATGTCGGTGTTTATGTTTGCATGGTATGACATGAAGTGTGTGGCAGCCGGGGGTCCCGGTGACGTCGACTGTGGAAACATGTGTACCATCTCATGAAGCCATCATGTCATATTAATGAGGTCCATCGTCATACTACGTCCATACGGTTACAAGACCATACATTTCTATAGATCAGAGTTATTACATTACTCTGACCACAAAACAGTAAAACTGGTTTGTTCTAATATATACACAAAACAGAATCGAGCCACAGTCCAGGTAACTGCCAATCCGGCCTCTAAGGAGCGCGAGTGCTATACGTCACGTACTGAGAAAGGGGTTCCTGACGGGGTGAGCTAACGCCTAGTATAGATAAATCCTGAGGGCTATTCCCGGCTCAAGTGCACATGCAAATGATCATTCAGTCGAACCAGCGATCAATCCGTGCATACATGTTGTCACATCATGGAAAAATCTATATGCATGTGAGAGCGACCTCGTGCACCCAATCTGGGTCGACCTGAGCCCCCACTGATACAAGTGCCAATCGAAAATCAATCTGGTCGATCCAGGCTCCCATCTCACAACCAGTCTGTCGCGATATTTATTTAATCGTTTCGTGTCTTTTGAAATATAACTGAGGTCTCACAGCGGGTCTCTTACACCCTCGGAGCATTTTTCGGGCTTTCAGATTGGATCTGTTGTCTAACTAGGTTTGAGACTTTTCACGTGAGGGGGGGTGTCATCACCACCTTTCATGACATTTTCATTTTCCATCTTCGTTTAACAACGTGGAACTCGATTGGACCGTCCATTTCCAAACTCACACGGTCTTGACAGCAATGCCAGGCAGATTACTGTGTACACCCATGCCAATGGTGGTGCTGTGCCAGTATAGTTTGTGCCTTTGCACTCAAACCATGACCGATGTGAAGACCTACACATAGACATTCTGTGCCTATGTGAGTGCTACATGAACACTCCGTGTACACCTAATAATTCATATATTCGGTTTAACATCGACATACATGCGGTCATGTTGTCATTCCATACATTCAAATCCAGTACATCACATAAGTATCTGTATATCTTTTCTATCATTCGATTTCATTTATGTCGACATTATTCAAGCATGTATTAACATAATTCCAATACCATTACTTAGGCAAGTAAATACACAATTCATATTCAGTTTTGGAACTGATAATGTCTAATCATACATCCCAATGCATATAATTGCTATCTTAGTCACACATATGTCACATAATTTCACATATTCGATTATGTTATTACGTTATGGCAATAACACACATTAGTCATTCGACCATAAATCGACCATGCGACTTTCAAATAATGGACTTAGATCCGAAGAAAAGTCTAGTTTTTAGCAAATACCACAAAACATCAACACGCCAATTCCTTAATTATTCCATATACGGTCAGCTTATTCCCGATTACAAGCGGTTGAAAGCCGGAAGTTTTAAAGCAGAAGTTCAATAAGTTAGAAAGGCAGAACTGGGACTGTTCTCATTGTCCGTGACCAACTCATTTTGACTACATTTTGGCTGGCGCATCTTATTAAATTCTAGACTCGGCAGGCTTTCCGTAAAGTCGAGCCTGAATGGGTTGGGACTGAAAGTTATGGTCGTCCAGAAGTTGGCAGCGACCGATTCACAAGGGTGTGAAATTTGCAGACACACCCCACTGCTATTAAACAGGTTTTCTATCCGAAACACAATGTTTATTTGGACAATTCCCAAAACCCTATGAAACCGGTCTTTGACCATCACACAATCCTGAAACGAACCACCGACAGCCACATTAGCCGAGCAGAAAAAACGGCAGACATGCCGAAGCTAAAGTGCAAACAACAGTGGATGAGAACCTACCTCTTGTAGTAGTTACGGGTTCTTTCCCATCGAGTGCAGCTCTCGTGACTCTCCTTCCTTTTCCTCTTTCTTTTCCTCTCTTCCTCCCACTTTCTTGTATAACTAACCTTTCCTTTTCTTTTATTTTCCTCCCTTTCTCCTTTTCTTTCCTCCTTTCTCTTCTCCTTTCACTCCACCCTTCCATAACACCCCCTCCTTCTCCTTGCTGCTCCCACAAACTGAAGCTTGCTGCCCCCTTGCTTGTATGAACAGCCCATGTGAAGCCCCTTATATGAGCTGGGGCCATACATGTTGACACATGGCATGTGTCTAAAATACATCTGCTGCCATACGTGTGACACATGGCTTGCATGTGTGCCCACATGGTTTTCCATGTAATCATCATATTTCGACATGTATTATTTCGACACCCAGTTGTATAAATCACGTGAAATTGACTATCTCGAGATTCAAGCAAAATTAAAGTGGATGCTGAATAATGTAGGACTATTTCTTGGTGCGATCAGTTTCACTTAGTCAGAATCGAAAATGCAACTTTTTCTCACGAGGCCATTCCGATAAACTCACGGTTTTGCCCCCTTTTTATACGAAAAAGTTAGGTAAAAATTTTCCACGGGGTTTTATGAAGTATGATTGATTATAATGTTGCATGTAGTGTATCATACATGCTGTTTGTAGAGGCTAATAGTGACATTAGCATTGCATATGCACGGGGACATCAACATATTGGGTGTGTGGCGCCAGATGCTGGTCATTCATATCCACGGTGATGAATGGGTAGTGAGCTCGTGCTGGACGCGTCAAATGCATCCTCGTAGTTTAAAACAAAATAAATATAAATAATGTGTGTTGGAAGTAGAGCAGAGGATTGTTCAATCCTGGGTGAAAAAACCTAGAACATGGAGTGTATATAAGAGACACGATTGTGATCAGAAAAGTTACATTACATGGGTGTAAGCGCGATTAATAGTCAGGTTCCATTGCCGAGAGGCCTACGGTCATGTTTATCTACATAGATTTTAGGTATGTGATAGGAGTCGAGATTGACTTACTTTGTTGCCAGTGGCACTTGCATTGGAGTAATGGAGCCGGTGAGGCTCGATCGTGGGTCGTTGGTAGCCACGGGGCGTTTGTCCCCACATTAGCATATGCATATGAGGCAGTCGGTGAGTGACTCAGAATATTACTCAATAACATATTGAGTAACGTGGAATGGTGAGGCTGTTGCAGCTGGGGTGTGTTGGTGAGTCTCTTCATGGCATGTAGACATTGGGTAGAACATGTGTATGTTGCACTTGGATGTGTGTTTGATTATTGTCTGCGACCATTGTGTACTTAGATGGGGTAAGCGAGAGATTATCACAGCAGGCTTTTCTCACCCAGTGGTGGGACCGCTGGTGCGGAGACCGGAGTTACTAGTGGATGGCGGTCCTTAGGGTTGGGATTGAGAAGAAAAGGTGAGGTTGGCTTTGTTATATATTTTGTAAATATATATAGGTTGTGACTATTTGTATAAGAGTGATGTAATTTAAACTCTTATGGACTATAGTTTTATAGTCAAGTGTTTATATGTTTGAGTATGGATAAATAGGCCCTATGTGGCCATTTTTACTCGTATGTGGACTCGGTGTGGTCGTTCTATAATATTGGGCCATGTTGCCCTTGTTGTACAGTTATATTTTGGGTAGAAGCTCCTACGTTACAGGAGTCTTTGCTCGATTTTCATTAAATCCTTGGGTCGGAAAAGCATGATGGTGTAGTGTCCCGGGTTACCGACATCCCACAGTATTCAGCGGAGTTGGCCAGGACATCGCGGGACCCTCGAGATAGGGGTGTCACACAACCAGTGATGAAACCTAACAAAGAAGGAACTCCCACAATTAGCATCTCTAAAATTGAAGTTTTAATGTATTTGAGAGAGATAGAGATAGACTTGAAAAGTCTAAGGCTTCGTTTGGAACCTATAAAGCATTAGGGTAAGAAAAAAATATAAGGAAATTAATTTGCTCATGTTTGGTTTTACCATGGAAAATATAAGAGAAAATCAAATGTAATAAAAATTATTCATAGTCAAAATTTTATATATTTTCAAATTTCTTAGTCCTTATATAATATGAAAAAAAATGAATAGGTTTGAACAAACATATAGTATTAATTTATTAAGGTTAAATATATATTTTTATTTTCCTCACATTTTATTTCCCTCATATAATTGATTGACTTATGTCTCATACGTAATGAAAAAGCAAAATACAACCTTATATAAAAATATAAGATTTGGTTTAAAAACAAATTAAGGAATAGAGAACTTACTCAATAATAAAAAATCCAGCATCACTTAAGTATTTTACACAGGCATTTTGTAGTAGAAAATTTGGTAAGAATCGCAATGCACATAGAGATCTTAGACCTCCCGACAAACAACTTGAAAGTAAAGCTGAAGAGAGATTCAATTAATATTCTAGCAACCATAGCTAGTAATGTTACTTCTAATTTCTAAGTAATCTACCAATGAAAAATAAATAGAGGAATTCTCATAATGAAAACTATACCTCCAGTAGCCCACTTTTGATATCTTGTTTTTGAAATTGCAATAATTGGTATTAATGGTCAAAGATAAGGTTTTTTAGATTTTTATTGTCTAGGAAAACGTACAAATCTTATGACGATTTAGGAAAAATAGATTTTTTCTATATGACCTTGTAGAAGCATCATGATTTAGTCTATAAAGATCATTTGCTTAATTAAAATAATACTCTTTGAAATATGAAACCTCTAAATATGTGTAATAGCGTCGAGGGTAGGACACACTGCAGTCTCGGGTACTTTAAAGGCTGACCATTAGGTTGTTATGTCGGATTTGTGGCGAAATGTCATCTACATTCGAAGTGCTTTCATAGGTTTGATCTCAGCTATAGTAATAGTCAATACTATACTAATTACTTCTAACAACAATCAGTCTTACACTAATACACACCTTTAAGATCATCCTTCATGGAGCCCTTTCAATGATCACAAGATCACTTTTCATCTACGGTTAGGCTCATTGCTATACCAAACTTTTATGATGTTATTTTTATTTTGACAGGTGGATATTTAGATTTACAAATGCTACTACTACTAGAGACTCTAAACAACCACCTACCTTAGTCTAATAAACTCATTGTTTGGCGATGGCTCTACTCTACCTATTACCTCACATGGTAATATTGCAGTGTTGTACTTGACCTTTACATATAAAAACATTTTTAGTTCCATATCTTGAAAAATCATATCAACATTTCTCATTTTACTTCCCATAACAATGTACTTGTGAATTTGATGCCCATTGTTTCTATGTTGGGACAAAGTCTGAGGACATCTTGGTTCAGGAGTAAGCTATCTAATGGTTTTATATCAACTTGATGTTTCCCCGGTCCTCCTGCAGTCTCAGATTTGGCTTAGTAAAACACCCGGCACCTCGGGTTCTTTTGTGTTCGGTCATAACCTATATGACCTACCAACTTAGGGTTCTTTATCATGGTAGTGGGCTACAATATGTTTTATGAATACAAAAAATGGAACGATTAGCATTCATTTTTAGAATGCTTATGTGAGTCCATCATAATACTGTGAGTCAAACTCATTACAGATTGTTAAAGAGCAAAAAATGTAAAAGCTTTGGCAGTAAACTTTTGTTAAAAATTTTTGTTACAATGTTTCACAAACTATGAGAGTAGAGCATTTGGCTGCTGCTAGAATGGGACTTCAGATTTAGTGTTCGAAGCATGGTTTAGAGTCATGGTATGTCTACAATATGTTCTGACAATCTAGTTAAAAAGCGAAAAAAATCTCAAAAAAATAAGGAAATATGACAAATAAACAAAAGTTGGATTCAATAAATTAATGCATGAGCATCTTTGCTTTTTGACTTACATTTAATAATCATAAACATACATTTAGATTGGACACAAGAATGTTAGAGAATTTTAAATTAAGCGTTATTTAAACCTAGTTTTAATCATAGTTTGTAATCTCTTGTGTTGTCGATCACAATTACTGTGAAACTCACTAAAAACATCAACTTTTCTCCAAAATTTCATTAATTATTTTGGCTTTGCAGTATTTGAATTATTTCTTCTTATCATTTTTTCTTCTAAATCGTATTTTCTCTTTTTCTATTTCTTTTCTCTGATTTATTTTTTGAAATTATTATGACAACCAAAATCATTTTCCACTTCCATTAATTTGGTTGTAGTTCTCAAAATGTTTAATTATTTGTCCATTCGTTATTATTATTTCATATTTCAAAATCTCATCTTTGCTATTAGTTGATTCATTTTCTTTTCTTTCTAAGTGACATTAAAAAAAAAAAAAAAAATTCTAATCCTTCTCGAGTTCCACTTTCGATACCACCAGTCGCTCTTGGGTTTGAATCATTGACCAAATAGTAAAGTAGGCATATGTCAAAAGACTCAAACAAAATGCATGAGTTATCAAGTTGAACAAACCCTAAGACCCTTGAATACCTGATAACGACAAATTCTATAGGTGGGAAATGGGTTAGCCTGACCCATTTTGGACCGATCCGATCAAGGCACGGGCCAATATGAGCCGGACCATTTTGCCTAGGTTATATGTAGACTCTTGTTTGACCCAACTGACCCTATGCAAGCCACGGGTTAAAGCGGGCTAAATAATTTCATCAGTAGTAAAACTATTAAAAGCAATTTTATAATCTTAATATTTCTTAAAAATAAAATTTTCCATTTCAAATATTTAAGAATTTATTTTAATATTTAAAAAAGACCATATAACAAACTTTCAAAAACCAAACTCTAAACCACCACTTGAGTTTCTAAGTGTACTTGTTTCTTATTTTGGTTGTGCTTTCTAACCTTCTGAATATTACCCTGTAAAATGTTTATTCAGTCAGCCCACAATATCGCGGGGTTTAGCCTACTCCCAAAACCACTTTTCTCTCTCCTAATAATTTCTTTCTTTTTTTTCCCTAGGTGCCTTTATAGATTGTGAGTGAGTTGTGCAGGCCACTTGTTTGTTAAGACATGTTTATTGCTTCCATACCAAGGCGTTAGTTCAAACACCTAAAACCCAGCTAGCTTCCAAACTCAAAAAACCCATCTTCCAAATTGAAGAAACAAAACCAAGACTTTATCACCAAAACTGATTTTTTGAACCCAAATGAGCCTATCTCGATCAAAATAGCAGAGCAGCTCAAAACAAATCATCCTCCGTAGATTCGAGTCTCATGAATAACCCAAACAAATTTTCCATGACTTATGTAGAATCAAGATTCTTTTCATCTTGGAAAAAGAATAAAAAGTAATGAAAGGAAACCATTGATAGATTTTGTTGATTCTACAGAAAGAGAGAATCCAAAAGTTCGGATTGAGCAAAATTGAGTTTTGAATAAAAGTACAAAATTTTTGGATATGCTAGAGAAATTCTAGGCGAAAATGGGGGGAAAGGAAAAGAGTCTTGATTTTTCTTAGGCAAAACCAAGCATCTAATTCCTTTTGTCATCAACACAGTAGCTTCAAGGACGATATGTAGCTGTTTTCAGGAAAAATAGGTATCTTCTTACAGTTTCCAAACTAATAGTTAATATTATTCTTACGATTATTTTTTTAAAAAAAAAATCCTTTCACACCAAATACTTCCTCGAGGAAATTTTTTTCCAACAAATAATTTTCTGAATAATTAAGTCGATTACCAAATGATTCTCCAATCTTCTCGGTAAACAATTAAAAGATGAAAGTCTTTTCTTACGCAAAACAATAGGAAGGCAAAGCACAAGAACATTACCACATAGTTCAAGCAAATATCAGCACGAAAGAAACAAAAAACAAACAATCTTTTAAACTTGAAACCTCAGATTTTCTTCACTGCAAAAAATGGAAAAAGAAAAAAGAAAATGGGAAACTGTCTCATCAACACAATTCAACCCAACTGCGAGAAAATCCCTAGTTCCTCCACTTCCAACAACCAAATAATAGATAATAAAGTAAAAAGAAACAACAAAATGAGACTCATATATAAGTACACAAAACAACCTTTTATTTAGCTTCAAGATTGTCGATTCACTTCCTGAGCTGCCAACATGAGCTCCACCTCATTCTCGAGGCGCAGTCAACAAGCAATCTTCAGCTCTCACCTTTTCAAAAGCAGTGAAAGAGGAGGTCTTAGCTTATGTGCATTTGCGCTTCTCTGCTGCAAATAGAACTTTAGGACTAAAGGCGTTGGAAAGAAAACCCCCTCTAGAAAAGAGAAGAAGGGTAAGGGAAGATTTCTCATGGACAACCTCCAAATGCAGAAGGTATCGGGTTTGAAAAGATCTAAAAGATAGGGTTTTAGATTTTACTATCTAAGAAAATAAGGATATATATATATATATATATATATATATATATATATATATATATATATATATATGTATAATCTTATAGATGATGACGGTTTACAAAAATATAAAGGTTTTTATATTTTTTTTCAATGACATTGTGAAAGCATCAAGATTGAGTTTAGAAATAATTTTGTAAAACCCATGAAAATTTTAAATTTACATTTAAAAAAAAAAAGGAACGAACGATGTTTGTGGAATAGTCTGAAAGTTGGGATTTTCTGAATCTGGAAGTGACGTAAGCGGACCGCGGTTGAATAGTCTGTAAAATCATACTAATTAAAATTTTGTTGGATTCTTAATATAATCGGATTTCGCGTATTCAGACAGCGGGTGTCGTCTGCGGGACACATGGCGGAAGATATGGGTGACACATGGAAAACCATGTGGTGACACATGAAGCCATGTGTCGCGATGCATGAGGGCTGTCATGTAGGACACATGGCGAGGCATCATGTGCGTGGCATCAAACCATGTGCGTGTGTGACATGTGCATCATGCTTGACCCTTTTGAATCTATAAATAGAGGGTTCCAATTTGGTTAGGAGACTCAAGGTGCGTGGGGGAGGCGGTGGGAGAAGGAGGGAGAGGGAAGGGAAGGGAGGAGGAGAGGGAGAGAAGAGGAAGGAGAGAGAAATGGAGGAAATGAAAGAAAAGGAAAGAAAGAGAAGAAGAGAAAAAGGAAGAGAGGGAAAAGAAAGGGAAGGAGGACTATCGTGCGGTGAGAGACCCGGAGCGCAAGGAGCCGAACATGCTCCCCGGGGTGGGTTTTCTCTTACTCACAGTTATTTTACACAGGCAGTCTTGATTTGGTGGTTTAGGAAGCAAGCCCTACATTGTGTGTGGTTGACTGTGATGTGTGTGGTCAAGCATTTCATGAGGTTTGGAGACTGAGCCAGCTATATTTATTGTGTTTTGGAGACAGCAAAATCCCAAGCGGGAAATGGCCAGCAAGAGTATGCCGAGTCTCACACCTGCTGTGAATCGGCTGCGCTGGCGACCATAATGGCACTGCGGTCGATTCATTCTTAGGCTCTGAAGCTGTGGCCGGGTCTGGGTTTAATAAGATAAAGTGTCAGCCAAGCAATGTGTATTGGGTTGGGTCACGGACAGTGAAATAGTCGTTACTACGGAGACACATTTTCAAACGACTGTAGCAGAAATGCTTGGGGTGCATATGTACTCGATGATTGCTGTGTTGAATGTTGTATTTAAGCTGAACTTTACTAAGTCTGGGTTGGCTTTCTTAGGCAGCATGGCTTTGAATTTATGGCGAGAATATTTGTGTGTTGTGCCATAAATTCAATGACACCAGCGAATACTGGCGATAATGGAAATAGTACTATGCGGTAAGAATGTGACCGAGCACGCAGATGCCGTGAGTTTGGAGGTATGTTAATACATGTTTGGCTGTGTTGACATGAGTGGCGGATGATGAAAAGATGTAGTATGCCTCTTGAGTATGCGGCTGAATGTATGGAGATATTACATGTATGCGATGTTGAGTGAGCATATATGGAATGTTGTGTGCGGTATGGTGTTCATAGCACGCAGATGGCACAGTGAAATGTCGGTCTTCACTATCATGAAGTTTGGTAACGATGTTTGGTGTTCTTTACGCGACCGATTATTTGGTGCGTAACTGCGTTGGTGCGTGGCAGGAATGGATGAAGTCGTTGGCCACCGTGACCTGCAAATGATGTGTCGGCATGATGCCCACCGGTGAAAAGCACAGCTGTTGTGGCGTATCCACGTGGCAAACCGGAGCGACCAGCGATGCCAGAAAAGATACATTGCCAGCAGCTATTGCTCAAATATCACACATAGACACTATGGTGTTCAGGCTCAGAATCGGGCGGCACTGTGTGTCCCATTAACTGCATTGGGTAGTGGAAATCGTATTTAGTATAAATAACAAATGTCATCTCGATACGTATTTTCCATGGGGTTTGGGATCAGCAAAATTTATACCTATAAATTCCTCCCTTTGCCATTAATAAACTCTTTGTAGCATAGTGGCTCTAGGATCGAACACTAGGATGGGTTTTGTCTTCTAATTATTTGTACTTAATGATTCAAAATGGTGTTGAAAGGCTTTGTTTGGATTTCGGTTGTATAAAGTGTGGTTGTTGTCACTATGTTAGCGATGGTGATTCGAAATAAAATCATGAAGACACTTGAAGTTTTGGACACTAGTTTGGTATATTAGGGTTCTTAAGGGTGTCTCGGGTTATTTCCTCGCATTTAGAGATGACCTATAGTCATTTTCCAAAACCCAGATCTTTGTTTAACTTTAAAAACCAACCCTTAATACCTTTCTCTGAACCATAGCATTTGCGAGCATTAAGCATTTCCCTCGGTTGAAGTCAACATTTAACCTACCCCCGATGGCTCATAAATTATAACTAATGGATGTTAGTGTATCTAACAATGAAGATACATTGAACCACTGAAAGCATAAATATTGACCCGAAGAAAGTACGTCAAAATAACTTTTAAAACCTAGTTTTGAAAGTTTGAAACATAAATACCCGATGTTGCTTGAAGTGGCAGAGGATCACTGCAAACCTCATCGGTAACACTTAACCCTCCTCTTCCTTGGTTTAGAGGCTTTATGTCAACTGAGTTATCATCCTCGAAAGGGATATTGTTTGAGTTACTGAAAGTGAAGAAAGAAAGAGAGAGAAGAAAATGAAGCAAAAGCAGGGCCCGTAATGGAAAAATGCCTTGTGAATAGTTAGGTTACAAATTGTTCATAAGAAGACTTATATAACCTTACAAAAAGGTGAAAATACCAATCTATCATAAATAGTATAATTACAGTGAGGGTAGAGATGGAAAAAACCAAATACGGGGTCGTTTGTACACAAAAACACGAAGCAGAACATTTCGCTATAGGTGAAAATTTCGCTGTAGCGAAATTTCACTACATAAGCAATTTAAACTATGTAGATGTGAAAATTACCTTTGTGAAAAATTTCGCTATTCTAGAGAAAATTTCTCTATTCTAGCGAAATTTCCTTGTCTTATACTTGCATCCACACATATTCCAGCTGCATCGGCTTATTTCATCTTCTTTCTTCGTTCTATAAACGATTTTGATTAGATATAAATCAAAGCGAACTCCTTTGTAATTATTTCAGCTTGATATGCTTAGCTTGATATGGTAGGATAGGTTTATGAAACACATAAAAACTACCTGAGCAGCCTCGAAATACAGTATTAGTAAGGGACCTACACGTGTCAATTAGCTTAATTAATATGATTAGTGCACAAAAAATACTTAAATTCTCATCTTAAGTGGGTTTCAAAATAGCGCTTTTGGGTCTTAATCACACTATGACAGACACATTGCTAGTCTGGCGTAGCAATGAAATATCAACAAGTAGAGAACAAAAACATGAGGTCAAAAGGTTTGTAAAAGTAATGCACTGCTGCGATGAGAATCACGGAAACTATGGCTAAGATCATCTGAAGAATGAAAACTATACAGTGATTGTGGACAGCAAACTCACTGCTCCCGAGGCATGAACGAGCTCTTGCAAAGGCTACGGGTTTGTTTGATCGGGTCTCAATCATAAACTCTGGCTATGCAGCTCCACAGGCAGAGCTAATGCCATAGCCTTGTGTGTTAACAACCTAAATAGGTGGGACACACTTATTACATAATTCTTTTGCGTTGTAGGGTGCAAAGTGAGTTGACTACCAAGTGTGTAGCGAGGATCATGACGACTCCAGCCGGTGGTTTAGGGCATCAAGCCATGAGGATCTTTCATGCAGCTTTATAGGTTTCTGGATTTCCCGAATGATTTCGGGCCTCCAACTCTGACAGCTAAGCTCCACCCGTCCGCGTATAGCGGGAACACTAAATTCGGCGACTCCGTAGTGAAGGTTTAGGGCAGGGCTAAGGCTTTCGCCATATACCCCTTGGACCGTGCTCGAGTTTTAAGGCCAGCAATGCGATTCGATTCTTTTAACTTTCTTTTAAGCTTTTTCTTTCTACCTTTTATTTTGGAAGGCAGCATTGGCCTTGTTATCGCCTGTCATTGGTGGTGTAGATGCGAGGTGGATCGATTCTTTGCGTTGTCATTAGCACATCAACGGTGCCGCTGTTTGAAACGTGATGGTCCACGGTAGTGATTTGTATAGGCTTAGTCATTAGCGGTGAGGTGGGGTGGCTCTGTATCTGTAGGAGAATAACATGATTCTGCGCTAGAGTGACCTCTGCTCGGGCCATCCGCTGGGCCAATGCTGTTTGAGAAGCTACTAAACATGCAGTAGTAGTAGTAAGTGCACGGACAGCATCCATAACAGCTGATAAATCCCTAGAAGTGACAGGGATGTGCTCAGATGGCTGCTGTGATGTGGAGGATGGGCCTGTAGTCTTAAGAGGGGCATGGGGAGGGGTGGAAGCGAGAGGGATGCATCCAGAGAGGCGAATGAGGCACTGGCGAGGTCTGCGTAATCATCCTCGACCTCCTCCTAGCGTTGTAGAGAGAAAATAGGCGACATAAGCGAGTCCGCTCATGGGATAAGATATGAGGGCTGACTCTGGCAGAAGCGCTACATGCGGCTCCTCAGGGAACCAGATGCTGTCGTGGCCTGACAACCTCGGCATCAATAGTGGAATAGCCTCCGCTCGAGCCAGGTCCTTGCGGTGGACCTTCTCCTCGAAGTGAAGTAAAGCAGTCATAACCAGCTCTGTCGGATTGAACCATACCCCTCGAGATATCGGTCAGGCCTCGAGAATACTTCCTCGCTATAAATAATGCTCGGTGGGCGGATTGGACCAAAGTGTGTGGTCAAAGTGAGAACATCTGCGGAGGAAGTTACGAGCAAAAAAGTATAGATCAGGACATATCTCGAGAGAGAGCGAATCATCTCTAGAGATGGGAGGCCCTTCTTGAATGTCTGTGGGTTGCTAGAAGGACTCTTGGGATAAGCGGTGATATCAAGGCTGCGGAATCCCGGGAAGGTCATCGATCTTTTGAGCAGGATGCATACGATCGAGACCCAGGGATGTCATAGTGCTAATGGTAAACTCAAGAACCTGCAGGATAGAAAAGCGCCTTGGAGACATAAACTCTGAAAGTACCTACAGACCAATCATCGAATCTGCGAGCGGCGGGTGCATTTGTCGGTGCTAGTATATCATAGTAGGACTCTCAGGTGAAAGTCGCGACGACAATTCACGTTCCTTTGGTAGCGAGATCACGGCTAAACGCCGGACGCCTAATCCTCAAAGCTAGGGATAATGAGGTAATGAACTTCTGGCGTTTGGAGGAGGCGAGGCTTGGGCTAGAGAACGAAGACTCCCGGGCCCGGATGTTGGACCGCTTGGAAGGCGGGGCCCTCCGGGGTGGTCGCGGATGCACGGGGAGGAGAGGGGGCGAGGTCCCGCCCAGGGAGTGTGACCTCTCGCTGGATGGGAGCTTCGGCACCCAGGGCTCTCTGGAACATCGGGAGTCGGACGGGAGGTGTCTACGTATCTGGCGGCGGGAGAGAGTGGCGCGGTAGCCACAGACGTGGCGCCATCTGGCGAGAATCGTTACGACCCCTAGGCTTGGATCGATGCCCCCCATGGGTGCTAACCATGGCTGTAGGCTAGCTACGGCCCCAGGCAAACCAGCGGGTGAGGGCGCGGCGTGATCTTTGGGATTGCTAAAAGCTGGATAGAAGCGTAGGTGTGACTCGGGACTATGGTGACAGCTCGGGAGGCCTTGGGGAGGCGGGAGAGCTATCGGCGTGCGGCCGAGGGGAACTCGCGGGGAGGGGTCTCAGAGTGCTCGCGTAGTGGTACGAGCGACGGGGAGGAAAAAATGGGGGAGGAGGGTTGTCAGCTCGGGCGTACTGGGACGTCGAGGTGTGTAAGTGAGAGAATGAGAGGAAGGGGGCCTTTTATAGAGGGAGTGACGGTGGAAGGTCCCCATGGTAGCCAAAACCGCATGTGGATAAATTTTGCTATTATTGCGAAATTTATGCCCTGCACCAGCTTTCATCGTGCAAAATAAAGACAAAATAAAATAAAATAAAAAAAAAAAAAAATATTAAACTGAACATTTCAAAGAAGGTTTTAATTAAAAACTAAAATAAAAAAAACTAAAAATAAAATAAACTACAAATTGACCAAAAGCCAAAATTTTGAGTGCAGTTTGGTCGTGGAGACGAACCGGTCGATAATAGAATATCGGTCATGGAGGATCAAGGAGAAATCTCCTCCTTGTTTGCAATGTCTTTGTCACGACATAGAGAGCCACTCTGCGCCTATTGACCTTGAACACTCTATTATCCTTTAGGTTGAGCAAATCTACCGAGCCATTGGGGTATGCCTGATGAATGATGAATGGTCCAATCCATCTGGATTTAAGTTTGCCCGAAAAAAGGTGGAGTTTGGAGTCATAGAGTAGGACTTGGTCCCCCTTTTTGAAATTCTTGCAAGTTATCATCTGATCGCCATTTTTCGATCTTTCGCTACGATCTTCAAGTTCAAGTAGGCGTCATTCGTAGTTCCTCCAGCTCATTGAGATCAAGGAATCTTTTGGTGACCTATGAAATCCATGTTAGGTTTCTTGATTGCCCGCCATGCTTTCTACTCGATTCCCTTTGGAAGATGTGCCTTACCATAAGGCCATGAAACAGATAAGGGGACATTCGAGGAATAGTTTTGAAAGCTATTCCTATGGGCCATAGTGAATCAAACAATTTGAGTGACCAAATAACATTCTTTGTTCACCACCTTCATTAGAATAGTCTTTATCTCCACAATGACTCTACTTGACAACTGGTTTGAGATGGTAAGGGGTAGCCACTTATGTCTAACATCATAGTATTTAGCCATGAGGTTTCGAAAGGTTTATTCTGAAGTGTGAACCCCATACGCTAATAATGGCTTTTGGTACTGAGCACAGGAAAAGATGTTTGCTTTCAAGAATTTAAGCACCACCACGGTAATTGGTTTTGCGGGGGTTGCCTCGACCCCGTTTAGATCACATGGTCTGCAGCAGCGATATGTATGCATGCCCATGGGCGTAGGGGAAAGGTCCCGTAAACCGTGCTGAAACATCAAATAGCTCGACTACTAAAATTGGGTTTAGGGGCATCATATGTGAGACAATTTCCCGAGCCTTTGGCATCTATCACATACTCGGCACATTTGGTGAGCTTCTTTAAAGAGAAGGCGGTAGAAACCGAGGACTACAACACCTTCGTTGTTGTCTTGCAGGAAATAAAGTACCACGGGCACTCTCGGCAATGGCTTAGAATTCCTGTTGCTCTTCTTAGGGCACACACTTCCCTAGTGAGTACGCACAGGTATTTAAACAAGAAAGGTTCTTCCCAGTAATATGATGGATCTTTCTTTGAAATACTTTCTATCTTGTACTTTCAATCGGTTGGAATGTCTCTGTGCTGAAGTGAACAATGTGTTTCATAGGGAGCATTCTCCAGCGCATTAGAGTCTTGAAATTCATGAATTGATTGGGGAGGCTATGAGTGTAGTGATGTGATTCAATCTAGAGAGATGATGCATACAACATTCTCTACCCCTTTTTGTCCTTAATTTGCAAATTAAATTCATGAAGCGAAAGAGCCATGGATAAAGTCTTGCCTTAAGCATTTTCTTGGTTAGGAGATATTTTAAGCAGAATGATGCGTAAAATGACTATGTCAGGACTCTTAAGTATGCTGTGTCCCAAGGCATAGACTGCACTTGACAATTCTTTCTGTAGTAGTGTGGTTCCTTTGTTAGCCGTTCAAGTTTCTTGCATAGCCAGACTATGGTTTTCCACCTTCTCTTTGTCTAAGGCACTCAGTAGTAGAATCGCATCACGCTGCCTCAGCAACTACCAATTGGGTGCCCGTACTATTGGTGCAGTGGTCAAACGGGACCTCAGCTCTTCAAAGCTCTTCTGACAGTCTCTTTCCCAAGAAAATTTAGCATCTTTCTCTGCGAAACTTATGAGGCTTAGCAATCTTGAAAAAATCATGATAATATGCTGTAAAAGCACATGGCTGAGGAATTGCTAACTATTTTTACATTTTGTTGGAGAAACTGAATTTGGGAAATAAGTTCAAATTTTGCCTTGTTAACTTCTATCCGCTAGCGAGTGGCTTACAGCACAATCATGGTTCACTGTAAAATGGCATTTCTCTCAGTTAAGCACTAGGTTCTTTTCAATGCACCTCTGCGGGGCAACCAAGATTAGTGGGACATTCTTCAGTCACCTGCGTATCTGATGATGTCATCCATGTATGCTTCCATTATGCGCTCCTGCTGTGTTTGAATATACTGGCGCCGTCTTTGGAAGGTGGCGGGGCGTTCTGAATTAAGGCATCCTCACGTAAGCTTATAGAGGATTCCAAATGGATGATTAGTCTTTCTTGATCTTACAGTCTGCGATCTATGCGAAGATGCCACGTACCATCCAAAAACAATAGATGATTTTGAAACTCTCTTAAGAAGGTGATCGATGAAGGCGTTGGGAAGTGATATTTTCTTGTTACTGCATTGGGCCTCCTGTAATCTATGCATACCCTCCCAACCGGTGGTAAGGCGGGTGAACAAATCCTCGCCCTTTCATTTTTACGGTGGTCACCCACGACTTCTTGGAGCTTTTTGGGTTCTGGGCTTGCAGTGCTATCGGATATGGGGTAAATGATACAGAAAGCTGGCGACTTCAAGGGCTTCATTGTAACCCACCTCCTGCATGTGATTCAATCTCCTCTGTGGTACACTACTTGACTTTGACTCCTTTAATAAATGTGATGGGTGCAGTTATTTGGGGCGATGCCTTTAGTAGAATTTTCACTAGCTTGCTTGTTCATCTTGAGGAGTCTGTGAATTGTCTTCTGTGGAGTGGTTCGCAGTGTGATATTACCAGTGGACTTTGTAGTTTTTCATTTAAGTATGTTTAATTCCACGAGCAAGGGTTTTTGAGAATCAAGTGTGAGGTTCTTTCTCTTACAGTAGATAAAGGTAGAATTTGGCTTTTCTCAGCGCCTGCGCGAGGCTGTAGGTGAGATTCGCAATTTGCTCACAAGGCACTGGATAATAGGTTCAGCACATCTTGCACTTGCTGCTCATTAGCCTGTTCTTTAAGAATTGTATCTATTATGCCGACTTCTTCACAATCATCCTCCACTGGTTGCATATGCTTTTTACTCAAGTGGACGATATTGAGTTCCAAAGTCATGTTCCGAATGAGTTTGCGCTCCGTTGATAAATGATGATGCGTGGGTATTCAAAAATGGCGCCCGGGATGATTGGCACATGATTAGCCTACTCGACCGGTTCGGTGTCAAGCTCACAAAATCCTTTGGATAGTAGAATTTGTCCACAGATCAAAACATCCTCGCGTCTTTGATGTTTTGGTGGACTATCATTTAGAGACAATGTATTAGTGGTTTGGCTTAGGATTCGCCTAGCCCCAGGCTCTTTGGTATGGAAAAGAGGCGTGGAATTTACACTGCACGTCTGTGATGCCTTTTCCACCAAGTCTTATGTTCGCGGAGTGCCGGGACATGGATCTTTGCCTTCTGGGGAGTCTTACACTTTCGATGATGCTTTCCTTGCTCGGTCAAAAAGGCCTTTTTATTTACATTAAAGCTACCTCTTTTCACGTTGCATAGGTCCTTAATTTTTGCATGCGTGAGGTTTGTGATCATATCGAGAAAAGGGATCTTAACCTTCGCTTGCACGTAGTACTTCTAAAATTTCAGTTTAGTTAGCTGAAATTTTCCTTTTCAGTGCACGTGGGAAATGAGGGATTTGCTTGTGGTTCTTCCCGTTCTTCCTGGTGGTTTCGACCATTGTGGGAGCTTTCTATTGGGCAGTTGCGGGACTGGCGGTCTCGATTCTATACCACTTCTCAAAGTTACTACTGCCTTGACTTCATCGATTCTTACATTGGGATCACTGGCAGAGCCTATCTCATGCATTCCCCTAGGGTTTTGCTGTGCCTAGGAGGGGAATTTCCCTTTTCAAGGACCCTGCTGCTGGTTAGACAACCTAGAAATGGAAATTTGCAAGTTGTTATATTTGTTGGAGATCTCAGAATGCATGTTGTCTAATTTCTTGTTGAGTGAGCTCTACTTGTTGTTTTCACGATTAGTTTGAACATTCAACACCTTTTGTTCCTCCACAAAGGTACCCACTACCTTACTTAAATTCAGAATTGCACCTTGAGGAGAAGAAGGTGGAGAACAACTGCTTTGTTGTCTTGAGGTGGAGCTAAAGCTAGCTGTTGTGCTCAGCAGGGCTATATACGGGAGGTTTTGGCTTCCATGATAGGTTTGGATTATTCCTCCAATTGGAGTTATAGGTGTTGCCATAAGGAGCATTTGTAGGTGTCTTATTTTGACCCAAGACATGGGCATGCTCTTGCATTAAATTTTATTGAGAACTGGACGGGTGTCTGGGGATTTATAACAATGACAGATTAGCAGTTTGGGTGAGATGCGAGACAATTCATTCCTTGCTTGCACTTCATGTTGATTTCTCGTTCAGCTCCTCTAACCGATTAAGTGGTCATTTTGCTCATCTAAATGTCTTGGAGGAAAGTGCATGACCTCCCTTTGGTGGGTTTAAGGCCTCATTTTTCTGACCTCTTGGATTGATCCCATGCTTTGGAGGTTTCGATATAGTTTCAAAAAAAGTCGCGGCTTCATCGGGTTCTTATAGAAAGTCCTTGCATGGTTTCCGTGATTGCTTCCTTGGCCGGAACATACCATCATAGAAGTGATTCACTAGCATCATGTATCGACCACTGGTGTGAGACATGCTTTGATGAATCTCCATGAATCTCCAACCAACGATAAAACTTCTCATTAGCCAATGACGGTCAAATGTAAATTTGCCCTCTTCAAGCGGTCTTGGTTGTACTGAAAAATTTCTTCAAAAATTCAGCTTGAAAATCGGCTCAATTTCTAATTGTTCTTGGCACCAACCAGTTGAGCCAAATCTTGGCCTTGTCTTTGGTCAAAGGGAATGCTTTATTAAGCGGGTCATGTCAACACACCTTCTTTAAAAGTTGTACAAACTTCCTCGAACTCGGATATACGTATATGGTTTTATTCTCATTCGTGAAAGTGGGAGGCTTGAGGGGCACGGATAGGGTCTCATTTGCCACATCATCGATGGAGTGGTATGATCACGGGAAGGTGCACCTCAGGAGGGGTGTATGTAGTTTTCATTGAACCTCTTGATCACCTTGGGATTCATTGGGGGCTCCTTGCTTGACTTTGCTGTTCTTCAGGTAGGGGATCATTTGCTCCATGTGTACCGCGACTTCCTGACCTTGTTGATTGGTGTACTAACTCTTTGCACAATCTACTTAGTATACCTCACATCCTGTGATGCATAAAACACATGACCACAAAAGAGACAAAGCAAAAGAGCAACAACGGGGCTATAAAAATCATTAGCAAAAAATTAAAATGACTAATATAAAAAACTTGAGTCTAACAATTAAGTTGGGTTTAAAGAAGGTCACTTGTGCAATGAAGGGATTACAAGTACCCATCAACTTTATCATTATCGTAGTTTGGCACCATCCGACAACAATGCCCGCTTGATTAGATGCCATAATGGGGTTGGATCAACCAGTTATACTCATTCTCTAAAGCCGCTTGATAGAACTCACTGCGGCTTATAGTGATTATAGGATCAAACAACTGGGATGGGTTTTTCGTCTTACAAAATGGTTTGTAGAATGATTGAAATGGTGAGGCTTTTTGTTTAGATTTCGGATTTGTATAAAAATGTGGTTATTGTCACTATGTTAGCGATGGTGATTGAAATAAATAAAAGACAGCGAGTTTGTTATAGTTGAAGGTATGATGGATTATAAAGGTGTCTGGGTTATTTCCTGCGTCTGGGTAAATGACCTATAGTCATTTCAAAAGCGGATCGTTTGTTTGCTTTAAAAACCAGCCCGTATTACCTTTCCTCTTTGGACCACTTAACATTTGCGAGCGTGCTTCGAACACACGGTTGAAATCTAACATTTAACCTACACGATGGCTCGCCAAGTAATGACTAATGGATGTTAGTGTATCTAACAATAAGGAGAATACATTGAACCACAAAAGCTTGCTGAAATATTGTGAAGAAGTACATCAAATAGCTTTTAGACCTAGTTTTGAAAGTTTGAAATATAAATACTGATAAGCGCTTAGTGAAAAACAGAGGATCACCTGTAAACCTCATCAACCAACTTCATGACCCTCCTCTTCCAAAGTTTGAGGCTTTGCTTGAGCATCATGATTATCTATCTGAAGTTCATTTTGATTTAACCTGAAAGTGAGAAAGAAGGGAGAGAAGAGAGAAAATAAAGAGCCAAAACAAGGGTAAGTAATGGAAAAAATGCCGCGAATAGTTAAGTGCGAGGTATTCATAAGATGGCTTATATATGTATGAGGTGAAATACCAATCTATCCTAAATAGTATATTCTGATTGCAGGGTAGAGATGGAAAAGCCCAAGCGGGGTTGTTTGGCCTTTTAAATGAAGCATAACATTTCGCTATAAGTGAAAATTTCGCTATGTAGCGAAATTGCACTACATAGCGAAAATTTTGCTAATTGCGAAAATTTCGCTATTATTGCGAAAATTTCGCTATGTAGCGAAATTTCGCTATTCTAGCGAAATTTCCTTATCTTCTCCTGCTTGCATCCTGCATATTCCAGCCTGCATCCAGCTTGTTTCATCTTCAATTTCTTCGTTCCCGGCTTGGCGTAGTGATATAATCAGCGAACTTCGGTGTAAATCGAAACGACTTGATAATGCTGGCGATGTGGTAGGATAAGTTTATGAAACACAAAAAACTACCCTGGCTTGACCTGAAATACAATCATTAGTACAAAGGACCTGCGTGTCAATTGGCTTAATTAATATGATTAGTGCACAAAAAGTACTTAGAACCTATCTTAAATAAGGTTCAAAGTAGCACTTTTTAGATGCTTAATCATGCATGTGATTTTTTTCCATGATAAGGACAACATGTATGCGCAGTTGGTTGTGTGGTTTGTGCATGAAATGATCACTTGCATGCGCACCTGGGTTGGGAGTAGCCCTTGCGAGATTTATCTCTTTGAGTAGCTCACCCAGTCGTGAACGCACTGGTGCGGGACAGCAGTGAGACGAGCGTCGCTCCTTAGAGGCGGGACTATGAAATAAGTATTGTGGCCTTGATTCATGTTTTATTATATAATGAGAATAGGCTTTGTAACACCCCAATTACCTAGGTTTATAACTTTGGGTATAATAAACGTCAAGAATATATTTATTCGGAATAAAATAAAGATACAAAACAAAAGTAGGAATATGCATAAGTTAATTACAAATAATAAAGAGATTTGACTATTGTAAAAAGCAAGTATAAGGTGATTGCAAATATTATATAAGAGTTAGGGGACAGTAAATAAAAGGGGGGATAAGATCAAATAAGGGATAAGACCGAAAATAACTTATTTTGGTCTTGGAAAAGGGGAGAGCAAATACGGACGAGAAGAGAGAAGAGAGAAAGAAAGGAAGAAGAAGAAGAAGAAAGAAAGAGAATCTGGTTATTAGATTTGAGTATAGTTTTGTATGGAAACTATTAGGTATCAAAGTCTAGTTTTGGACTATAAAGTTTAGATACATGGTTAGAACCCTCTATCTTGTGTATGGTTTGGGTTTGGCAGCTCTAAACTCTGCATTTTCTTGTAGGGTTGAGTTAAGAAGAGCTTTGGGCTCCCAAATATGTGTGTTTGAGAAGGTCTGATTATAAGTTGAACGAGAAAATTCCTATTATTGATCATATCACGTGTGGGATCTTAGAAACGGGTTTTTGGGTCAGAAATACGAGAGTGATAGAATCCTTCTGGTAAATTGTATCCACATCAATGAACTTGATGTTAGGCTTTTGAATTCTCCAATTTGGACCTCTGTAGACCCAGTTATGGTCCTTTTACCGAGTCGATCCATTTAGATGTGAGTCAGGTCGGTTCTTAGTGGTCAACTAGCGGACCTTAGAACGAGTTTTGAGTCAGAAATAAAGGAATTGAAGTAAGTCCTTCTGTGAAATTGTAGCCACATCAATAGCAAATTGATGTTAGGATTTTAATTTCTCAATTCGGGACCCTGTGGTTGTTGAAGTTATGGTCTTTTTACTCACGAGCAGTCAAATGGGTGAGAGGTCGACCATAGGGTCGTCAAACGGAGTCGGCGGCACACACTCATGCAGCAGAGGTCAGCAGACCTCATGCAGCTGAGGTCAGCAGACCTCGTCCTGTCAGAAGAATCGCGAGACGATGCGAGAAGAGCTCGATTCGTCATGAAGAGCCAGTTCTGAAGGCTCATTTCGTCTGCAGAGCTATTTCGTCACTTAGGTCAAGGCTCATGGGTTCGGGTCGACTCGTCAAATGACTACACCGCGACCTCAGCGGAAGGTCATATCTCTCATGGATTTGAACTCTGATTTGGGTTCTTGGACTCATGGAAAGTCGTTGGTCGAATCCATCATATCTTTGAGGAATGGAGATGTCGAGACCAAGGCCCGGCTGCGCGCGACCTCAACCGGAAGGTCATAACTTCTTCGTCTGAACTCCGATTTGAGTGTTCTTGGACTCTATGGAAAGCCCATTGAGTCAAGAATACATTCACATGCCTGAGGAAGATATTAGATGTCAGACCGAGGTGTTAGACTGATCTCATTTTGGTGCAGCTCGTCGGTTGGTCGACTTGTCAAAGACGACTGCGGCGTGACCTCCAACCGGAGGTCATATCTCCTTCGTTTAACTCCGATTTGGGTGTTCTTGGACTCTGCCAAATCCCATTGAGTCAGAATACATTCATATGCCTGAGAAGATATTATATGTCAGAAACGAGGTGTTGGGCTGAGCTGCTTTCCCGCCGGTGCAGCTCGTCGATTCGGTGGGCTTCGTCGGCCCATTCGCATGACCTCAATTTGAAAGGTCATATCTCGCCGTTTGAACTCCAGTGATTGTTCTTGAACTCTATGAAGCCAGTGAGGTCAAGAGGCCATTCATATGCCTGAGGAAGATATTAGATGCCGAGGTGATCAGAGCGAGCTCATCAGGGATGAGTCAGCTCGTGATTCGGGTCAACTCGTCAAGATTATTGCGCTGACACTCAACTTGGAAGGATCTATCTCCATGGTTGAACTCCGTTGGTGTTCGTGACTGTGGAAAGCCATTGGGTCAAGAGCTAGTGTCTGCTCCGAGGAGATCATTGGAAGTGTCAGACCAAGGTGATGAGATCATGAGCTCCGTTTAGGACAGGTCAGCTCGTGGTTTGAGTCAACTAGTAAGGTTGGCTAGCATTATGACCTCCAACCGGAAGGTCATAACTCCTTCGTTTGAACTTCCAGATTGGTGTTGTTCTTGGACTCTATGGAAAGCCCATTGAGTCAGAAATCCATCATAGTGGCGGTAGATTGGAACTTATATTAGTTCAAATCATAGAAAAACGAATTAGGTCACTGCCGGGTAACCATAGTTAATTCGGTTCATGAGATTTATAAATGGCTTAGAAGCATACATTGTAAGCATGGTTATTTATACATACAACGAGATGAAAAATGCAAAGATATGAATAAATGATTGTATATTTATATATCCCATATGAATACCCGAATGGCGGTAGTATTCGGGGAATATGAGATATATGCGAACATAAAATACATATTGATTGTGCATGGGAACCTGGTAGAGGGATAGATGGGCATGCCTATTAGGGAAAATAAGTCTGCAACATACAAGTTCTGATATCGAGGCCCCGTTTGGGTCGATGACATAGATCCCGTTTGGATCACGGTGGCCCCGAAAGGGTCACCACAGCGCCTCAGAAACCCCTCGTGGATGGTGCTTGTCTCGTCTGATGATGATCGCCGAGATCATATTACGATAATAGGTCAGCGTCTCGTACGGTGATGATACCTTCCCGGGTATAATATATCACGGCGCCTCAGGGCACATAAATGGTCATTGTCTTCGCACAATGATACTTGAGCGCCTTCGGGCCCTCATGGACCCTTCATTTCACTCTGATGGATCTAGCGCCGGGCCCTCATGGTTTCTGTTCCACTTCTAAGGTTTATCTGGAACATGAAACATAAAGAAAATAGCCAGTATGTGCAAATGAAATGAAGAGAATATGAAGCATAGCGCTATGTGATGATAGTATACGATTCTGAAACCAGTAAAATACAAGTTGACATAGAAAAGGAAGTATATGGATGATGATAAAAATGGAATGGATTTATGATAAGTATATATATGAGAAATGATAAGAATGCGTAAGCGTTACTATGTGTTATGTATGCATTTGTATAGGAAGTGGTGACCTTAGTAAAGGTCGTCCATGTGTATTAATTCAGCGTAAAGCAGCACGGGTGTTCAATCGTGTGGGTACGAAGAGGAGACCAGGAGGACGGGCCATCCACATTGGCGGTCAAAGGCCACGGCAATGAGTGCTTGGAAGACCTTTAGGTCTATTTGTATATGAAATTTTGTAAACCAATGTAAATATTGTAGATGTTGAACACTTCCATATATGGAGCTTGTATATATTTTGTAATCCGATGCTTTCTGAGAATATAATACAAGTTAATTGTTCTTATTATGAATGAACTAACCCAAAGTATATCGTGGAAAAAAAAAAAAAAAGAGTGACTCTCCTTGACATCACATCAGGAGTTGGGGCATCATGTTTAGTGGTATCGAGTCCCAGGTTTAGGCGTTTGGAAAAGCCACAGGTTTAGGTGGCTACGGAATGAGTCATCTCATATGATGAAAAGCTGGCGTGGCAATGTGTGGGCTGATGTGGTGTCTTTGTGTTTTGTATAGATGGATCGTCCGGCGATGAGAGTGTCAACCCAAGGAACAAGGGTTATCGGCTTGAACCTTCGAGAAGTAATGTACCTAATGAGCGTGAAGCCTTGCTGAGAATATCGTGAAGACATGGCTCGGGTTTTAGATAGATTAGACCGCTCTAAGCTCAATAGGCACAGTGAAGACATGGGCAGGAGGAATTTCTGTGGATCGAGCATGGAAGAGTGAGAGAAGCTAGGATTACGGTTAGAAAAGTTAGAAAGAGTATTAGAAGAGGTTAGATGTCCTCCCGATCAGAGAGTATCATGTGCAGTCTCACTATTACAAAGTGAGGCATATGATTGGTGGAAACTAGTACTCAAAAGTCCAAGGATTCCAAATCCCCTGACATGGAATTCTTCGTCAGAGTTAGGACAGTATATTCTTGAGATGTATAGAGTTCCCAGTGGAAGCAGGTTCCTAGAATTTGAAGCAAAGGAGCTTATCGGTATTGAATATGAAAAAGAATTTAGCCATCTTAGTAAATATGCCATCGGAATTGGTCCTCACGCATTTCGGTGTAGGCAATTTGAGGATGGATTGCATGATTCCATCAAGAGATATTTGGCACCTATGACTTCTCTCGAACGAGTGGATTTTTATCGGTTGGTCAGTGCAATGAAAGTAGAGACTAGAAACGACGTGAGATTTCAAAGAAGTTTTCTAGAGGAGCCGTCCTCCTCGGAAAAAGAGCTAGAGAATCTCCAACTCGGTAGAATGTAGTTTCTCTGGGTAGAGGCAAGGTCCAATGTAACCGCGTGAATACGGTGGGGTGCTTAGGTTGGACGGGAGAAATTCCCGGGAATGCCCTCATTGCCATAAAAGGCATTTGGGGAGTTTGTAGGATGTTGACGAGGAGGGTGTTTCGATTGTGAAGCCTTGAGCATTTGAAGCACGATGTCCCCAGAGAGTTAGGGGATAATAAGAAGCCAACAAGGGAAGTGGCGGAGGAAGATCTGGCACCGCCCGGGCTAGTGATAGTGGTAGGGGTCGTGGTAGCCCATCGGCATAGAGGAGACGAGGAGGCATAGTTTCGGAGGCAGTGGATGATCCTGTGCCTGCGGCCTCGCCACAGAGCATATGCTATGAAGGCTCGTGAGGGATCGGAGTGCTCCTGAAGTTATAGCTGGTATATTTTCTTTATGTGATATGAGATGCATGCATTGATTGATCTTGGATCTACTCATTCATATGTGTGCATGGGCATGTATTTGACAAAAAGTACGACAATGGAGAAGAATATATGACATGCATGCAACTGGTCAGTTGGGGCTGCGTTAGTGTGAATAACATATATAGAAATTGTCCCATTGTTATCTGAACAAAGAGTTTCGATTTGATAACCTTACCGTTCAAGAGTTTGACTTGATTCACAGGATGGATTGGTTGTCTAAGCAGGAAAGCTATAGGTAGTTGTGGACAAAGGCAGTGAGTGTTGAGATGCTCGACGGGCCGAGGTAATAGTACGAGGCATTGGATCAAAGTGTAATGTCTAATGTCATCTCCACTATGCAAATAGGAGAATTATGAGGAAGGATGTGAGACACTCTTGGCTTTGATACTTGACTCAAGAGGTCAAGTTGATGTAGAAAAGATCCAGTAGTAAGGAATTTCGGATGTATTCTGAAGAGTTACCGGGTATTCCACATGAGAGAAGGTGGACTTAGCATGAAATTGTACCGAGAGGCAGTCCGCATGTCGAGGGCACTTAGATGCAGGGATGGCTCAGCCCAGGCGAAAGTGTTAAAGTCAATTGCAAGAACTTTTAGATGAAGTTATCCGACCCGGTGTGTCCTTGGGGTGCACCTATTTTATTGTGAAAAGAAAAGATGACACTACGGATGTGCATCGATTATCGGCGAATTAATAAGGTGGCGGTGAAAAACAAGTACCCATTGCGAGAATTGAAGATCTTTTGATCAGTTGAAAGGAAGCGGTGTCTTTTGAAGATAGACCTACTGTCCGAGGTATTATCGGTTAAAGGAGTAAAGGAAGATGTGCGAAGAGGCGCATTTAGAACCCGATATGGCCATTATGAGTTTTGGTCATGCCATTTGGGTTGACTAATGCTGCAAACTGACATTCATGGATTTGATGAATAGAGTTTTTCAGGCCCTATGTGGATCAATTTGTTGTGGTTTTATTTGATGACATCTGGGTGTATTCTAAGGATGCACGAGGAACATGAAACATTTTGAGAATAGTCTTGAGAGGCGTTAAGAGAAAGAAGTTATATGCTAAGCTTAGCAAATGTGATTTTTTGGCTAAGGAAGTTTCATTCCTAGGCCATGTGTGTCTCTTGAGGTATAAGAGTTGATCCTGCTACAGATTGAAGCGGGTTGTGAATTGGAAATCACCTCAAAAATGCTTAGAGGTGAGAAGTTTCTTGGGTTTAAGCGGTTATTATAAGAAGATTTGTGAAGGGTTTTACTGTCATAGCTTCTCGCTCACCAAGTTACTTTCGGGAAAGGAATAAAGTTTGAGTGGACAGATTAAATGTCAAATAGTTTTGAGCAGAGTTGAAAGGGATCTTTGGATTGAAGCACCAGTCTTGGCCTGTAACCTACGCCCGGGAAAGAGTATACCTTGTATAGTGATGCTTCATGCATTGGTTTAGGGTGTGTGTTAATGCAAGATGGGAAAGTGATGGCTTATGCGTCCAGACAATTGAAGCCACATGAACAGGATTATCCCACTCATGACCTAGAGTTGGCTGCGGTAGTGTTTGCTTTGAAAATATGGTGACACTACTTATACAGGGAAAAGTGTAGAATTTACACCGATCATAAGAGTCTCAAGTACTTGCTAAAGCAGAAAGAGTTAAATTTGAGGCAACGGAGGTGGTTAGAGTTATTATTAAAGGATTATGACTGCATCATAGATTACCATCCCGGAAAGGCTAATATAGTAGCCGATGCTTTAAGCCGAAAGACAGTGGTAGCAATGTCACTACAATACAGTGATTGGAGACTAGGAGATGATGGAGCTATGTTAGCTCAATTAGAAGCGCAACCCGTTTTAAAGCAAATGATTATAGATGCGCAGAAAAATGATGAAGAGTTACAGAAAAATTTACAGATGGTTAGAGATGGTGACAAGACCGAGTTTTTAAGAAAGAAGCTGGAAGTTTGTATTTCGAATAGATTATGTGTGCGGATGATAAAGAGCTAAAGAAAAAGTTGCTATTTGGGGCTCATAATATGGTATTTACCATGCATCTGGAGAATAAGATGTACCCGGGACTTGAAGCAGTTTTATTGGTGGAAAGGAATGAAAAGAATGTGGCCCGAATATGTGTCTAAATGTTTGGCCACGTGTCGACAAGTCAAGGCGAACACCAAAACAACAAGTTTATTAAATCTCCTTCCAATTCCTCAATGGAAGTGGGATAACATTACCATGGATTTTGTGTCGGGTTTCCCCTCGCCTGACAAAAACATAAACTCAAATACGGGTGATTATAGATAGGCTCACAAAGTCGGCCCATTTTATACCAGTCCGGATTGACTATTCTATGGATCGACTAAATGGGTTATATAGATGAGATTGTCTGCGTGCATGGTGTGTGATTGTCTATTGTGTGGATGAGATCGCGATTTACATCGAGTTATGGAAGGAATTCTACGGTCGACTTTAGGAACTAAGCTAAATTTTAGTACGGCATTCCATCGCTTAAGCGGATGGACGGTCGAGAGAGATTGATTCGGTGCTCGAAGATATGCTTCGAGGTTGTGTCATGGAATTTTCGGGAAGTTGGGATAGGTATATTCCATTGATGGAATTTGCCTATAACAATAGTTTTTGATGAGTGCCTAAAACACTCATATTATACCCGCGTCGGTCTTTCATTTCACGCTTATTTTATATTTAATTTCATAGTTTTTTGTGGCTGGATACCTGAGTTGGTGATTGGTGTTGATGCAGGTGCATTGGAGCAAAAAGGCAGTTGTTGGAAGCAATTTTGGAGCAGAAGGAGACATTGCATGAAGATATGCGGAGCGTCGCAGCGTCAACGTCCGCGGCGATCCCCGCGTCGTGGCGATCCCAGCGTCGCGGCGTTGGGTCTTTGCGTGCAAGTAAACAAGCGACAGCGTCGCGACGTCGATCACGTCTCTGCTTTCTCGACATTAAAAGCAAATGGAGGCGCGGTTGGGATTATGTCGGAAGCGTCTGGGACTAGGGCCGCGAATCGAGCCAGCGGCGACATCGATCTGGAAGAAGAGCCCGTGATTTGTATTGTTTCTTCGTTTTTGACAATAGAACTGATGTTTTATATATTACATATTAGTATTTCATTAGTCAGTATGTTCTAGATTTATATCTAGGGTGTTGTTGAACCTTGTCACATGTTCATGGATTAAAGATCAGTAATTTATATTATTCATTTGTTTATAAAATTGTTTGCATCTGCTCTATATCTATAATTCAATTATATGGTGATGTCTGGCCAACATTGCTTATAAAATCATACTAGAAATCCGAGATTCGAAGTGGTTATCAGTTTGAGTAGAGCAGCGCCGATTGATTCGGTAAATGAATCATTCGATCTGAAGGTGGCATTTGAGAGTAAGAACATTTAAGCGTTTGAATCTTGAGTTGGGATAGAGATATACTCAATTCTATTCACAAGATAGGCGGATATACCTCGAGAGAGGATATCTCGTAAGTAAGATCACCTCGCCATTAACAAATTATAAATACATTGAATAATAACTTCTTTAAGAAATAATCCATCGAAGGTGACGAGGGGAGACGTAACCACCAGTGCTTCAATACCCAATGATTCATTAAGAACAATAGTTTAGTTGAAATTCACACACTTGACGTCTTTTTCACAATACGTTTATTCAGATAATATCTAAAAAGCAAATCTTTGTATTCAACACACCTATCCCCGTGGATCGATATCCGTACCATTGGTACACTATATTACTTGGGGCGACGCGTGCACTTGCATAGGCGTATATTTTACACACCACGTTTCGGCTGTCAGAAGTTTTTGGCGCCGTTGTCGAGGAGACGAGGTTAGATTGATATAAAAGATAAAGCAATTAGATATTACAAGAATTACTGTTTTATTTGTTTTTTACAAGTGCGTGAATTTGGTCTTGTTTCGTGTGTGATTACGAGTTTAGGCTTGGTGAGTACATACGGCTGGCGAATCGGGTTATTGACTTATCTGTTTGATCTGAGCGAAGAGCGGCTACCACCGAACCTGTAGAAACCCGGTAGGCCCGAACATATTAGAATTCAAGCAAACATGGTGGACAATGAGAGAAGGGGATCTTATCATTGAGAACAAGCGAGGCCACCAGTAGAAATGGGAATAAGCGGAAGGAATCAAGCACCAGGAGCCAGTTTATAAATGCAGATGATCCATTCATCTTTGCTAGAGGAATTTGCTCTACCACCGCTTGTTGTTGGACAACTATCGGAGCCACCTATTCGACCGAGCAACCGAGTTGAAGTCGGTCACTTCTGAATGCTTGAAAACATCTTGTTCCGCGGGTTGCCTAATGAGAATCAGACATGCATTTGACTGACTTCCTTGAAGTCTAGCGATACGATCAAGAGTACAATGGAGTTCTTGAAGAAGCACTTAAGTTCGCTTGTCACTCTCGCTAGGTGATGAGCCAAAGCATTGGCTAACAAATTCGACCACGATTCCATTACTTCATGGAGCGATTTAGTCTGAAATTCGACCAGTTTTCCACCTTCGAAAAATTGCACAACTTGTGCAAGAGATCAATACTTTTTGGACAATTAGAGGGGAGAACACGCGGTGGCATGGGACGGATTTCGCGAACTATTAAGGAAGTGCCCACATCCGCAGGAAGCCCGGCCCGGATGGATGCGGGGTTCATACTTTCTATATTGGTCGAGGAATGCAAGCGAAACGTTGATTGATGCCTCGGTGGAGGGCACTAATGAAAACCGGACCAAGCTTATGAAATTACGGAAGATCTTCATTAACTTTAAATCAATGGCATAGGGAGAAGACTACACCAATGAAAGCCATGGGTGGCACGGATAATGAGGTTCTCAATAATCTGGTTAATCATGTTGCACAACTTACTAAGTAATTGACTAGACAGCAAGGTACTGTGAATGCCATACAGACCAGCCCATGGTTATTAGCCCAGATCATGGAGGGCAGCTAAACGCCTGAATGCCGGTCGAGGAAACCAAACGGTAGAGCGGGCGCGGTCGTGTCAAGGTTGTCGAGTCAAACACAACAGCGAGGGCGATGGAAGCGATTATCAAAATCAAAATCGAGGCGAGGGTGGCGTAACAATTAGAATCGAAAGTCG
The DNA here is from genome assembly GCA_016808115.1 of Tetrastigma voinierianum. NCBI lineage: Eukaryota > Viridiplantae > Streptophyta > Magnoliopsida > Vitales > Vitaceae > Tetrastigma > Tetrastigma voinierianum. The sequence goes on along the minus strand of JAEQBH010004824.1, from coordinate 518,811 downwards.
GGAACATTCCGGGATGGATGGAGGAACAATCGAGAACACCATGCCATTGAACCGGGACAGTGAACCACCAGGAGAAAAGGTGGACTTAGAACAAGCCCTTACCTGAAAATCTTGACCTCCCGCTCTGCTTTCATGAATGAAACGAGGCGAATATGCAGCAACCGAGCCATCAATTGAACAATCAGAGTGGCACCGATTGAGAAATTTGGAGGTCTGAGATGGGTCCAAATGGCCGGTCTTGTTAATGAGAAAAGCATAGGGTTCACTACCAAGCAATTAGAGGTAAACCTAGAGGAGAAGGGAAGAGTGTTTGCAAGGCCATCACTCACGAAGTGGAAAAGAGTTGGAAACCAGGAGCCCGAAACTAGTGGTAAGAGAATTGAAAATTAAGAAGCAAGACCGAAGCATCCCGAAAGACCAGATGGAAAATGAGCAACCCCGTGTTATGAGAGCAACCAAGGATAATAAAAGCAGGGAAGGAACCGGGGAACAGACAAAAATAGATGAACCTATCATACCAATCCCGTATCCTCAGCGGTTGAAGAAAGGTAATTTGGAGAAGCAGTTTGCAAAGTTTCTTGACATCTTCAAGAAACTACATATTAATATACCTTTTGAGCAACTGGAGAATATGCCTAGATTACGTGAAATTTATGAAAAAGATCTTGGTGAGTAAGAAGAAGTTGGAGGAATATGGGACCATCGCCTTAACTGAGGAATGCAGTGCCATCCTGCAAAAGAAGCTTCCCCCAAAACTTCAAGATCCGGGTAGCTTTGCTATACCGTTCTCTATAGGGAATCGGGTATCTGGAAAAGCCCTGTGTGACTTGGGAGCCAGCATCAACTTGATGCCGCTTTCGATGTTTAAAAGGCTAAAGTTGGAACTGAAATCGACACATCCCATTGCAACGCGAATGGTCATGCCAGTATCCTCGAGGAATATTCGAATGTCCTAGTAAAAGTTAATTAAATTCGATCCTTCCATTGAGACTTCGTCATTACGGACATAGAGGAAAACATTTCGGTTCCCATCATACTTAGTAGACCCTTCTAGCCATGGGAAAAGCAAATTAATGTCTGAAGAGGCTCAAATTGAGAGTCCAAGGAGGCGAGATCACTTTCCATGTATTCCGGCCCATGAAGCATCAGATAACGATCCAAATAAGGAAGTATCTCGAACTGCACTACGGAGATTTTGTAAGGCAATGCGAAAATTTTCAGGAATAAGCCTATTACTGCACAAAAAGACACCGAGAAGGGCAAGGGCATGAACAGAAGAATATTTCATCCACCTTGAGCATGGGTTGTGAGCACTATAAGGGGATGCGTAAGCATTTCCCAGTTTCTTTTAAGCATATCGCACATTGAAATTCAGGGTCGTCGAGCTAACGACGTTAAACATAGCGCTTCTTGGGAGGCTACCCAAGTTTATTTTCATGCAATTTTATTTTTTGTGTCTCGATTTTTAGTTATTTTCTGCTTTAAGTTAGGTTGGTTTGTTGTCTTTAAATACGTATTCGAATCAAGTTCTTTGTGGTTGTTTGCTAGGGACTTTGCCCAGTCACGGAGTGCAGGAGAGGATCCGTTTATGTCGATGCATGAAGAAAAAGTCCAGAGAGTCCCAATTGCATGAGGGGAGTTTCCTTTTATCTTAGACCTTTGTTGAATTTTTGTGCATTTCAAGCCTTCTCTGTAACGTCGTGACGTTGGCTTTCCACGTCGCGACGTTGAAACATCGCGACGTTAAGTTTACCTCTGGAGCGTCGGCGTGAGATCCCAAATCGCGGCGTTGATTTTGTCGCTCTGGGCGTTGCGGCGTGAGATCCCAACGTCGCAACGTTGATTTTCACCATCCTGCGTAGCGTCGGCGTTGATTTCAAGCGTCGCTGGCGTTGAATTTACCCTGCGGAACGTCGCGACGTGAGTTCCCAACGTCGCGACGTTGATTAGTGCTATCCTCTGGAACGTCGCGACGTTGGAAAATGTCCTCTCTGGAACGTCGCGACGTTGGTACCCAACGATGGCGGCGCGTTGGGTAATACTATTCTCACGGAGCGTCGGCGTTGATTAGTGCTATCCTCACGGAGCGTCACGGTTGGATCGAGCGTCGCGGCGTTGGGAAAATCTCTGGGCGTCGCGGCGTTGGTACCCAACGTCAGCGGCGTTTGGCTAATACTATTCTGCGGAGCGATGGCGGCGTTGTCACGAGCGTCAGCGAAATTGCCATTTAAGGCCCGTTTCACCTTCATTTTTTGTTCTACCCCTACCCCATTCTTTTTGACAACAAACCCTAACGCGTGTCGATACTCCACACCGGAGTTCCCTTCCCCACCGGTCGGAGGCCTGGATTTTGCCCTCCGACACCCTCGCTGCACACCACCGGCACTCATCACCGTCCCCTCTGCACTGCCCAGGTCTCACATTCCCACTACTTTCCATTTAGGAATCCTCACACTGGTCTAGCCTTCCATTTCAGTGTAGGAGTTCGTATTTAGGTCTCCATTTAGGTCTAGGAGTTCACATTTAGGATCACATTTAGTCTAAGTTTTGTTAGGTCACATTGGTGCATTGCAGCACTCTAGGTGTTTGTCTGTTTGCATCGACCAGTGGGGTGCCACATTAGTCTTATTCCTCCACATTACCTCTTGCGGTCTGAACTGATACAGCTAATAAGGAAAAATGACGCCCACCAAGCGGTCGATCGTGAGGACCATTTAAGTATGATGTCAGCGGTTTGTGAGTGAGGGGTGTCGCGATCGGGTTCACCATTGCAGAAACGCTCGTTTATCAAGGAAGAGTTTCACCACCACGATGACTTTTCGCAAGGCTTGATAGCGGCTAAGGGATGGCGAGCTTTGTGCTTAGCCGCATAATCCGGCTGCGATGAGTGTAGTGCGAAAGTTCTCACGCCAATCTACGCCTCCGTCTAGAAAGTGCGGCGTGAGGTGAGTATTGGTCGACTTGATCTTGAGTCGATCAATAGCAGCTATTATGAGTCTAGATCATGTGCGAGGCGGTTTGATCGGCTCTGCAGGCACCACAGACTACCCGAGGTCATTCAGTATTGACTAATGGTCAGAGGAATTTGAGTGGAACAATAATGAGGGCCATGCGGTCCACTTGAGAGGCCAAATATTTGGCCTTTTATACCTAAGGTGCGGAATCACTTCATCACGTCGCGTCTTGTTAAGCTGACGAACGTGTGAAGTGGCGACCAGTGCTTTGCTCAACTATGCCATCTTCTGAGGATATACCTTTTGATGTTAGGCGGGTTATAGAGGCAGCTATCCTCCATAGCAAGGGCGCCGCAAAATGATCACAGAAGACCTTTCCTCATCTTTGGCTTATGCAAGCGGCAGGGTGCCCTCGGCAAACAAATGAGGCAGTGGCTCCACCACCCCATTAAAAAACCATATCATCAAGAGGACAAGCCGAGATTGTCCCGAGACTGAGGGGCCCTACGACTCAGGCCATACCAGAGACGGTGACTTCATGACTAACGAGGCTCGTTTTGGACTCTGGCGATCAGGGAGGGCGTTGGCGATCCTCGTCTCGTCCACCTCCGCCACCACCATACTTGACCCCTTGTGGCGGCTCCCTCCGATCCCTCACCGACCAGGGACCGGTGCTTTCACTTGCGGGCGCTTTGATGCATTACGGGACGAGACCAGAGAGGATCACCATGTCCTCATCCATAGGATTTGGAGGCATACGTCTTGATGTCGTCTGGTGTTGGCGACTAGGCCACCATTCTTGGCCAGCGTGATCCTTGCAAGCCCTAGATTTCACAGTTTCTCTCTTACCACCAGCCGCCACCACCTCCACCGCAGTGATCACTAGGGGAGTTCTCTTTACCCTCTACTGTTCGTTTATTGCCAATGAGGACACTGGCTATTTTGTTTGGGGGGTGGGGGTAGTGATCGTGCGTTTGGTTAGATATGTTTAGTTTTGTTTTGATTTTCATATTTGTGTAGTATTTTTTGTTTCGTTCAAGCATGTTAGTTGTGTTTCCGTTTAGTTGCAATTTACTTTTTCACTTTAATTTGATGAGTCAGGTGTTAGTTTTTGTTTGTGTGTGTGTTAGGTCATTCTTATACGTAGTAGTTTCATGTGTAGGTAGTTGTGTATGTGTGCCATGTTGAGAGTCGAAGATCACTTTTGGACCGAATTCACTATTGACATGGAAGAACAGATGCATATGATGTTTGATGCTCGATAATTAGGTTGAATAGGTGGGAAGGTTGAGTAAACCAATTCTGGGTAGTCAAGAAACTATTTCTGATGACCACTATCACTCATTAATGACCTACGGGGTATGCATAGGTCTTAGGACCCAACTACACTAAAGCTCGAAAAACCTTGGGAGTCTCTAACCGTCTAAGTGATGGACACCCAATCAAAAGAGGATTGTCGTTGAGCCCCAACTAAAAAAAAAAATGAAAGAAAAAAATGTGTGAATAATTGGATCATCCAATCACAATCCCGGGCACAGTCCGAGGGGCCTTTCAAAGCCTAATGCCCTAAGCCAACTGGCTGGGAGTCATTGACTTCACTACCCGCTACATGGGACAGAAGATGGATCATTCCCACAACCTAGGGCCTTTGAGTTTGGTTGAGTGTTCGGGGTGAAGTTTGAAGGGAATTTAATGTCTGGTGCCCTTAACCAGCGGTGAGGAGTCTGATGGATCCCTTCTGGGAATTCCCCTCATCTAAAACTTCTTGGCACTAGGTCTTCCTCATTTTTTAGGTATTTAGGAAATATTTAGATATTTTGGTATGAATAAAAAGGGTCGTTCTTATCCTTTCTTAGTTAGCTTCTTCCAAATAGGTGAGTTGAGCTCGAGTTTGGGGTGTCGGAACTTAGGTATACACTAGAGGTCATGCATTCGGCACATAAGGACCTTAGGAAGGTTATTAGAATCATGGAATTTGAGGCACTAGTCACTTTTACCTATTCCAACGAGTTTTCCAAAAGATTAAACACTGTATGCATCACCGTGAACTTGAACAAGCGTGCGGTGTGGTCGGTCCTAATTTGATCCTACACTTTGGCATGTGCATCATTGCCTCATGTTGGAGCTTTGTTACATAGAGTGTGTGTTAGGTTTAGAGTCAATTCTTGCTTGGGGACAAGCAAGAAACTAAGTTTGGGGGTGTGATGAGTGCCTAAAACACTCATATTATACCCGTGTCGGTCTTTCATTTTCACGCTTATTTTATATTTAATTTCATAGTTTTTCGTGGCTGGATACCTGAGTTGGTGATTGGTGTTGATGCAGGTGCATTGGAGCAAAACGTGCTGACGGAAGTATTTTGGGCGAAGGAGGCATTGCATGAAGATATGCAGGCGATAGCGGCGTCCCAGTATCGCGGCGTCCCCGCGTCGTGGCGATCTGACGTCGCGACGTTGGGTGCGACTAACGTCGAGTAAACAATGACAGCGTTGCACGCAGCGTCTCAAGCGTCGCGGCGTCCGGTCTGCGAGTTCTTCTTTCTCAGCATTAAAAGGAAATGGAGGCGCATATTTGGGGTATCGGGAAACGTACGGACTAGGGCACGGAATCGAGCCCGCGTGACATCGATACGGAAGAGCCGTGATTTGTATTGTTTCTTCGTTTTTGACAATAGGCGATGTTTTATATATTACATATTAGTATTTCATTAGTCGGTATGTTCTAGATTATATCTAGAGGTGTTGAACCACATCACATGTTCATGGATTAAAGATCAGTAATTTATATTATTGTTTGTTTATAAATTTTTTTGCATACGCTACATATCACATAATTCAATTATATGGTGATGTCTGGCGACGTAGCATAATCATCACGAAATCCGAGATTCGAGAGAGGAGGTTATCCAGGGATCTGAGTAGAGCAGCCTTCAGTTGATTCGGTAAATAGAGATATTTCAATCCTGAAGGTGGCATTTGAGGATAGAACATTTAAGCGTTTCGGAATACTGAGTTGGGATAGAGATATACTCAATTCTATTCACGAGATAGGCGGATATACCTTGATAGAGGATATCTCGTAAGTAAGATCACCTCGCCATTAACAAATTATAAATACATTGAATAATAACTTCTTTAAGAAATAATCCATCGAAGGTGACAGGGGGAGACATAACCCTAGTCTTCAATACACAGTGATTCATTAAGAACAATAGTTTAGTTGAAATTCACACACTTGATGTCTTTTTCACAATACGTTTATTCAGATAATATCTAAAAAGAAAATCTTTGTATTCAACACACCTGTCCCCGTGGATCGATATCCATACCATTGGTACACTATATTACTTGGGGCGACACGTGCACTTGCGCACATAGGCGTATATTTTACACACCACGTTTTCAGCCTGTCAGTTTTCAATCAAGCATCGGTATGACACCATATGAAGCTTTATATGGCCGGAAATGTAGAACTCACATTGTTGGACGAATTAAATGAGCATAAAGCGATAGGTCAGTTGCCTCTAGTAAAGATCTGAAGAGAAAATACAAGTTATTCGGCTGAAGGTTAAAGGCGGCTAGTGATAGACAAAGTCGTATGCCAACCTTAAGAGGAGAGATATTAGATATAACGTGGAGACAAAGTCTTTTTTAAAGGTATCACCATGGAGGAAAGTTTTAAGGTTTAGTCCAAAAGAACAGTTGAGTCCAAGGTTCATAGGGCCATATGAGATTTTAGAGCACGTATTGGCCTGTGGCTTATCGATTAACTCCCTCGCGATTGGCCAAATTACGATGTTTCATGTGTCGATGCCGAAGATACCGCTCGATGAGTCGCACATACTACGGTGCAAAAATACAAGTACAAGAAGATTTGTCATATGATGAGGAGCCAGGGCCATTCTGGCTTAGGAAGTGAAAACAGTTGCCGGAACAAACAAGTACCATTAGTGAAAGTTCTCACGGCAACACCACGGTAGAAGAAGGCTACTTGGGAGCGAGCAGTATGAGAGCACGATATGTAGCACTCTTGTCGGTATGAATTTTAAGAGACGAAATTCTTTTAAGGGGAAATTGTAACACCCCAAAATTATACCTAACCGTTTTATAACATGTTTTAGGTATAATAAATGTAAGGTATATTTATTCGGAATAAAATAAAGATAAAAACAAAGTAAGATATGCATAAGTTAAATTACAAATAATAAAGAAGATTTGAGGCTATTGTAAAAATATTATAAATTGATTTGCAAATATTATAAGAGTTGGAGGACCAAAGTAAAATAAAGGGGACCTAAGATCAAATTAGGGATAAGACCAAAGAAATAACTATTTTGGTCTTGGGAGAAAAGAGAGCAAATGCAGACCAGAGAGAAGAAGAAAGGAAGAAGAAGAAAGAAGAAGAAGAAAGAAGAAAGAAGATCACGGGTATGGAATTTGAGTAGTATGGAATTTAGTATAGTTTTGTATGGAAACTATGGGAGTATGGAATCTAGTTTTGGACTATAAAGTTTAGATACATGGGTTAGAGCCCTCTATCTTGTGTATGGTTTGGGTTTGGGAACTCTAAAGCTCATTTCTTGTGAGGGTTGAGTTAAGAAGAGCTTTAAGGCTCTAAATATATGTTTAGAAGGGTCTAGTTGCAAGTTAGACAGAGAAAATTCCCTATTGTTGATCATATGCAGTAGCCGGATTTTAGAACGGGTTTTTGGGTCAGAAATACAAGGAATTCAGAAGTGAGCCCTTCTAGTAAATTGTAGCCACATCAATGAACTTGATTTTAGGCTTTCGAATTTCTAGATTTGGACCTCTGTAGACCAAGTTATGGTCCTTTTACCGAGGTCAGTCCATTTAGATCTGAAATTGGGTCAGGTTCTGCCAATTATGAGATCAACTAACCGGACCTTAGAACGGGTTTTTAAGTCAGAAATAAAGAGAATTTGGAATTAAGTTCTTCTGAGAAATTGCTTCCTCCAATGAAATTGATGTTAGGCTAATTTCTCCAATTCGGTTCCTGTGAGCAAGTTGATGCTTTTTACTCTGAGCAGTCAAATGGGTGAGGAGTCGTAGTAGGGTCGTCAGCAGTCATTTCCATGCAAGTAGGAAAGTCTGACACACCTCATGCAAGCGAGGTCAGCGAGACCTCTCATCTGTAGAATCAGCAGACCTCGTCATAGAAACTCGAGTTCGTTCTGAGAGCTGGGTTCGTGCGAAGAGAGTACCGGTTCACGTTCACGAAGGCTCGACTCGTCTGTGAAACTTTAGATTTCGTCGAGCCCGGTTAATTTCGTCGATTCGGGTCGACACGATCAAGGCCCATTTGCGCGCGACCTTCCAACTGGGGAAGAAGTCAAATATCTCTGGCTGTTGTGAGCCTCGTTTGAATCGTTCGCGGACTCTATGGAAAGTCCATTGAGTCAAGAATCCATCCATATGCCTGAAAGATATTAGATGTCAGGCCAAGGTGTTAGACTGAGCTCATCCTTGATTACGCTCGTCGATTAGTCGGCTGCGTCAAGGTAGTGCGCATGACCTCCAACTTCGGAAGGTTTGCTATGCTTCTTCGTCTGAACCGATTTGGGTGTTCTTGGACTCTATGGAAAGCCCGTGAGTCAGAATACATTCATATGTAAGGAAGATATTAGATGTCAAGACCGGTGTTATACTGAGCTCGTCGCCGATTGTGGCTCGTCGGTTCGAAATTGACTCATTAAGAACAGAGGCTGCGCGCGACCTCCAACGAGAAGGTCATATCTGCCTTCGTTTGAACTCCGATTTGGGTGTTCTTGGACTCTATGGAAAGTTGAGTCAATAATATATTCATATGCCTGATAGAAGATATTAGATATGAATAAGGTGTTAAGGCGAGCTCGTCACTGGTGCAGCTCGTCGGTTAGTCAACAATCGAAATGGCTGCATGACCTCCAATTTTGAAAGGTCATATCTCCTTCGTTTGAACTCCGATTCGGGTGTTCTTGAACTCTATGGAAAGCCCATTTAGTCAAGAATACATTCATATGCCTGAGGAAGATATTATATGTCAAACCAAGGTGATAGAGCGAGCTCGTCCAGAACAGGTCAGCTCGTCGATTCGAATCGACTCGTGAATTAAATACGCGCGATACCAACCGGAGGATCATATCTCATGGTTTGAACTCGATTCGGATTGTTCTTGGACTCTATGGAAAGCCCATTGAGTCAAGAATACATTCATATGCCTGAGGAAGATATTAGATGTTAGACCGAGGTGATAGATCGAGCTCGTCCAGGACAGGTTAGCTCGTCAGTTTAGGTCAACTCGTCAAGGTTGACTGCGTATGACCTCCAACTTCGGAAGGTCATAACTCCTTCGTTTGAACTCCGATTCGGGTGTTCTTGGACTCTATGGAAAGCCCATTGAGTCAAGAATCCATCCATAGATAGCTTGATAAAAATTGGAACTTATATTAGTTCCAGAAATCATGAAAAACAGTAGGTCCTGCAGGTAACCATAGTTAGTCAGATTATGAATTTATAAATAGCTCAAAAGCATACATGGTAAGCATGGTTATTTAGCAACTACATTGAGATATGAAAAAATGCAAAGATATGAATAAACCGATTATATGTTATATATCCCATATGAATACCGAATGTGATAATTATTAGGAATATGAGATATATATTGAACATAAAATACATATTGATTTAATACATAGAACACAGTAGAGGATAGATGGACATACCTATTAGGGAAAAATAAGTCTGCTGACATACAAGTTCTGATATCGAGGCCCGTTTGAATTGATGACATAGATCCCGTTTGGATCGGTGGCCCTAGAAAGGGTCGCCACAGCGCCTCAGGCCCTCATGGATGGTCAGCGTCTCGTACAATGATGATACCTTGGTATCATATTTGAGAATACAGTCTTGTCTCGTCACCAGGTGATACCTTCGGGTATAATATATCCTACGCGCCTCAGGGCTTTTTATAAATAAGTCATTGTCTATACGATGATAGCAAATACCAAGACCCCTCTGGACCTTTGTTTCATCACGATTGAATCTGAGCGCCAGACCCTCATGAACTCTAAATCATCCCACTTCCTAAATTATGCGGACATGAAACAAAGAAAATGTGGGTATGTGCAAATGAAATGAAGAGAATATGAAACATGCCTTGCTATGTGATGATAGTATCTGATTACAAGAACAAAGTAAAATACAAGTTGACATAGAAAAGAGTATATGGATGATGATAAGAAATGGAATGGATTTATGATAAGTATATATATGAGAAATGATAAGAATCTGTGTGATATATATGTTATATGCATTTTGTATAGAAGTGTGGTGACCTTAATGCAAGGTCATCCATGTGTATTAATTCAAGCGTAAAAACAGCACGGGTGTTCAATCCGTGTAGTACGAAGAGGAGACAGAGGACCGGGCCATCCACATCGGAGTCAAAGGCCACCACGGCAATATTAGGTGCCCAGCGGAAGACCTTTAGGTATTCTATTTTGTATATGAAATTTTGTAAACCAATGTAAATATTGTAGATGTGAACCACTTCCATATATGGGCTTGTATGTATATTTTGTAATCATTGCTACGAATATAATACAAGTTATTGTTTAACATTATATGAATGAACAGCAGAAAGTATATACGTGGAAAAAAAAAAAAAGAGTGACCCTCGCCTGACATCTATCTTAGGAGTTGGGCGTCACCAAAACTAGTTTTAATATATGTTTCTAGGTGATGTAGCCAACTGCTGGATCTATAGAAATGTATGGTTTTGGTAACTATATAGACGAGTATGGATGATGGGCCCTATTGGGTCATTTTACTCATGTATGGGTCTCATGATATGAGACACACAAGTTTCTGCAGGTTGATGTGGTCAACGGGACCCCCGGGTTTTGGGGCGTCACAAATTTTATAACTAAATAAGACACTATGAGCAATGACGCCTTTAAAAAGCATCATATAAATAAATAAAAATTTATAGGACAATGACGTTTTAAATTAAATTAACAATGAATTCTGCATCTATTATCATTAGATAATGACATTTTTTTGAAAGTGTCATTATCATAAGCATCATAAACTTTAATTTTTGTAGTAGTGTTTATAATTTTTTTTTTATTTTAGTGAATCTATTAAAATTTTTCCTCATTTTTATCTTTAAAAGAGAAAAAAAGAAGAAAGGAACAATCAATAGAACCAAATAATGAATCAACAAAAACAAGAAAACATTAAAATAGCTCGAGGATTTTCTAATAAAACTTGAATATACATGTAAATGTAGAAGGGAAAAGCATCCCCTTTGCTTAACCCCCACCATGGGATCAATTAGACAAGAATGTACTCAAGATTAAGGATCAAATTCATGGAAAAAAATCTCCTAGCTAGGAAAACAACAACAATTAAAATGAAGTAGATTTAGTAGTTATCAGCATGTGCTAAATTTAGTAAGGGCCTTCTTCACTATGCTTAGTGCGGGTTAATATGAACTAATAGTGTTTCAAATTGCTTAAGACAATAAATTACGCAGCGCACTGACAAGATGTTTCATTGAGCATATTCTACAACAAAAAAAGGTAAATGATAATAACAGTTGGCTTGCGGACGCACCAAGCTTAAGAGTCTTTTTTTTTGTGGCTAATGGACAAGTCTGTCGCAATAGAGAAATCTCTATCATGATAGCTACCCCGTCGCAGGCGCGTTCTTGTCAGACGCACCAAGCTCGCTGTGCTGCGGTGTGCGCGCCGGTCGCGATCCACCTGTCGCGACGCGGCAACGGTTGCGAGCACCTGTGTGTTGGTCGCCACCCACCTAGGCATTGTCACCACACGCCTTGGCTTTGTCGCGCAAGGTTTAGCACTTTGTCGTGTGTACTGGCTAGCCGTGTGCGTTGCACTGTCGCGACAGCATGGATGGGGGGAGTCTATCGCGATAGAGATTCACAATGGCGACAGGGAAACAAAATTCTCTGTCACAACAAAGAATTCTCTATCACGACAGGAACCTGGAAATGGGCAGTAGCCGATTCTTTTTCATTCTTTGCACTTCTAACTCTCTTCCATGCATTTCCTCCTATACCACTGCCTTTATACAAATCACATGCACAAAGATAAAACCGTAAAACTCCTCGTTAATAATACACCGAACAAGTTCAAAACTAAGTTTTATTACAAACTATTATTTACATATAAAACCGATATTCATCTTAATTTACAAATGCTAAATTAGGCCACAATCTGGCCTATTTCATGATTAGTACCCAAAAGTGCTATTTCTTGGAATCCCATTTAAAATAGTTGAGTGCTTTTTGCGTACTAATCATATTATTTAAGCCGATTGACATGTGCAGGTCCATTAGTACTATTGATTTTGTTTTGAGATTGTTTTTGGTAGTTTAGCAGGTTTCGTGAACCTCCTCCATCATATCAAGCTTGGCATCGCAATTATGTCGATTTATGCCGAAGTTCGTATGAATTCAAGATTTCATCAAGCTCGGGATGAAGAAATATCGAGCTGTAGCTTTAAGAAATGCATCGGAGGATATAGAAGGCATCATGGAGACCGCATTTTCTATGTATATAGCGAATTTTCGTAGGATTGCAAAATTTCTCAGAATGAACGAAATTTCGCAACTCCTAGCTAAAATTTCGCTATAAACATTTTCTGCTTATCATAGCGAAATTATCGCATGGGCAAAATTCAAATTTTGCTATGCCTGGCAATTTTCATGATAATATTCTCGCTTATGATACGCTAAATTTCGCTATAATAGCTAAATTCATCATGCACATAAATTCGCTTCGTTGCGGATCCAAACGACCCCGTTTTGTGCAATTCCTCTTTTGCCCTCAATGTAATCATATTATATAGGCTAGTTTGGTATTTTCACATCTTTTGTAAGGCTATATAAGCCACTTTATGGACAAATTGTAACCCTAACTTTCAATCCACGCATTTTTCACTTTGGTCTAGCTTTTCTTCTCTTCCTTCATTTTCTACGCTGCAACACACCTCGAGGACGACAACCCAAAGGACAAGTAGCTAAGCCTCAAAACCTTGAAGAGGAGGGTTGCTAGGTTGGTTAATGGTTTGCAGTGTTCCTCCTGCTTTAAATGAAGCATTACATTTTTGTGTTTCAAACTTTCAAACTAGGGGTTTACTGCTATTTAATGTATTTTCGTCAATACGTGGCATGCTTTTTAGGGTTCAATGTATTCTAATGGTAGACACGACATTCATTAGATGTCATTTACGAGCCATCTAAATAGTTAAATGTCAGATAACCGCCAAACATTAAAGGCTCAGTAAATGCTTTGGTTGAAATATGAATGTTTTTAAGGGTTGATTTTTAAAGCTAAACAAAGATCCGGTTTTGGCAATGACTATATGTCATTTGCCCTAATGCGAGGAAATAACCCGAGGACACCTTTATAACCTCAGTATACCAATCTAGTGACCTAAGCCTTCAAGGTCTCCCTTTCACATCTTGTTTTAAACTATTGTCACACCTAGTGACAACAACACCCACACTTTTTAATGTGCAAATCCGAACCAAAATGAAAGCCTCACCATTTCGAACCATGATACAAATCATTGTAAGATGAAAAACCATCCTTGTGTTCGACTTAGAGGCCGCTTATATCGCAGTTATTTTTGACTACGGCAGTAGGAGGAAATTAGGATACAAATTTTGTTGATTCCATATCACCCTACCGTGGCACGAATCAAATGGCGCCTGCTACTGGATGGTGCCAACCACGACGATGAGTCGATATGTAATTTCAGAATCTACATTACAAGTGTTGGTGACCTTTAACCCTTTGACCCCCATTGTTTAGAATATCAAGTTTTTTTTTTACTCAGCAGCCACTGCTGGGCTGTTTTCATCATTGCAGTCATTTTATTATTTAGCTAACACTGATCCTTTTGGCAAGTCTTTTGTTGCTCGCTTGTCTCTTTGTGTCACGTGTTTATGCATCATCAGATAGATATATCGTAGATCGCGAAAGAGTTAGTGCACCAATTGAGCAAGGTTGGTGAAATCAAGCAGTATAGGGTGAGCAAATGGATCCTCTACCCGAGAACAAATAAAGTCAAGAAGGTACTCTAGTGAATCCAACAACATACAGATCAATGAGGGACCACATACACCCTCCTAGAGTGAGTGCACCTTCCTGCATCATACCACCTGCTAAGGATGTAGCAGTGAGACCTTAATTGGTACCCCTACTCCCAACTTTTCATGGTATGGAAAATGAAAATCCATACACACATCTGGGATTTTGAGGAAGTTTGCGTAACTTTTAAGGAGGGTGAAACCGATATGGATTTGTTGAAGTTGAAGGCATTCCCATTAACCTCAAGAACAAAGCCAAAATACGTGGTTAATTCACCGAGAACAAGTGACCATTAGAAGTCAAGCAGCCGTAGGCGCACTTAAAAATTCTTCGCTCACAAGACCAACAATTTGAAGAGGCACCACACATTTGACGCCCATGACAATGAAAGGTTCTATCGTTATCGGGAGAGGTTCATGAGAACACAGCCATCACACTATCCCACACTGATGCCAGAATTACTACAGAAGAACAACCACAAAGGTACTGATTGGAATAATGTGGAGGGGACTCTCACAAGCACCCGGGATGAGCCAAGGACTTTTGAATTGTGGCTGAAACTTCCAAGGACGGATTAAATCCAAGGAAATGAAGAATGAGGGCCTACTACCACCAAAGGAGGCATTTATGCACTTTCCGAAGACACAGAGATGAAAGCAAAACTAACCACTTTGACCCGAAGATTGGAGGAGTTGGAGATGAGAAATCAGCAAGAAATGCAAGCAGAAAATGAGTTGTCTACATCTCAACCAGCTTGTTTTAATTGTCAATCAAATAACCACCATGGGGAGCACTGTCCAGTAGTTCCTTCAGTAAGAGATTCAATGCAAGAGCATGCCCATGTCTTGGGTCAAAATAAGCCACCTACAAATGCTCCATATGGCAACACCTATAACCCCAATTGGAGAAATCATCCCAACCTTCATGGAACCAAACCCCGCATATGCCCCCTCAGAGACAACAAACAGCTTGGCTCCACTTCAAGACAACAAAGAAATCTCCACTTTCTTCTCCTATTGAGCAGGCATTTATGAATTTAATCAAAGTGGTAGGCACGCTATGAAGAGCGTATGCGTCAACGTTCAAACTAATCGAAATCGAGGGCAATGAGAACTCACTAACAAAAAAAATTGACATTATGCATTCCGAGATTTCCAAAAAGTTGTTCAATCAAGAAGAAGGTTCTGAAAAGGGAAATTTTCTTCCCAGACATAGCAAAACCCTAAGGGAGTGCATGAAATAGGCTCAACCAGTGATCCAAATGCAAGAATTGATGAAGTCAAAGAAGTAGTGACTTTGAGAAGTGGTAAAGAATTGAGACCACATTCTAGCACCAAATCCAAGACGCTCCCACGTGAGTTACCCTTTGGGAGAAGAACAATCATGAAAAAGGGAAGAGGTGAAGCCCAAGAAACTTCCTTTCCTACGTGCACTGGAAAGAAAATTTCACCAACCAAACTGAAATTTTAGAGGCATTACGCAAGTGAAAGCACATTCCTCTTCGACATGATCAAACAAGTCCCTACATATGCAAATTTCAAGGACTTATGTACGAAAAGAGGCTTCAATGTGAATAAAAAGGCTCTTGGATCGAGTAAGCGAAAAGTTATCATTGAGTAATTTCGTGGAAATATAAGGACCCGGGATGTCCTACAATACCGCTAACATGAGGCTTTAGTAGAAAGCACATTAGACTCGGGAGCTGTGGGAACTCTGTTACCGCTATATTCCATGTACAGCGTCTTGGTTCGGGAGAACTCGCTTCACTTCCATCAATAATCGCCTCTAAATGATAGGTCCATTAAAATACCAAGGGGGACCATTGAGGATGTTTTCAATACAAGGATAAATTCTACTATCCAGCTGGATTTTGGTCGCATTCTTGGCACGCAGCCTAAGCAGGTGGGGCTAATCATGTGCCCATCATATTGGGGAAGGCCATTCTCTTGCTACTCGAATGCCATAATAAAATCATTTAATGGGGTTATGCACTCACATTTGGGAATGGAAGACTTTAGAACTCACATTTTCCATTTGAGTAAAAGACATATGCACCAAAGGGAGGATGACTCCGAAGAAGTTCGCATAATGTATACAAATTTCGAAGAACAGTTAATGAGTTATGCAGATGTGTTAACTCAGAGTTATCTCGAAGGTCTTAGAGCAACAAGAACCCAATTGCATGAGCTTAGTGCAAGGGTGCCGGGAGAAAGAAAAAATAAATTCTACCTCTATTGACTGGTGAAGAGAAGAAGGAACCTCAACAGTTGGAGCTCAAACCCCTACCAAAGGAATTAAATATGCATTCCCGAAGAAACAAGCAAGGTCCAAATGTAATATCATCACTGGGCCGACCACTTCACAGAGCACAACGTACGCACCTCCTCAAATGAACAAGCTTTGGGGTGGAAAATTTCCGATTTAAAGGCATGTACCAACAATCACACCCACCACATTTATTTGGAAGAAGAATCTAAAGTTGTGCCAGCAATTAATGTGAGGAGGTTGAATCACTACGCAGGAGGTAGTTCGTGATTGAAACTAAATTGTTGTGGTATCGATATCATTTAAATTTATATCCGGGAGTAGCACTGAGTAAGCCTAACCTTCGTGCAGCCCAAGAAGTCGTACGACCACCGTGAAATGAAAAGGGCGAGGAATTGTCTACCCGACTTACCACCGGTTGGAGGGTATGCATAGATTACAAGAGACTCAATGAAGTAACAAGAAAAGATCACTCACCTTCATTGGATCACTTTCTTGAGAGAGTTTTTGGACACCCATTCTCGCTGCTTTTTGGGATGGTTATTCAAGATACTTTCGTGATAGAGATCGCACTGTAAGATCAAGAAAAGAATTCACCTTTACTCGCTTCATTCGAACTTATGCTTACCAGAGAATGCCTTTTGGTCTTTGCAACGCCCCTGCCACCTTTCAGAGATGTATGCTTAGTATGTTTAGCGATATGGTGGAGATCATAATGGAAGTATACATGGATGACATCACTAAATACTATATGATTTAAGAATGTCCTAATTAATCTCAAGCTATCCTACGAGGTGCATTGAAAAATCTGGTGCTTAACTCGAAAATGTCATTTTATGGTGAACTAAGGGATTGTACCGGGGCATAAGTATCTAGTTAGGAATAGAAGTTGACAAGGCAAAATTGAACTTATTTCCAAACTATCTCCCAACAAACAAAACAATAGGCAATCTCGCCACGCGGGATTTTGCATAACATCAAGGATTTTCTGAAGATCATAAGCCCTTTACAAGCTGCTAGAGAAAGATGCTAAATTTGCTGGGAAAGACTGTCAGAGAGCTCAAGAAATGGGGTTCCATTGACCATCGCACCAATAGTACGAAAGTGAACTCCAATACATGCTTCAGGTGGGATGAAGCAAGGCAAGTGATCTTGCTATTGGAGCAGTTCTTGGCCAAAGAGAAAATGGAAAACTCTATGTGTCTATTATGCAAGCAAACCTGAATGAAGCCACAAAGGAACTATACTACTACAAAGAAAGAATTATCGGGCAAGTGTCTACGCCTTTGCATAAATTTCAGAGCATACTTGGTTGATCCGTTATATAGGCATTTTTGCTGCATTTATTCCACTTTGAAATATCTCCTGACCAAGCAAAATGCTAAGGCAAGACTTATACGATGGGTTCTTCTGCTTCAAGAATTTAACCTGCAAATTAAGGACAAAAAAGGGGTAGAGAATGTTGTGGAAGACCATCTTTCTAGATTAACAATAGCCCATGACACTCATAGCCCGCCCATCAATGATGCAATTTCCGAAGAATCTTTAATGCAATTTGAGAAAGCTCCCCGGTATTCTCACATCGCTCACTCTCAACAGGAGAAATCCCATCTGATTGGAAAGAACAGGATAGGAAGTATTTCTAAAAGATCCATTCCTATTATTGGGAAGAGCCCTTCTTGTTTAAATACTGCGCATCGATAATCAGAAGGTGTGTCAAGAAGGAACAACAGGAATTCTGCCACGCTAACAGAGTGCTTGTAAGGGTCATTTTGCTTCCCAGAAGACGACAATGAAGGTGTTGCACCGTTTACCGGCCTTCCTATTTAAAGAAGAACACCAAATGTCCCGAGTATGTGATAGATGCCAAGACTCGAAATTGTCTCGCCATAAGGATGCCCCGAACCCACTTTAGAGGTTGAGCTATTTGATGTTTGGGGCATTGATTTCATGGGACCATTCCCCACATCTTATGGTAATACATACATATTGGTGGGAGTAGACTATGTGTCCAAATGGGTTGAGGCAATGCTCCGCAAACCAACGACTCATTGTGGTGGTGCTCAAATTCTTGAAAGCAAACATCTTTCCGTGTCTGGGTACCAAAATCCATTATTAGTGATGGGGGTTCACATTTCTGTAACAAACCTTTCGAAAACCTCATGGCTAAATATGGTGTTAAACACAAAGTGGCCACCCCTTACCATCCTCAAACAAGTGGTCAAGTAGAGCTTTCCAACAGGGAGATTAAGACCATTCTAATGAAGGCAGTGAACAAATTAAAAAGATCGTCCTCAAATTGCTTGATCTGAATGTGGCCTACATCAAATTTTCAAACGATTCGAATGTCCCCTATCGGTTAGTATATGGCAAGGCATGTCATCTTCCCAAAGGGAATGGAGTATAAGCTTGGTGGGCAATTAAGAAACTGAACATGGATTTGGCAGGCCGGGTCAAAGATTCCTCGATCTCACCGAGTTGGGAATAAACAATAAATGATGTCACATTTAACTCGTAAGATTGCAAATAGAAAGACGTAAAATGGTATGATCAAATGATAATCGGCAAGAATTTCTCAAATAAGTGTGACCAAGTCCTCCTCAGATGATTCAAACTCCATCTACTCGGGCAAGCTCAAGTCGCGATGGATCTTCGTCCATTCATCGCTCAACAAGCACACCCTAATGGTCTAATGTAATCACCAATCCAAAATGATAATAGGGTGACTGGCTAATGGACAGAGAGTGAAGCCCTATGTTGTGTATGCAGATCAGAGCCTTGAGGAAATTCTCCTTCGACCTCCTAAGACCCACAAGCCACACACTTAGGGTGGCCCCGCAAAGGTCTCGTAAGCCACCATTTAATTGTTCAGTTTGCTGCCTTTTCTTTGTTTAAAAATTTTTTGTAATAATCAGTTGATTGGCATGTTTTGCTTTGTGTTGGCAGCTGCAGTAACATCAACCACTTCACAAACAGCACCTCAGCCTGCCCAGGCTGGGGATGATCCTTCTCCTACCACCACTGATTGAGGAGGTACCACTCCATCCTCTAACTTTCTCGTTCCCATGCCGGGACAGTTTGTGTTAAAAGTAATGTTCATACTTTTGATTTTAGTTTTACTGTTCTGTGATGCCTATCTAAATTTTGTTTGTTAAATTGAGGCCATTGCTTATGCCATTTTTGTGTTTCGTTCTTAACACTTTGAGCGGAAAATTCATGTCGTATGCCACCATAATGCTAGAACAATTCCATGCATGATTAAGTTTTCTGCCTGAAGTTCCAGTGATCAACCCTGTACATCCTCCTTTTAGCTAATCACACACAAAGGCACACCGTTTTCATTAATAGGTTGTAGTTATATACCTCTTTTCACTTTGCAAACCGCCTTAGATCCGCTGATCACCCATAATAGGCTCAGTTACCCAAAATGAAGACCAATGAAGTCTTCCAAATGTAAAAGAAAAAGCAAAAAGAAAAAGAAAGAAAGAAAAAAAAAAGAATTGAAAGCCGTGACACTTTGCCTTGAAACCCGAACACATCATGGGTATATATAAAGCCTTTTAAAGCCATGTGTGCCCTAAACCTTCACTAGTCAGAGTCATCGACTTAGTGTTCGCTACAATTCCGATGGATGGGTAGAGTTTAGCTGAGTTGTAGCCGATTCTAAATCATTCAAGTCCGTGAAGGCCTAAAGAGCTGTAATGGCCGATCCTTGACTTGATGCCCAACCTAATTGGTCAGGAGTCATCGGTGGACCCCACATAGACTTTAGTGAAATCGTAGTTTTTACATTGCACCCTACAATACAATCAAGTATGAGAAATAAGTGTGTAATCGAATCTATTTAGGTTATTCATCGCTAAGGTCCCGCAAGATTGTTGGGGGAGGAATAACTTGCAACTTATTGGTCAAACCGGACACCTAAAAATTAGATTTTGGTGGAAGTTCAAAGCGATTCTTTGAATTGAT
Organism: Tetrastigma voinierianum; assembly: GCA_016808115.1. Taxonomy (NCBI): domain Eukaryota; kingdom Viridiplantae; phylum Streptophyta; class Magnoliopsida; order Vitales; family Vitaceae; genus Tetrastigma; species Tetrastigma voinierianum. Next base: position 498,498 of record JAEQBH010004824.1, on the reverse strand, counting down.
GTCATTCCGAAACTTGTTCCTATATGGCATTTGTTCTCTCATGATGGTTTTTGTAAAGAGTCTAAAATTTTCATACTGAAGGTAAAGCCTCACTTGTACACACACTTTTTGAATAGAATACTCTTTTTGCAAAAGCATAGCCTGCATACCCTTTATTATTTTTAGCATTGCTAAGGGACTAGCAACGTGTCGGTTGGGGGGTGTGATTAGTACCTAAAAAGTGCTATTTTGAGTCCTATTTAAAATAGGTTTTGAGTGCTTTTATGCATCAATCATATTATTTAAGTTTCCATTGACATGTGCAGTCCATTAGTACCCATTTTGTTTCTCGCGAGATTGTTTTTGGTAGTTTAGCAGGTTTCTGGGTGAACCCTCCTCCATCATAATATCAAGCTTCGCACGCAATTATGCCGATTTATACCAGTTCGTATGAATTCTCGATTTCCCATCAAGCTTGGGATGAAGAAATATCGAAATGAAGTGAAGAAATGCAGTCGGAGGATGCGTAAGGCAAGATGGGGAGAATAAGAGTTTTCGGCTATGGCATAGCTTAAAATTTCGCAGGATTGCGGTAATTCCTCGCAATGGTAGCTTAAAATTGCAATCCCATAAAATTCTCGCTTATGCCACATTTTCGCTATCATACGAAAATTACCGTGCATAAATTTAAAATTCAAATTTTTGTTATGTCGTAATTTTTCGCTTATGATAATGTAAATTTCGCTATCACATTTAAATTCACTATGCATAATAAATTTCGCTATGATAGCTTAAATTCACTATGCATAGCTTAAAATCTTGCCCTCGCTTTTGTGATCCAAACGACCCCGCTTTGTGCAATTCTCTTTGCCTCAATGTAATCATATTATATAGGCTAGTTTACATTTTCACATCTTTTACATATGGTTACTTTATGGACAAATTGTAACCCTAACTTTCAATCCAAACAAATTTTTCACTTTTGTTCCAATTTTCTTCTCTCTCTCCTCTTTCTCTCATTTTGTTGCCAAACACACTCTTTGAGGATGACAACTCAAAGGATGTTTGGCTAAGCCTCAAAACCTTGAAGAGGAGGGTTGCTAGGTTGGTTAATGGTGGTTTGCAGGTGTTCCTCTGTTTTAAATGGAGCAGGTACTGCATTTTTGTGTTTCAAACTTTCCAAACTAGGGTTTAATGCTATTTAATGTATTTTCTTTGGTCAATACTTGGCATGCTTTAGGGTTTAGTGTATTCTTAATGGTAGATACACTGACATTCATTAGATGTCATTTATGAGCCACTGAAATTAGGTTAAATGTTGTATTTTTCAACTGCTGAAACATTAAATGCTCAGTAAATGCTTTGGTTCAAATAGGAATGTTTTTAAGGGTTGGTTTTTAAAGCTAAACAAAGATCCGGTTTTGGCAATGACTATATGTCATTTTCCCTAATGCGAGGAAATAACCCGAGGACACCTTTATAACCTCAGTATACCAATCTAGTGACCCAAGCCTTCAAGGTCTCCTCACATCTGCTTAAATCAATTAACCTAGTGACAACAACACCCACACTTTTAATGCAACCAAATCCAAATGAAAGCCTCGCTATTTTGAACCATGATACAAATCATTTGTAAGATGAAACCCATCCTCAGAGCCACCCTGCAGTCGCTATATCAAGAAGAGGTCGACTACGACGTAGGAGGAAATTTAGGATACAAATATTGTTGATTCCATATCACCTCATCAGAAACTAATCATTTCACAACAAATCTCTTGGGTTTGTTTCGCCACAATGTGTACCTCCGCACTGAAAATGAGTTTTCCCATGACGTAAGGAGTAATGCCCAGTAGAGAAATTCTCTTACAAGGGCTACTCCCCACCTAAATGCACATGTAATGGCACACTCATATCATACAACATTCCATACAGAAAAGGCCATCCTACATGGAATTTTTTTTATGTCATCCATGAGATGAGACTCCTCATGACCGTAACCGAGTCTTGACCGACTCCCCACACATACAATGCAAAGTGTGAAAACCAGTCATTGGTGTTTCCCCCAATGAATTAAACCATTGGACAACCCTCCAATATTCATTTGAATTTACCAAATCCCATGTGATTTTGTGGGTAGCGAATTTCCAGGGTCTCACCACAGGCTTCGCACACCTTCCGACACTTTTGTGATCTTTCATCGTTGAATACATATGTCTAACCAAGAATAAAATTTGGGTCTTTCAACTCGAGGATCTACTCCATCTTGCTTCACCCAACACACGTATATTTATTTATTTTAATGTTATGCAACCGTGAGTCTCAATTTTTTGGATGTCGTCCCATTTCTGAGCTCACCACATATTCACAAAGAATGGTGAATAATCAATACCATGCACACACACTCGTTCAAGCCATATCATGTTACATGCATAATGAGAGCTACATGCAACATTATCAAAACATAGATAATTATATTTTCTACATATAATTCACATGCATCAAAAGAGCATATATCAACATGATCTTTTTACACTCAACATGTTATTCAACCAAGCAATAACACACAAAATGGCCCCAATCTCGGACCCATAAAAATAGGGCACCTCTCGGTCCCTTCATGGCTATGAACCATTTTTGGTTCCATTCATCACTGAATCACTGTGATACCAAAACACACAACAAAACCCGAAGACATCAGTCCCGACATCAAAACCAAATCTCAACATAGTCCGGGACAGTCTGAACTGGCCCCAAAATTTCAATATTCGGGCCCCAAATTCGGGACTAAAATCACTCCGTCGGGCCACGACTCGAAGAAAACCTTATGCCAATAAATGGATTTTAGGCTAAAAATAACCCAAGTAGGAAAATTCTCTACCTCTTCGAGTTTGATGAAACTCCCTGATTATGGTACCCACGCGTAGCTCTCGTTGCGTGGATCGACTTTACCTCTTGCTCCGATGAAAACTGACGGCCCGATCCCCGTAGATCTTAGAGAGAAGCAAAACCCCCTTTTTATTTTTTTTCTCTCTCTTTTGTTCGTTTCCTCTCCCTTTCTCTCATTTTCCTCTTCTTTTTTTTCCCTCTTATCTTATCCCACCCGAACTCCTCTTTGTTTGTTCCCATACTCTTTTTTTATTTTTAATTTTTTATTTTCCTTTATCATTTCTCTTTCTTTTTCTCTTTCTTCCTTCTTCTCTTTGCCCTTATCCCACCGGATTTGACCAAAAGTGGGGGAAACTTCCCCCCCACTTTCGTCCATGCCACTTGTCATCTCCACATTTTTCCTTTTTTTCTTTTTTTTCTTTTTTTTTCTTTTTCTTTTTATTTCCCCTTGAAAACATGGCGCCTACCGTGAGCCATTCACACAAGTGCACTACATGGCTCATGTCATGTGTCACTCTCCTAGGGTGCCATGTGGCATCCACAAGCTCATGTCATGTGTCACCCGACATCAGATGTCTCGAAAAATGTGAAATTCGGACTGTCCCGGAATTCGACGAAATTTGACGGGGTAACTAGATTTTGTGAGATGAATTCAATGGAGAAGTCCCTTTTGTCATCCGAGATCTAGAAAATTTATGGTTCTCAACCAAAATTACCGTTTTACCCTTTTTCAGAAATATTGAATTTTCCCCTGGTTTTACAGGCTTTAAGTTTCCTAATATTATCCTTTCCTAGTCTTCTAAAAAGTTCACTACTGTATATTGTCTTTCTGTTGTAGTATATTTCCTTGTTCTTGAAGGTGTATATGTTGTTGGATTTAGTTGAGATAATGTTTGAAATTCCTCATATCTCTCTTCCATTACTTAACAAAATCTTTTTTTTTTTTTTCTTGACAAGGTATTTGTTTAATGATAACATTTTTCCAGATAGCTTGATTGCCTAATATCAAGGTATTGAAATTGTTAGTTTGGTGTGCTTGTACACACACATACACACCCTTGAATTAGAAGTATGAGATATCACTTATCTTTGTGCTTTGATGTTTTGAAAACTCATGCTACACACTCTTCCTGACATTTATTATCTCTACACATGTTGCTATTGTACTTCTTTGCTGTGCATTTTGTTTATGACATCTTCTGAGTCTTCATATCACTGGTAATATTCCATGACAGTGTTATGATAGTAGTAAGTTTTTATACAAGATGCTACCTCATGTTTAAATCTTTGTGTATAGCAAGAGGCTGGTTACACTTCAAACTACATGAAGTATATATTTTACATGATATAGATTATGTGATGTGGTGTATGGACTACATACTAAAATATTACAAATTGCTAATCAAGTTAAAAATTTCCTATCTAATGAAAGTTGAACTACTTGTTGTCTAGTAAATTTTTGATAAATATTTTTTTGGTTTTGTGGATACCCAAATAAATATATTAGATACATTAGACTGAAGTTTTTAATGAATTGAAATTTCCTAATTGATCAAACATTAGGGGAGGTGGGAAAAGAAGTGGAAAATTTTTGATTTTGGTGATGCCCAAATAACGCACTGGCCATCGTTGAAAATTCTAATAAATTCTTGAAACTCAAATGAATTTCCTAGATGATCTAATATGATGGATACTTAGGTGGAGGAACAGAGAGGAGTATTTGGCCAGATTATTGTGGCTCATAAACTTAGTTGGGGAAGAGGGAGGGGGATCGTTGGGAGGGAGAGAGAGCTGCTATGAAATGATGGGAAGGGGGCAAGGGAGAGGGAGGTTGGCCAGATTACTGTAGTTGTAAGCTTAGTTGGGAGGTCAAAGATACAATAATTCCGAGATTTAATATGACATGATGGAAGGGGAGAGGGGAGAGAGAGGGAGGTTGCCAGATTAATGTACCTATAAGCTTAGCTGGGAGGTCAAAGATATAATTATGTATACACATATTGAACTTTTCCATTGGTGGATCATGCACTGGTCAATGACGAATTTCTTTGCTTTACACCATCTTTGTTGAAGTCAATGATACAATAAATCTTCATGCACATATGTTTATAAATATTAAACCTTTCCTACTAGTGGATCACACACAGGTTAATGAGCTCTAAGAAGTTCTATGTTTCGAATCAGAATAAATGGTCACTAGTACACTTTGAAGATAATGGGTTAAAGTAATGGTTAGCGCCTCATGATAATTTGATTACACTAAGTCCTTATGTCCTTAAACACAAGATGAGGACACATGAGTTTGACCCTTATGCTTTGGCCAGGATCAATATGGTATGTATTAGACTCAATGTTTCATATGCTCTAAGTGTCACGAGTAGATACCATTTCGGCCCTAGTGACGATTATTAGGTGGTTGTCAAGAATATCCTTAAGTACTTGAGTAGGACTAATTCTTGATATATGGAAATAGAGATAGTGATCTTCATGTGAAGGGGTATATGGATGCCAACTTCCAATTTGATAGAGATGACTCCAAATCTCAATTAGATTATATGTTCACAATGAATGATGGAGCAATCAACTGGAAAAGTTCCAAACAGAGACGACTATTAATTCTAAAACTGAAGTAGAGTACATTGTGGCTTCTGACGTAGATAAGGAAGTAGTTTGGATAAGGAAGTTCATCTTAGAACTTAGAGTGGTTCCTAGCATTGTTAATCTAGTACCTTTTTATTGTGATAACAATGGAGCCATTCCCCAAGTAAATGAACCACATTCTTATCAAAGGTTCAAACACGTACTTAGATGATACCACATGATTAGAGAAATCATTGATAGGCGTGATGTAATCATAGAGAAAGTGCCCACTGATCAGAATATTACTGATCCTTTCACTAAGCCACTTCCCCAAAAGAAGTTTGACTCTCATGTACTCGCTTATGATATTAGATATAAAGGCGACTGGATTTAGTTCAAGTAGGGAGATTGTTAATAATGTCAGCTGTCATCGCTTTTAGCACTTATTGTATGACTTAATAGTATTTATAATAAATGCATTCATTTCCTTTTGATATTCATTTGATATATGAATTGATACCAATCTTAAATAAAATTAATAAAGTCCATGAAACATTACATAGCATAAAGGAAATCACGATGTGATCATGATATTAAGATTCCTATCATGTGTAATTATGTAGTACCTAAACTATCCCTAGTCATAGGATCAACAAGATTGTGCTAGTGATATGCTCTAGCCCAGTGGCATATACATTGTCATTATATGTTTATATACATGAGGCATTTATCATTTTATCTTGTTATTTAAATTGTGGTTTAACTTGATAAAATCATATCATTGAATTGATAGTAAAACCTTAAGGCATAAGAACACTATTCTAAATAGTCCATAGTCGATCATTATTGTGGGAATAATAATGAAGTAAGACTATTATGTTTTTTGAGAAAATAAGTTTTGCTGGTCAGAACATAAGATGTTACCATAACATAAATACATGTTAAGTTCATGTTATTGACTGGACCCGCTTATGAGAAATACTACATGGATTATGTCATCGCATTCTCATTGCAAGAGGGTATTTGAGTCCTTCAATTCGACCACCATGGATCTTACATGAGGAACTTCTGTGTCTTGACGTAGCTCAACTATAGTCTTTACCAGATGGTACACAGATGGTCAGGGCATGGTAAATCATGGAGGAATGTGAGTGATAGTGAAGGAATTTGTTCAGCCTTAATTGAAAAAGTGAGATGTCTATCAGTCTCTTGATAAGTGAGACTGAGAAATGCATGTATGCTCAATGAGATTGATAGGAGTTAATAATATTGTTTAGTCGGGCTACTTGAGAAATCAAGAAACGATTGAGTTGTATAAAGATGACTTCATCCATGCTTTGTGCTGGACCTGAGACATCGTGTGACAAAGGACTAATATCATACTATGGTAAGGTTTTTCAAGTCATCGAATTCACTTGATTTGGGTAGTTATAATATCTTGTTAGAGACCAATTATAATTGGTGGGCTTAGAATATGATTTGGGCTCCGCTATCAAACATCGGGAGGAACTCTATAGGGTCACACATAAGAATAAGCTATAATGGGATGTTAGAAAGGCTCTCTTAGCCCATGATTAAGCCTAAGCTATTAATAGTTAATGGAATCTTGATTTAAATTGCTTAATAAAAGGGTTTGAGAGGCTTGATATAAATATGGGGGTTTATCATCTAAAAGTGTGTGACTTTTGAAGTATGCCAGAGAGAGAATTCTTTTAGAGTTTTGGAAGACACTAAGGTACCTTGGTTCAGGATAAAGATCTATCATAAGGTGCTAGCACATCCATCCCATCCATTAGCCGTTCGTGTGGATACCTTTAGAGGGCGTTTGTACACTGCATTGTCTTGGCTCATTGCTTCTAGATCATTTCCAGAAGAAGTTCTGTTTGTGTTTCATCGTGTGTGATGGCAGCAATTGCACCACGAAAGCGGATTCGCCCACAAGAGTGTGACGGATTTCTTGATTCATTGTTTAGTTTCATCAAACCGCTTGATCTCGATGCACCCAAGATAAATTTTTTATATCTCACGCGCTTATCGATTCAACAATGGTATCGTGAAAGCATTGGCCGCTTTGGTGAAACTGATTTTTATATGATATAACGCGGATCCGTTTTAGTGTATTTGTTTTCCATATGTGATATGCCAAGTGATCCATTAGTTCATCCGCTTTATAATCAGACAATCGAAGTCATGCTTTTTCCGTATGTTCAACATCACATCGCAATTGAAAATGATTCGGGCCAAAAGCTCTAATAGGATTAGACCGCTGATGATTAGAATCAAATTATGAGTTTGTAATTCTTGTGTTCTAATCTGATTAGGACTGTTACAGCTTAATATTAATTAGTAGGACTGTTACATATTAAGTATGGCTGTTACAGATACTTATTAATCAACAAGGTCATATATATTAAGTATGGTTGTTATAAATTATTAATCGCTAGGATCAAGTATAATATTAACGTTAATATTAAGAATGGACTGTTACAAATTATTCTTTTAATCGTGAGGGGATCAAGTTACACATTAATTTTAGACATTGGGCACTGATCGTTATAGATTATTTTAATCAAGAGGACTGGCACATTAATGTTAGACATTAAGATTGACCGTTACAGACATTACACATAAAGTAGGATTGTTCCAAATTAATGATGGACCGTTAGATAAGAGTAATCAACATTGGCAGAATGACCGTAATTATTAGTGTGATTATGATCGTGAGAAATTTCAGAACTCACCATGCTAGGCTTAAAATTTATTTATGTGACTAACTCTACAATTGAAAGACCATATTCATAATCTGATTATGTGCTTAACGTGTTTATATTCAATTTGCATGGTGCATGTCATGGCCCTTAGTTCAATGTTATTGGCAGGTATTAATTATGTTTTGTAATTTTTAAATACGGCCTCAAGGTGTCGTTAATTTTTATTGACACAAATATGTGTGTCTTTCATTATATTAGCATACGACTCCGCGCAGGTCGTTGTTTCTTATCGATACAACATGTGTGTCTCTTTTATTATTTTAGCATAAAACAAGATACAATTATTACTTGTTTGTAATGAAGAAGAAACGAAGAATGGAGGCCCGTTCGTCTGGAGACAACCCATAAAGCTAAGGTATTGGTAAAGGTAATCCCGCATCTCCATATTGGGCCATGGAGATCACCTTGTAAATGGCCATGATATTGTCACGCTTACATTTATGCTTATTAATATACTTATGTGATGCATGATGTTTATAAAGTTTTCCTAACAACTTGATAATTCTATCACATAAAATATTAAGTCATAAAACGTTCTCCATAATTTAATTTGTCACTTCGATCGTCCTAATATAGTTTCTACCAAAGGAGGGTGTATTGGGCCATCTTAGGAAGACATGATGGATAATGGTGATATCCATAAGATTGAATATGGTTAGACTTAACTAGGCTATCATAATGGTCTCTACGTTCTAAACTTGGAACAACCCAAGCCCATCTATAACATCGATACTAAGAGGTTCAAGTCCAATGACTTGAATCCAACCTACTTTTGGCATTACAATACTGGCCATGTCAATGAGAACGAGATCTGAAGCTCCACTACATGGGCTAATGCATTCATTTGGCTTAGAGTCATTTGAAACATGTGAATCTTGTTTACTAGGCAAATGACCAAGGCCCTCACGGACACATGAGAGGGCTAGTGACTATTGGCCTTATACACAGATGTTCAGGATTACTGTTAAATTGCTAGAGAAGGTTATCAATACTTCATTACTTTTACCGATGACTTTAGTAGATATGGTTACATCTACTGAATGAGGCATAAGTCTGAATCATTTGAAAAGTTCAAATTATTAAAGAATGAAGTACAAAATCATCTTGGAAAGAATATCTAAACACTTTGATCTGATCGAGGTGGTGAATATTTAAGCCAAAATTTCGATGATCGTCTTAAGGATTATGGGGATAGTTCACAACCACTCCTCCGAACACCACAATGGAATGGGTGTATCCAAAGAGAACGAACTTATTAGATATGGTTCGATCTATGATGAGTCGAATAGATCTTCCAATATCCTTTTGGGATATGCATTAGAGACTGTTGCGTTCTTATTGAATAGAATTCCATTGAAAGCGGTTGAGAAAACACCATATGAGTTGTGATGTGAAAAGCATCTCGGTTTGTCTTTTTCTTAAGATTAGTTGTGAAGCTTATGTAAAGCTGCTTCGATAAGCTAGCATCCAACCGATAAGTGCTTATTTGTGGGGTATCCAAAGGAAAACAAAAGGGTATTACTTTTACATCCCATCCTGAGAACAAAGTGTTGAGTTGTCGAATGAGCCCTTTGGAAAGAGAGTTCATTTCCAAAAGAGTCAGTGGGAGTAAGACATCTCTTGAAGAAGTTCAAGAACCACAAGTTACCACCGAGCCTTCCATAGAAATTCTACAAGACTCACAACCGATTGTTGAGTCGACATCTTCTCACGCGTCCACGAAGGTCCAAGATCCATCATGGAGCCCAAGAGATATTAATTTCTCATAGCTGACGACAAAACCATAGAGCTTGTGGATCAAGATGAGCCCACAACCTATCATGAGGCAATGATGAGCCCATATTATGAAAAATGGCTTCAAGCCATGAAGTCTGAGATGCAATCACAAAATGAAACTGTGTTAGAATTTGCTGATCCGCTCACGAGGATGCTAAGGTCAGCTGTCAGAAATGGGTTCATAAGATCAAACATGATATGACCTTCAAGTCTTGACTTGTTGCAAAAGGTTTCAAACAAACTCATGGTATTGACTATGGTGATACCTTTTCACCTATCGTTATGCTTAAGTCTATTAGATTCTCTTGGTTATCAAGTGCATACTATGATTACTTAGACGGCAAAATGACGTCAAAACAACGCTTCTTAATAAAACTTACTCGAGGATGTGTACACACACTGGAGGGTTTTGTCGATCCTAAGTATCGAATAGGTGTGTGTTTCAAAGATCCATTTATGGATTAAAGCAGTTTCACGGTTGGAATCTTCGTTTGATGAGGTCAAGTAAAGAGTTCGGGCTTTATGAAAATGAAGATGAGACTGTGTATACAAGAATGTTAGTGGGAGGAAATTGTCTTCTTTAGTGTTGTATGTGGACGACATCTTACTCATTGGAAATGACATCCCTACCTTGCAGAGTGTCAAGTCTTGTTGGGGAAATGTTTTCAATGAAAGACTTAGGCGGCTTCGCCACATCCTAGGCAGATAAAAGATCATAGAGATAGATTCCTGAACTACTTCGACCTAAGTTAAAGTGGGCACATAGACAAAGTGCTAAAGAGGCTTATCATGCAAGATTTCAAGAGAGGTTTCCTGCCAACGTCCTGCCGCATTACCCGCAAGTCTCAAATTCAACCACGATGACGAGAGCGCATGATAAAATCCCATATGCTTCTGCCATCGGGTTCCCATCATGCATGCCATGCTTTGCACCCGACATGATGCGTCTCCTATGCCATAAGCATGACAAGCAGATTCTAGCTCGCATCTAGGTGAATGTCAATCGATATACCAAGAATATCCTTACTGAAGAACCAAGGATATTTTTTTGATCTATGGTGAAACGTATATTGTGCCAGCTATAAAGTGGTTATACTAATGCCGGTTTTCGCAGATGACTTAAATGACTTTAGATCGCAACTGGGTTTTGTGTTTGTTTGTCCGGAGGTGTCAGAAGTCGAGAAGTCCAAGTAAGACACCGTGGCCGATTCTACTATAGAGGCTGAGTACATAGCTAAATCCCGATACTAAGGAGGGTTCGATGAAAATTTTTCGCTTTGGGACCGGTGTTCCTAGCATTACAAACCCGGACGTCTATTGTGACAATAATGGGGCTATCGCGGCCAAGGAGCCGAGATCACATCGATCCAAACACGATACTCAAAGCGTTTCACCTCATTCGTGAGATCATTGAGATAGAGATGTTGTTTATGTAGAGTTCATACCGATGACAATGTTTGCTAATCCTTTGACTAAACCTCTTTCCACAAATAAAGTCTGAAGTCATACTAGATCGACAGGCATTCAATTTATGCCCGACAGTTTTGGGCAAGTGGGAGATTGTTAGTGATATGCTCTAGCCTAGTGGGCATACATCACATTATATGTTTATATACATGAGGCATTTATCATTTTCTATTTGCTATTTAAATTGTGGTTTAACTGATAAAATCATATCCTGAATAGTTGGCTCCGCTTTATGTCATCAAGTATGTACTTGATAGTAAAACCTTAAGGCATAAGAACGCTTATTCTAAAGGTCCATAGTCATCATTATCAGGGGAATACAATGAAGTAAGACTATTATATTTATGAGAAAGACCAAGTTTTTGTTAGTCATGAACATAAGATGTTACTCGTAACATAAATAAGGTGTTAAGTTCATGTTATTGGATTCTAACTCTGCTATGAGAAATACTACATGGATTATGTCATCAAGAATTCTCATTGCAATAGTGGTATTTAGTCCTTCGACCCGAATTCACCTATGGATTCCTATACGAGGAACTTGTGGTTTTGACATAGCTCAATGATCGCCTTTAACAAAGATGATAATACAAAGCATATCGGGCATGCAGAAATCATGATAGAATGTGAGTATAGCGAATTTGTCTCATTTTAATTGATAGATGTCTATTGGCCTCTGGATATGAGACCGAAAATGTATGGTCGCATGCTCGAATGAGATTGATAGAGTTATCACATATCATTTGTTTAGTCACTACTTTGAGAATCAAGAAACGATTGAGTTGTATAAAGATGACTTCATCCATGCTTGTGCTTAATCGAGACATCGCGATAAAGGACTAATATCATACTATGTGCGTTTTTTAGTCATCGACTACTGATTTTGTAGTTATAATGTTTTTGCTAGAGACCAATATAATCTCAGGGGCTTTGAATACATTTGGGGCCCACTCGCCAACATTGAGTAAACCTATAGGGTCACATATAAGAATGAGCTATAATGGGATAAGAAAGGTCCAACAGCTTCATGATTGAGCCTGTCAAGCCCAAAGCTCAGCCCATTAATAGTTGTGGGAATGAATTTGGTTTAAATTCATTTTAATAAAGGGCTCGGGAGGCTTGATATAATTTTTGGGTCTATCATCTAAAAGTGTGGTTCTTGAAGTGGGCGTTTTGAGAGAGAATTTTTTTATTTTGGAATACACTTAGGTGTTCTGGTTTCATAGACAAAGACTCAGCATAAAGTTCTAAAGACATCCATCCCATCCATTAGTCGTCAGGTGTGGATACCTTTAGAGGGCGCCACTAATTCCATCGCCTTTACTGCCGGGCCGGATCGCTTCTAGAAGGAGTCTGCTTAGGCTCAAAGGTGTGTGATCAAGAAAATCAGACTAGCCGAAAAAGATCTGGCTTACAAGAGGTAAGACTTACTTTGATTCATTGTTTAGTTTCATCAAACCGCTAGATCCTCGATCCATTTTTAGCATTAAATTTTTATTTTCGCTCGCTTATCGCTAGATTCCAATAGATTGACATTACGATCCGACAAACTAGCACATGTTGTACCTTGATTTGATCAAGCAATTTGGTCTCATAAACCGAGATCATCATAATGAAATAGAGTGGAATACGGGATGCTTAAGTAAGAGGTCATATATCGGAGACCTACTATGAGACAATCATATGGACATCTATTCAAACATCACGATAGTCTCACTATAGCAATGATGCAGTACTTCAGACTGAGCTCAAGGATATTTTAGCACTAATTTATACTTTGACTTCATCCGCGCTCCTCTAAGAGGCCGTCGGCATGATGATCGAGTATAGCCTGAGGTATTCAGTAAACTAACAGTCATTGGTCAGAGGATTTATCACCTGAAATAGAAGGAGGAGACACCTTAGCCTTGTAGAAACGGCTTATCAAAATCTCAGCCAGAGTGAATACTACAAGAGAGCCTTTAGTGACATGCTTTATGAGTAATGGATCTCAGAGACAAGGAAAACACACTGGCCTAAGTAAATGAGCGCCATGGGAGCTCATGTTAGACCATGCTATGAACCAAATAGGGTATGTGTGTGAAAGGAACGCATTGCACAATATATCGTCTATAGAAGGGTTGTAGTCAAAACCCATTGACTCTAGTCAATTAAGGACTGCGATGTGTTACTAGATACCATTATTATTTTCTTTCGATTCAAAGTGCCGAATCAAGTGGTCAAATATAACTGAAACCTAATAAGTCACACACTTGTGGTTAAGTAAAATAATCGCTCAACCTTCTCTCGAGTCCATTGAGACACCCAAGCCGATACCACATGACCTAAGAACTGATCTCTGTAGTTTTTCAAAATTCACATTTGAATTTGGCATAACCGATGGTCTCTCAGTACTGAGAACAATCCAAAAATGATCCCCATGCTCCTCCTCTAATCTCCTCCGGGAGGGGACGGATGTCACAACAAGGACCAAATAAACCGATCTTGTGGTTAGAATACCGGCGTTGAGATCCAAGGAATGCCGGAGCATTCACAACCCAAATGGCGTCAATGTGAACTTGAAATGCCCATATCGTGTTCTAAATGTCGTCCTAGGGATGTCTGCCTCCCTAACTCTCAACTGATGATAATGGTCTATCTTGGAGTGGACCCGCGCCCCTCTCTATTGATAACACAAATCATTAATCCTCGACAAAGTATACTGATTTTTTATCATAACCCTATTCAACTGTTGATAGTCAATGCATAGTTCAAGGGTCTTGTCCTTTTTTTTGGCAACTAGTACCGGAGCGCACTAAGGAGAAGTTCTCGGTCTAATAAAACCCCTGTCTAATAATTCTTGTAATTAGACCTTGAGTTCCTGCAACTCAGCAGGCGCCATTATGTGCAGAGTCATAGAAATAAGCGATGTACCAGGGTGTAACTTGGTAACAAAATCTACATCCCTGTGTAGAGGTAATGCAGCCAGTTTCTCAGGAAAAACATCCTCATACTCACAAACTAGCCGAGGTAAACCCAACTCCTGTCTCACCTCGTCCTCCAAGGTAAGGTTTACCAACCAACCCTGTAACTGTCCGTGCCACCTAGAATCATATACAGTCTATGGTAAAGCATCATGCTTATCCCCTTGAAATATAAAGTGACTACCACTTGGTGTGTGACGGTAACTCTCTTACAATCACAATCAATGACGACCTGATGTGCCATCAGCCAATCCATCCCAAGGATGACATCAAACTCCGACATGTCCATGACCCTAAGGTCCACAGTGAGTAGAATCCCTAAGGTCTCTAACTCACAATCCCGACAAATCTGATCAATTCTCATCCCAGTTCCTAAGGCAAAATTCACATTTAATCCGCCTTCCAGTTTCGACCTACCCAATTTGTCGCACATTATGCAATAACAAGGAATGAGATGCACCATGATCAAACAATACTATTGCCCATAGTGCGAATAGAAATATACCCTAACACTGATCGATCCGCAATCTCGCCTACGGATAATGGCGCAGACACATCCCCTCGGGTCCATGAAGTCCCGACTAGTGAGCTCGCCTTAACCCCAACCCTTCCGCCCACGGCCCGATCACATAAGGCCCCGTGCAATACCATGATGATATCGTCTCTCCATGCCCATGGTAGGGTAAGGAGAAGCAAACTGTGTCTGTGTACGTCCCACTGATGACTGGGACTGAGGTGTCCTATAACTTTAGGATTCCTACCTTTGAGGATAATCCCGCCTAAAGTGTCCAGGCCGATGGCAATGAAAACATGTCCCATTGCCTGGTTGCCTGTAAGCCTCGAAAGATCTACCACCTAGAGATGATCGGCCCTGGCCTTAACCTTGGTAACCGCGGCCCTGTCCCTGAAATCCTTGCGGAGTAAAAGTTTTATACTTCTTCCCTGAGCAAGAAGAAAAAGGTTGACTCTCCTTCCTCTTATCTTTAACAACACCCGTATCCTGCATGTTCCATGCAACATCCACCTCCTCTCAACGGCTACAGCGCCCCGACCATCGAGTCCGTCTTCAGAGAAGTCCCACACTTTACCCTGATGGACAATTTTTAGACCATCCTCAAATTTTTTCTCACTTTCGCAATATCTCGTGGCCACATAATCATCAAACAAAGAAATGAGCGCAACTCTATGAACTTAGCCACGTACTCAAGCGCTATCATTGTTCCTTATCTCAATTCCAGGAACTCCCGATCTTTTACATGTCGAGCAGATGCCGGGAAATACGTTTCCATGAAGAGCCCACAAAACTCTTCCCATGTCATGGCCTCTAAGTCTCTTGAGGCTTTGATTCAATCCCATCATTCTTGGGATTCACCTTCTGTACCGTATCGTAAATACCATCTTAAGGGCATCAGAGGTGATCTCTATAGCCTCCAAGATCTTATCAACCTGTCGAAACCAATGATCAGCTATCATCAGTCCCTCCTCCTCAAGGTCATAGGATGATGTGACGGAACCTTCGAGATTACTTAACCCCCTTAGCCCACCGTTGCACTAGCATGTGCAATGGTAGCAGTCGCTGCACTTGCTTGTGCAATAGTAAGAATTTGGCAGCACTAATACTTCCATGCGAAGGGCAGTCAATAAAGGCCGGTAGTTTGTTATCAACATTCCAATAGAATGATGCAACTCTAAAGGAATACTATATGCCATGAAATGAGGTGAAACTCACTCAATGCATAAAAAACCTAAGTCATCACAAACTCCCATTACACAATGCATAACCAATGTGTGATAACATCCATCTTCGATGAATTTCATGATCACTTTGAAAAAAAATCAAGTTTTTAGAAATCAAAACTTACTAGATGTTTCACCTCCAAGGATCATTTTATTAACAAACATGTGTCTTTTTGAGCAGGCGAATTTTTAGGGTCTCACTGCGGGCTTCGCACACCTTCCTACACTTTCATGAGCTTTCACCGTTAGACACATATGTATAACCAAAAATACCGGATCTTTCACCCGAGGGGGTATCTATCTTTGCTTTGCACACCGACAAAGTTTTCATGTTTCGCAACGTTGGAACTCCACCGAACCCTTTGTTCAACGACGAGCCCACTCATCAACCGCCATGACTCCGCGTGTGGTGGCACCATTTCATACCGCGAACAATGTAACTCCGCCGAACTCATTCAACGACGAGCCCCACTATCAACCACTACATGGTGTGATGGCACCATACACTTACACCCATGAATACGATGCCTCAGTGCATATGCAATGCATATCAATTCCATGTCTCATATGTAATGAATGTCATATGGACAGTAAATCATGTATCGTGAACAATTATATCAAAAGCATATAACTTCTAAACAGTTCATCTCAATGTCAATATATTCGAATTCATTTATTCAATCAACAATTATCACCAAGTAAGTCAATCAAAAGCAAGCAAAGACAACTTGGTTCTTAAGACCAATTGTGGCATAAGAGATGCCCACAAAGCAGTCCACACATACAGCCATCACAGGCCACACAAACATGCCACAACTTAGGCATAGAATAGTCCTGAAATCCAAACACAAACTGAGAGATAGCCTAAGCTACAGCAATCCCAGGAAATGGACCATAACTTGAGCTATAAGGGTTCAATTTGGGTGATTCAAAAGCCTAACATCAAGTTCCCAGATGCAGCTACAATTTCTATGAAGGACTTGAGTCCAAATTCCTCCGTTTCTAACCTAAACCAAAGGCTAATATCCTGGATAGGGTACAGGATCAAAATAAAAAGTAAAAGATTCCCATATTTTACAAAAGACCCCTAGTGGTGAGATAAACCAAAGTAGGAAGAATCTCTACCTCTCGAGCGTAGCCCCTGAATATAAGGCTGCATTCTTACTCGTCCAACGAGTTCCAATCAAGTTATAACCCCGGCGAAGAACACGCCCTACTTCCTTTCTCCTTCTTTCTCTCTCCCTTTCTTCTCCCTCACTCTCATTTTCTTTCTTCTCTTTCTTTCCTTCTCTCTACTTTCCTTTTTCCTTATCCTTTTCCTTTTGTCCTTTCCTCCTTCTATGAACATATCCCATTTATGTATCCCATTTATACATTATTCAATTTGCATGCCATGTGTCACCTAACACCAGTTGCCTCAAAAAACATGAAATTCCGACTATCTCGGAATTCAACGAAATTTGCATAGGTAATTGGATTTCGCGAGACAAATCTAACGGTGTTGTTCATTTCATCATCCAGACTGAGAAAATTTTCGTGCTTTAACTCAGATATAGCGAGAATTTGCTATTTTTCCATTTTTTTGAAAAATTCGATTTTTCTCGGATTTTACATTACCGTTTTCTTTGTTTTTTGCTTTTCACAGAATGTTTGGGATTTGCATCATAGAAGGTTGAGGGGCCATAATACGAATTCTGGTAGAGAGAGAAAGAAATAGAGAGACTTTTTTTTTTTATCTAAAACCTTGCTCTGGTTTTATTAGTTCTATTTTTTGTTAGTCATGACACACTACAACAACACTAAATGATTGGACCAACATCATAATTATAGTATTATGGATGGTTATCACCCACTGAAAACAAACTAGTCTTTACAAGAAATGGAATGCAAGAAACAAAAACAAAAACAAAATTAGGATAACAAAAGACAGTTCTATATTCATCATAGAAAGAAAAGTTTTAATACTCATAAAAAATTAACTAGTTTCTAGAAAGAAATTTATCAGAAAAAGACAAACAATATCCTATTCATATCCACTTTTTCATACTAGTTGCCTAGTTTTCAGAGAGAAAATCAATAAGGAAGCATTTGTTTGGAAAATACTAATAGAATGAAAAAAAAAGTACATTTGTAAAAAATACTTTTTGTCATTAAGAGTCTGAAGTATGTTTCCTCTATGAACACACTGCAGTGGCTTCCAGGATAATAATCAAGAGTGTATATGTAGTTGTTGCAGCCTCCCCATTTGGTTGGGTTGCTTATTAGAGCACGACTCATGTCAGCTATGAATAATGCTTGGTCCCCTGAGCTATTAGTCACCACACATTTCCTTGTTTCAAGGTCTACCTTACAAAAGTTTAGGTCGTGTGAAGATTCGAAAATTAACCATCATAAGTTCATCATCTGAAGCCACCAAAAAAACATTGAGACGATAATGAAAAGAGAAGAGTTCTCTAAGCACCATGGAACATCGAACGAATTGTCACAAACTGCAAATAATGCTAAAGAGGCATCAGACTGTAGTCTCAAGTTCCAAAAGTTTCCATTACTTGTTAAACATATACCGCTCTTTAAAAACTATTATATGCACATATAAAACCCTTTGATTCGGTTTATTGTAGATAGTTCATCTCATCGCAGATAATAAATAATATAGACGGTATTCTTAGAAGAGACATGAGTGATTTAGTAATATGAGAGATTTGTGGCATGAGAAATGTTAGTAGGAGGGGTAGGGAATCTCAAATTCATCTTTGTGAAAGGATTGATAAGCCAAAGTTCATCCCTACTTTTCTATCTCAAACATCAAATAACCATATGACAACCCACAACAATCTTTACCGGCAAAGCTTAGCAGTTCTTTCTTCAAATATCTTTTTGAGGGCACTTGTCTCCCGCATCCTTCTTTAAAATCGCTATATCTAACACAAAGTTAGTTATAATACAAACTTGTATTAGCTATTAAATAAAATTAAGATTTTTAAGAATTCACAAATAAATGAACAATAGTTCTAGAAACTTGGGGAGGATCAACCTACATGTGTGTCCTTTGAGAAATACACTTGACCCTAACTCCTTGGATACTCAATCTGAATAAAAAATTAAATGGAAAAACTAAGCAACTCAAAGGCTATGCATATGTTTGTGCTCGAAAATGCTGTAGGAAAGAAATTGAAAGGAAAATGGAAGAAAAGAAAAACTTAAAGAAAAGAATATATATATTTATAGCTAGAAAGGGGAAATGCGTCAATTCCTTACATATTTGATACCCTTGAAACTTAATTGGGATTTCTTAATCACAGAGGGTCACTTGAGTGGTTCTTCCTATTTAGGAATACCAAATGAAAACACATCCCTTATCAATTGTCTATTTAAAGTTAATCTTACAATGTTCAATAACTCTTAGAGTCGTATATAAAGTTAGGATACTAAATATAAGTTATTCTTAGTTTTATGAAATTACTGTCTGAGACATTACTTTGAGTTTTATGAAATGCGTCAATTCCTTACATATTTGATACCCTTGAAACTTAATTGGGATTTCTTAATCACAGAGGGTCACTTGAGTGGTTCTTCCTATTTAGGAATACCAAATGACAAATGACATCCCTATCAATTGTCTATTTAAAGTTAATCGACAATAAGACCAACAACTCTTAGAGTCGCGTATATAAAGTTAGATACTAAATATAAGTTATTTTTTAGTTTTATGAAATTACTGTCTCGAGACATTACTTCAGTTTTGATTAATCTTTACACAACAATGAAAATCGGTCCATAGAAAAGGTTGTATTGAAAATCAAAACTTGATATGGAAATACGTACTTCTTCCGACTCTCGGCCTCATGCCATTAACTTTCTTTTGCATATAAAAAACAAAACCTAAATTAAAATATAGAAAAGTTAAGTATTTGAAGTTTTATTAGGACAATAATAATAATAATAATAAAGGCCATGCATTTTAAAGAAAATTCTAAATGAGAAAATTAATTTCTTGGCTCTAATCATAAATTACCAATGATATAGAAATTTAAAATATTTTATACCAATTGTGTTTATAACTTCAAATATTTCAACTCTTGAAATAACTCTAACTATTACCTAATTAGGTTTAACATTAGTTTCCTTTTATATATTTTACTTAGATTGGTATCATTTTTAATCACTGTGATTATATATGCGTCCTTATTTGCATATTGCATGGGAGATTACTTGCCAAGAAATTATATACATTAATTATGTTCGACAAAGAAAAAAAAGTTCTCAAAGTTTTTGTTAATTGATTAAAAGAGCAGTATAGAAAAAAATAGTAACATAATATTAAAATGTTGTTGATATTTAGTGACTAATGGAAGCAAATTTTTTATGGTTTTACAAGTCACTTGATATTTTAGTAATTTTATTCAAAACATTTAAATAAATAACAAGTGATGTGGATTCAAAACACAGGAATAAATAACAAGTGACATAGAAAATTCAACCATGCAACAAGGACACCCTTTATGTTTTTGGCAAACTGCATGAACAATCCAATATGACATGCTCAAGAGCTCACAAATAAAACAAACTGATATGTAATAAACTATTTGGGATTCTAATAAAATCTTGTAAATAACATTTGTGTGCTCCAAAATTTTTAATTAATATTTAAGTCATATTTAAATCAAGAGATGATAAAGTTCATGTCAACATCCCTTCATGAAGTTGTTACTTCATTTTTCTATCAAGGAATCACTACTAATTTTTTTTTTTCTACTATAATATAAATCAAATTTTCTTGAACCATACAAAGCTTCAATAGAGTACAATGGTTGGCTAAAATCTTCTTTAGTTCCTGTTTAAGTCTCTTATTTCCCTACGAGGACAAAAATAACACGTGTATCCCATTATTGTCTTATCATGTCTCAAACAATGTTTATTTTTACTTTATACTTTAAAATGATCGAAAATATAATTTTTATTCATCAAATGAGAGAATTAGATTCTAATAGACGATCATTTTCATTCTAATTACATCCTTATACTAAAAGAAATCTTTCCACACCTAGGCCAAACTCTCCACCCCGAAGGGGGGTAGGGCTGTGGGTGAGAATGGGGTGGATCGGGTCGATTTATGAAAGAAAATAAAAAGAGTTTGGGATGGGGCATTCCTATCCCATTTATGTTCCAAAATATTTACTTATTTCCGATCTTGATCCCAAACCTAAGGGAGGTCGAAGCTCATTTCCATCCATGTTAAAACATTTCTTAAAATCCTATCCTACCTAATCCAACCCATATAAGCTAGCATTTTCAGGGTTCATATTTGAAAACGAAGGCTTTGTTGTTTAGATCTACAAAAAGAGCTCTTAGGAGCACCTCAAAATCCCATCCCGCCTATCCCAACCATATATGTGTTTTCTCAGTGGTTAAGATTTCAAAATGAAGCCTTGTCTGCTTAGATCTACAAAAAAAGCTCTTAGGAGTAGTGGATGGCAATGGAGCAAGTTCGGGATGCACATGGGCTACCTCCCTATCCCATTACCATTCCCGATTATTCAATCGTATCCCATCCTCGACTCAAACTCAGGTTCCCAGTAGGAGCCGATATTTCTATCTCATTAACAAAATTAAAAACCTCAACTGAATCCTGTTAAGAATAATAAAACAAAATAAAATAAAAATTACTTAACAAAGATAAAACTAGATATCAAAATTGAAATCACCGTATCAACAATCTACAATCCTAAAACCCTAACGATTGAAAATTTATGAAAAAAAAAATTAAGAAAATGGATTGGGGAAGAAGAAGCCATGGGTTCGAACCTTAAGGTCACTGGCCCTACCACAGCCACCATTATTGGAAAATGAAGAAGAAGAAGAAGAATATGATATTGACACTCTCATCGACTCCACCGCAACCACCATTAATAACAAAAAGATGTCAAGCCGTTGAAACCTGCTTCATGTGCATCCACAGGCATCAATCGACAAAAGTAGACTAATCCTAATGCCAAGAGGAAGAATAATCTAAGGAGGATGAGGCAGAGTGAGAAGAATCCCACACGAAGAGGAAGAAGATATTGAGGAGATGAGACAACGTGCATTATGATTTAGGGTTTGTTAAGGGGTTTAACTATCCTGGAATTTTTGGGTATAAATACCTTGAACTTTTTGGGTATTAAATAATGCTTAAGGATAATCTTGTAAATTTTAATTAGGTGGGGCTAGTCGGGTCAAAAACCCATTCCTCGCCCCATACCCGATTTAGGTTCTTTAATTAACAATCCCAACCTGCTATTAAACCTCGCTTGTGAAATTTTCAATCCGGTCCTAATAGGGGCATGTTATCAAGTTTGATTACCATCCTTCGTAGGAGCACCTCAAAATCCCATCCGCCTATCTTAACCCATATAGGTGTGATTAGTGCCCAAAAAGTGCTATTTTGAACCCTATATTAGATAGGTTTTGAGTGCTTTTTGCGCACTAATCATGTCATTTATGCCAATTGAAGTGTTCAAGTCTTCTTAGTTTCACTTATGCCGCTTAGAGGTTATTTTTGGTTACTGGCAAGCCGCGTACTTCGGGAGTTCGAAGACAGACATATGATGAATCATGAAATTGGAACCCAATTGTCAACCATCAATCATACCAAAAATCAAAGAGAGAATGAAGGCAAAGTGAAGAAAATCAATGCAAAGAGAGGACAGAGGTAATGCAGCGTTGAAGACTGTACACCTGCACTTCGCTTAAGATTGCGAAAATTTCGCCGGGATTGCAAAATTTACAATCATAGCTAAAATTTCATAATCCTAGCGAAATCAGTGAATTTTCGCAGACCCGTGATTTTCGCTAAAGACTATTCCCACCAAATTCAGATTTCGCTTACTCACAAGCACTCGCTGCTCAATGAAATTCACTAAATGCAAATAAATCGCTAATCGCTAAATGAAAAATTCCCGATTTCGCTTATCTCAGGATTTCGCTAGCTAGCTAAATTTCGCTTACCTAGTTAAATTGATATGCCTTAGCGAAATTCACTCGCCTTGTCATACTTTGTACTAATGCAAACCTGAATTTCAATTTTGGTGTATTACTCTCTTGTCCTTAAATTAGCTAAAATGTTAGGCTTTATCAGAAGTTTCACATAAATGGGGCTGCCTATAAACCCCCATAGTTTTTGTAACCCTAAGGAAAATTTGAGAGAAATCTTTGGCACATTTTTTGCTTTTATGTAAATATCTGCAGCCTTTAGTTAGGGTTTGGGTTTTTCTCTCTCTCTCCTCTCTTTCCCTATTTTCGGGTCACAAACACCCCTCTTTGAGGATGACAACTGTTATATGCTCGCAAGCTTCTTTCTTTGAAGAGGAAGGAAGCTAATTTTGGTGGGCTGGCATATGCAGTTGTCCTCTTGTGTTAAAAGTTACAGGTGACTGTTTATGACCCCTATCTTCAAAATATGGTTGAATAGCATTGAATGTTATTGATCCGCCAATACTTACCATGCTTTAGGATACAAAGGCATACTTATCGCTGTATGTACCGTGGTTCATTAGATGGTCTTTACGAGCCATTGAAATGATATTTAATGTTAGGGTTTCAAACTGTAAAGGGGTCATAGATGCATGTTATCTGTGTTAACTCAAATAGAGTTGATTTTAGGGTGAGGTTTGCTAGTTAAACATAGATCCGGCCGTGGTCAACTATGTGCTGCTCAATATAACGCGAGGATAAAACCCGAGGACACTTTGGTTCGCCTCTAAGTTACCAAGTTAGTGACCTAAATCTTCAAAGTTAACTTTCACTTCATTTCGCTTACGCTTAATCGGGGCTTTCAAACTCATCACACTGCTTTTGAAACAAAATCCAAAAAGTCCAAATAGAGCCTACCTTCGCACTTACGCAACCATTCTGTGGATGAAAACCCATCCCCGTGTTCACCCTATTCACTATACTCGGCAGTAGCTTCTGACTACTGGGCAAAGAGGGAGTGAACTTAGGTATAAATTTTGTTGATTTTAGCTCACCCATCGTGCACGACCAATGGCGCCATTGCCGATGGTGCCAAACTACTAATGATGAGTTTATGTACTCATGATCAACATCACAAGTGAAGGTAACCTTTTAACTCTTTGTAACCCAAATATAGAACGCTGCCATCACTTTGCGCTGGACTGCATCGCTTTTGCTTTTCATTCGGGCTTTTAATTTTTATTAGCTAATTTTAACCTTTCGCAAGCTTATGGTACTCTATTGCCTCTACAAATTTTGTAATGTGTTTATGCTCCGGATAGAGACACATCGTAGATCATATAGAATCAAGATAGACAACTCAATCTGGGCTGCTGAAGTCGCAAACACACCGATACCATGGATTCACCGCCCGAAGAATGTTAGCCGCTGAAGGGCCCCCAATGAATCCAATCATTTATAGAACCATGAGGGATCACATCCACCCTCTTAGGGTGCCCCTCACCGCGTGTACCTCCTGTGAAGGGTAGCGTTGAGGCCTTGCTTGTACCCTACTATATCATGGTATGGAAAATAAAAATCCATACACTCATATTGAGAGTTTGAGGAAGTATGCACACTGCTGGGAAGGTATGATTGACATGGATTTGCTTAAGCTAAAAGCATTTCACGACCACAAGGGTGAGGCGAATTTGGCTAAACTCATTTGAGGCTAGAACCATAAGTGAAGTTTGAGCTGCGGCGAAATTCTGAAGAAATTCTTCAGTGCTCATAAGACCAATAATTTGAAAAGACAAATTTATACCTTTGCAGCTCATGATGGTGAAGTTTCTCCAGTGTTGGGAGGGTTATGGAGGCCGTCGGTGCATGCCCACACCATGGGTTTGACCATGGATGTTGGTAAACCATTTATGATGTGTGTTCATGTCCCCTATGAAACATTGAAATTTGGAAACCATGTGTGGGGTAACTTTGGTAAGCATCCAGATGAAGCTATGGATTTTGAACTATGTAGCTGAAACCTCCAAAACTTGGGATGAACCTAGTCCTAGGTAAGTTGAAAAATTAAGGCCATTGACCAGCAAGGGAGACAAGTATGCATTTCACGAAGACCATACGAAGAGATGAAAAGCGAAATTGACCATTTAACCAAGATTGGATGATCTTGAAATGAAAAATCTGGCATGAAATGCAAGCGGTTAACGAGTTATACGCATCCCGACTTTCTTGCTTCAATTTTCAATCAAATAATCACCACGAACACTGTTTTGCATTATGCCCTTCTCTAAATCAAAATAAACCACCCATAGATGCTCCATATGGTATCAGTTATAACCCTAACTGGAGAAATCACCTAACCTTTCCTGGAAGCCCACTCCCCCTGCCTATGTACCTCCAGGTGCCAAACCACAGTTTGGTTCCCAATTTCAACCACAACCACCACCATCCTCATCTCCTGTAGAGCAAGCCATTTAAATTTAGGAGTAAAGTGTGGCAACTTCTGTTAGGAACAAAAGGAATCAATGTGCTTGCTGGCACAAAGTTGTCTTGTTGAAAATACCTTTGAATAAAAGAATAGAGTGGCTTGAGCCAATCAGCTTAGAAAAATTCGAGTAAACCCTCTGATGAATTCAATCCACCAAGATCAACAAGTTCTTTGGAGGTACAAGAAGAGGAAGGTTCCTTTAAGCAGTGCCAAACCCCAGGGAATCCATGAGGTAGGTTCATCCAGCAATTTAGGAATGGATGAGGTGAAGGTATAATCACCCAGTGGAAAAGGGTTGATCAACCATTGCAAAACCTGTTGAAGAATCCGGGCGGGGAGGAAGAATTGCGATGCGAGCATATTCTCCTAAAGGAGGATTCAATGAAATACGCATACCACCTCCATTTCCACAAGCACTTAGAGGTAAGAAGAAGGCATCTCGTGACAGGCATTTAGAGGTCTTAAGGCAAGTGAAGGTTAACATACCTCTATTGGACATAATCAAACAAGTCCGCCTGCAAAAAAATTTTTGAAAGATCTTTGCGATCAAGAAGGGTTAGGCATTGAGAAGAAGGCATTTCTCACTAAACAAGTCGGTGCCATAATCAAGCAAATACTGTCAAATACAGGATCGGGGTTCCACAATTTCGGTCGATATTGGTGGGAATTGCATAGGCAGAAGTCATTGCTTGATTTAGAAGCCGAGTGTGAACCCTAATGCGTGTGGAAATTACTCTGGCAGTTAGGTTTAGGTGAACTTAAACCTACCAACATCCACACTTATCATTGGCCGATAGATCGGTTAAAATCCCTAAAGGGGATAGTTGAGGATGTCTTGGTGAAAATAGACAAATTCTTACCGGTAGATTTACTGTAGTGCTTGACTCTTGAGCCAATTGCTGCAAGTGAACTTAATCATGTTCCAATCATCTTAGGAAGACCGTTTACGGCCCACGACAAGTCTGATAATAAATTGCAGATAGGTCATGCAACACCTTTGGTAACATGACCTTGGGTTAATCTTCGACATTTGAACCATAAACAAAAGTTTCCAGAACATGAAAATCAAATAAGCGTGAAGTTGTTTCAAATGGTCGTATGCGAGAGCACGGTGTCCGAGGAATTGCAAGAAGGAATAATCATCCGAGAGGATGAAGAGATATTGGTCTTGCCATCGACACCCCTTTGCGAGCGGTTGCTCAATTCAAAAGCTATCGGTGAGAACCACTTCAACGGTGGAGCTTGACACCATGGAGTCAGCGAAGCTACTGCGGGGTTGAGGAGATCATTACCCTTGACCCTCCTTGAGTAATTTTTTGAAATTGAAGCCCCGGTCCGGTGTTTTCAAAAGCGGATTAGTTCAACAATTTTGCTTTTGTCTTAATTGTTAATTTTGATCATTTGGTTATTTTGAAGATTCTGAAGTGCTTGAGTTTCCCTTTAGTAATTTGTTTATATACTATAGTATTTTGTATTAAATTTTAATTATAGTTTTAAATATATAATAATTCTCATTATAATTTTTTAATTTCATATAGTATCAATAATAACCACCCGAATTTACGATTTGCGGGTATTTATGTCGTTTAGGCAGGTCGCTAAAAATAGCGCTGGTGTAGAGACCTCGGCTACCGCCAAACGCCCTATTTAAACACAGGGGATGGCCAAGGTCCTTCATATCTCCACGCCTCCGGCTTAGTAGCCTGAGTCCGGCCACACAAGCCGTAGTCCGCTCCCGCTACTTGGGAGCTGGTTACCACGATTGATTATTTAGTGCGTGATTAGAGACTGACACACTCGGTCTCTGCCAGCTTCGGCTGTGATTGTCATAGGCGCTATACGCGCGCGCGAGTACCGGTGTTCTGGCGGGCTTCTTTGCCCGGCTGAGCCATCTCTGGGAGCCGTTGAGCACCTGCTGCCCGGTTCAGGGCCTGCGCCC
Source organism: Tetrastigma voinierianum (assembly GCA_016808115.1). Taxonomy (NCBI): domain Eukaryota; kingdom Viridiplantae; phylum Streptophyta; class Magnoliopsida; order Vitales; family Vitaceae; genus Tetrastigma; species Tetrastigma voinierianum. The sequence goes on along the minus strand of JAEQBH010004824.1, from coordinate 470,964 downwards.
TTGGTTGACTAGTTGTGCCTAACCGGTTGGGCCGCTGCGACCTTGGCTCTTGCGAGCCGATGGCGGCTGCGACGGTGAGCCACAGTTAGTCTTCCCGGCGGTGTGACTGGTTGCCCTCGGTGAGCCTCGGGTTGAGATGTTGGCGCTTCCCAGTTATTTTAGGTGAGTGCGGCCTCTCTTCGAGTATTGACCAGTTCGAATGGTTCATTTTGAGTGGATCCGCGCGTATGGAGTTAGATTCGATTACACCGGGCGGGGCTGGCAGGCTCAGTCCGGCTCGGTACCATCACCGGTCCGGCGTTTTGAGGAGCCTCGGGGATTTCGTCGTTATCGGACACGGATGGGACACCGGACACCATCGCGTACCTCGAAGGAGGATTGGGAGGCGCGGCCGCGAACCAGCATCGGGCCGGCGAGTCATCTTCCTCGGCGCGGCCATCACGATCCCACGCCGGTTCAGGCAACATCGCCCTTTCGATTAATCCGCATTCGGGATCGGGGAGGTCGTTGTTCGTAAAGGGCCAGTTCCGAGGAATGTGCGACTCATCGTAGAGACTTTCGCCAGGTGTTCTGATGTCCCGGCGGCGATCGGAGTTTAAGAGTCCAGCAGGATTGTCCGAGATTGGCATTCCTCTGCCTTTCATGACTTTCAGGCGGCATTACCAGTGGTCTTTGCGGTTCTATCGCTACATGACATCTTTCGAGGAAGCGAGATGGTTCGCGTGAAATTTGCAGGTTCTCATGGTTGTGATGATAAGCGCGGTGCCGTGGCGATATTTCGGCGACTTTGGAGCTCGATATCTGCGTAGAGCCAATACGAGGAGGTTATAGAGATTGGCCCACCCACCTCATCGAGAGATGGTTCGAACGCGGCGAGACACTCTACAATTTGGACGGTATTTTATAGGAGCGGCTCCGCCTCGGATGCTGGCGATCGACCATTTATTCCGAACAGTGCGATTTAGCTCTGGCATTCGTGCGGCGGAGGGAGCCATCTTGGGCTGCTGCCGGATCTCGGAGGGATATTGGTTGATCCTACGAGTTGTTGATGACCTTGATGCATTTAGGAGAAGGGTCCACGAAAGGACCTAGTACGACGGCATTCCGCTGCGATGCGAGACTACTCTGCGGGTTCACCGAGCATATGGGATTCCGGAGGAATGAGGATTGAGATGAGGATTCGATGCCCTTTGGTTGTCGACGGGCGGTGAGTATGCGTATCACCCGCTGTCTGCGACGACGGGACTGGGAGTCACTGGGGTGGTGTGAGGACTTCCATAGAGGCGATGTGCCTACCCACCGAGGCCCTAGATACGAGGTGGGCTCCGCGGATGTCACCTCCATCTCCTCCTCCACACACCACATCATGGCTGCGGTGATACTCGGCCCACGTCTGTGACACACACGTTCACTGGTATGTTCACGCCGGTTCTAGAATCAAGGTGTGATGGATGCCTACGCTCACTGCGACTACGAGCGACCCGAGATCGGGCGGCCCGGTGTCACTCTATGCTTCAGCGGATCATGGCCTTGGGCCTTCCTCGTGTTCCCTAATCGGAGAGGAGCCCGCCCACGGGCCTTGCGACCTATTTGGATGTTTTGGGTACGCGGCTGACGACTTCATACCCACCACACACGGCGGTAAGGTGGTTAGGTTTCTTTTTATGTTTTATATAGTTACGGCCCCTTAGTTGCCTACTAATTTTGATTAGGATTTATGTATTAGCCATAGTAGGCGGTGATATTTTTGTATGTTTAGCTTTGGTATGCATGTCTTGCTTTGGCTATATCAAAAACTATTCGGTATATATATACACACTTTTGCATCTCCTTTTGTGCCTCCATCTTAGATAATCGTTTTGTCTTCAATTGGACAATTGGTGCTTCGATTGGACAATTGAACTAATTAGATACTTCAATTGGACCAGTAGATTGCTTTAATTAAGAAATTGAATTGCCTTTAAATGGAAAATTTGAACCCCTGTTTGTCACCTTTATGTTGGAACAAATTCCATGCATGAGTCAATTTTTGGTCAGTTGAAGTTCCAGCATGCTCCAACTTGACAACACCATGTGCTAATTCACACCTTTTGCACACGGATTGTTCCGATAAGTGTGAATTTGTATACTTCCTTTCACTTTACATAGCCGGCCTTAGGTATGTTGGCAACCTAGGATAGGTTTGTGTTGCCCGCGTTGAAGACCAATGTTGTCTTCAAAAAAAAAACAAAAGAAAAGAAAGAAAAGAAGAAAAAGAAAAGTAAAGTCGTGAGGTTTGCCTTGAAACCGAACGCGGTCAGGGTGTATGGCAGCCTTTGGAAACCGATGCCTAAGCCTTAATTGGTTGGGAGTCATCGATTTAGTGTTCGTTACATGGAATTGGATGGGTAGAGTCTAACGGTTGTAGGTGCTTGATTTTGAAGTCATACGAGTCAGGAGTGAAACTGTAGAGTTTGTAATTGTGATCCTTTTGACTTGATGCCTAAACCTTAATTGGTTGGGGTGTCGGTGGACCCCGATACGGACTTTGGTGAAGTGATTTAAGCATTGCACCCCTACATTGGATTGAATAAGAAAAGAAGGAGAGTAACTAGCCCTATCTAGGTTGTTCAACAACTTAAGGCCATGTCGGTGCTAGGTTGGGGGAGGGACAAATTTTGCAATTCTTGGCTTAATACGGTTATATAAAGAACCATTAGACTTAGAGTGAAATTCAAGTTGAGAATCATGGAATAATATTAAACTGAAATTATTCTTGTATGGTTTGGTTCTTTCATCTAGGTTTCAAAGCTTGGTGTCAATTTCCAGTTTAAAGGTAATGTTTATATGTACATAAACCCTTTTGAATCATAAACTTTTTGAAAATCACTATACATCTCCTTTTTTGTTTTGCATTGCTAAGGGACTAACAGCGTTTCGGTTGGGGGTGTGATTGTTGCCCTAAAAGTGTATTTTGAACCCTATATTAGATAGGTTTGAGTGCTTTTCTTGCGCTAATCATATCATTCTCTGTTGGAAGTGTTCAAGTCTTTGTAGTTTCACTTATGCCGTTGGGGTTATTTTTGGTTGTTTGCGGGTTTTTGGCGTACTTTGGGAGTTCGATATCGAGACATATGATGAATCATGAAGATTGAACCCAATTGTCAACCATTAATCATACCAAAAATCAAAGAAAGAATGAAGGCAAAGTGAAGAAAATCAATACGATAGAGGACGAGGAGGCAATGCGTGAAGATCGTAATTCGAGGAATTTCGCTAAGATTGCGAAAATTTATTTGGGATTGCGAAAGACTACGCAATCATGGCGAAAATTTCTTAATCCTACTTTGAGTGTGAGCCTAAGCTAGACTCGAGTTTTAAGCTAAGCACTATTCCTAGCAAATTTTGCATTTGCTTCTCACAAGAATTTATTCAACTAGAAATTTCGCTAGCTAACGAAAAATTTTTAGCACTAGCGAAATTCACGATTTTGCTGTCTCTTGGTGATTTCGCTAGCTAAGCGAGAATTTTCGCTACCTAGCGAAATTGATATGCCTGTGAAATTCAACGCCTTGTCATACTTTTGTAATTAATGCAAGCGACTTCAATTTGGTGTATTACTCTCTTGTCATAAATTAAGCCAAAATCTTCAAACTTTATTGTATTTTCACATAAATGGGTGGCCTATATAAACCCCCATAGTTTTTGTAACCCTAAGGAAAATTTGGAGAGAAATCTTTTGGCACATTTTTGCTTTTATGTAAATATCTCGCAGCTTTAGTTAGGGTTTGGTTTTTCTCTCTTCTCTCTCCTCTTTCCCTTATTTTCTTGGCTGCCAAACACCTGTGAGGATGACAACTCAAGGATGTAGCCTAAGCCTCTTTCTTTGAAAGAGGAGGCTAGCCCAGTGGTGGGGCATATGCGGGTTGTCCTCTTGTGTTAAAAATTCACAGTCTTTTGTGTTTGTATTTATATCTTCTCAAAATATGGTTGAATAGCATTGAATGTTATTGATCGGCCAATACTTACCATGCTTTAGGATCACAGGTGCATACTTATTGCTAGATGCGTGGTTCATTGATGATCTTACGAATATTGAAATGATATTTAATGTTAGGGTTTCAAGCGTAAAGGGACCCGTAGATGCATGTTATACGTGCCCAACTCAAATAGGAGTTGATTTTAGGGTGAGGTTTGCTAGTTAAACATAGATCAGGTTGTGGCTTGGACCTGGGTTGCTCTTTTATGCGCAGAGGATAAAACCAGGGACCTTGTTTTCAGTGCACCAAGTTAGTGACCTAAATCTTCAAGTTAACTTTTCACACTTCATTTCGGTTTTTCACCAGGTTAATCGGTTTTTCAAACTCATCACTTGTTTTTTGAAACAAAAATCAAAAGTCCAAATAGAAAGCCTTGCTTCTTGCCTTATGCAAATCATGCCAGGATGAAAACCCATCAAAGTCAATTTCGACCCTAGACCACTATCTGCGGTAACTGACTTTTCACAGGTAGGAGGAATATAGTATATAAATTTTGTTGATTTTTAGCTCAGCTGCGTAGCGCAGTCCAAGGTGCTTTCGGGGTTAGTTTGAAAATAACCTCGCATCTTTGTATGATGATAAGCCAGCGAAGTCCACGAGGTTGTGCCTTGACATCTTGTTCCTTATGTTTCTCCGCTAGCTGAAACACTAATCTCTCACTCTCCACCTCCTATGAGACTCTCTAGCCTCGTCTCCTCAATCTCTTTTCAAAATCACTAACATCATTTTAGCTCTCTCATTCTCTCTCTCAACGAAATTATTAGCAATCTTAGGTGTTGTGTTTGGTTATAGAGAAAATTATTTGAAGAAGCCATTTCAATTTCAAACCTAAAAAGAGACAAAAATTCATTCAACTTAGTAATACTACTTCACTATTTATATTAATAAAAACATCATGTATGAGTGTCCAACAAAGATGTGGAACCCTAATGCTATAAGAAATTGGAATCTTAAATATTTGAAATATTATATCTATATTAAGGGTGAAATCATAAACTTGCATCAGGATGCGGATTTATTATAATCTAAGGTGGCTCAGCCCCAATTGGTCGATTTTTATTTTAATCCCAAACTTGATCATCTTCGATTAACAGTTGTTTGATGGTGAGCTGAATCAACAATATTTATATACTAAGTTCCTCCCTCTTGCCAGTAGTCAAGCCTCTTTGCCGAGTATAGTGAATCTAGGAATTCGAACTACAGGATGGGTTTTCATCCACAGAAATGGTTTTGCATTAGGGTATGAAGGTAAGGCTTTCTATTTGGACTTTTTGGATTTGTGTCAAAAGCTGTAAATGGTTTAAACTGGAAATTGCAAAAACTGGAAATGGTAAAAACTGAAAATTAAAGTGAAGAAATTAAACTTTGAAGATTTAGGTCACCAACTTGACAAGCTAGGGCAAGCAGGTTTTATCCTCCTATCGTAGTCAACACGGGATGCGATTTATGGCCTTTGTTTTAAAACCTAACACTCCTTTATCATTTTCTAAAGTGGTAAGACCATCTAAAGAATCCACAGGCGCATCTCTCACGACCTTGAACAAAGTATGGAGAGTATTGGCCAAAACAATAAAAGTCAATGTTATTTAACCCTAATTTGAAGAACCTAACATGTAAATGCTACCTCAGAGGCTCGTAAAACCATCTAAAGAACAACAGTCCTAAAGCATGGAGAGTATTGGCCAAGACAATAACATCCCATGTATACAGCGAATTTTGAAAATAAGGGCCATAAATACACTACCCGTGACTTTTAGTACAAGAGGACAACATGTAGCCCGCCACCAAGCTAGCTTCCTTCCTCTTTAAAGGAAAGAGGCTTGGCAAGCATCTACTAGTTGTCATCCTCAAAATTCTGGTGTTTGGCGATCGGGAAAGTGAAAGAAAGAGAGAAAGAAGAGAGAAGAGAGAAAATAAAAGCAAAGCTAAAAAAAACAAAACTTTATTTACAAAAGCAGTAAAATGAAAAACTTACAAATCACCAAAATTCTTGTATTCACTTCTCTCCACCTCCTCTTCTCTTACAAAACATGAGGGGCTTATATAGGCCTCCTCAAGGTATGAAAATACCAAAAAACCTAACAACTAGGCTAAGTTAATGGACAAAAGAGTAATACACCAAAAATTGAAGTCGGTTGCATTATTACAAAGCATGGCGAGGGCATCCAAATTTCGCTAGGCGGTGCGTTGGCTCTTAGCGAAGAATCAACGGGGTTTCTCTGCTGACTCTTGTTCCATTGATTAAATTATTTCTGCTTCTTCCTCATCCAATTTTCTTCATAGCTGTTTTCTTGTTTTTCTTTATCTTCTTTCATAGTCTCTGATATATGATGTTGAGTTTGAAGCAAATCTTCATTATGGATCGACTCAACACTTTTGGCATAATTATCTCACAAAAGCTATAATTGCCACAAAATGCGTCCATTAGAAGATATGGCAGGTGTGTGCGTAAATCGGGTTAATTAGCATGTTGGTACACAAAAAGCACTCAAAACCTATAATAAATAGGGTTGAAATTGCACTTTTGGGCGCTGTCGGTTAATATCTTACAGGTACCACCTGCCAACTAGGAGGTCGAAGCGGGAGGTGACACAAACCCACAAAATCGCCCTCTCTAATTAGGTTTGGGGGTTGAAGGATAGATGGTAGTAGATAAACATAATTGATTTTTGTTCTTGCACTATTTTACCCTATATTTCTATAAAGCAAGGTTTGGTTTCCATAATTACCATGAGAAAAACCAAAAAATAATTAAAGGGTTTCTTTTCATATCAATCACTTGTTTATTAGAAAAATTAAGATCATTCACCTATTAATTATTCTTTCTTTTATATCATTTAAATGATAGAGTGTAATAAAAATAAGAAAAAAATAGAAATTGCTAAAGTCAACTAATAAGCAAAATTGGACCATTCAAATAGGTGTCAAGAAAATACAATAAATCATATCAGTATCATGATAATACTTAATTAGGCAATGGTATGCAAAGGCAATAACAAAATTACTATAATTAAATTCCCAATGCCTTAATGGATTTTCATTGCAAGAAAGACCTTGATTCACTTAAAATAGTGCCATGTTATTGTATATACTAGTACCATGATGTGAACTTATGGTTTCCTAAGTACTATGCATAAAAATGATTGTTGAGTTATAAAATTTAAAATTTTGTTTCTATAATTGTCACTTTCAATTGCATCATAAATCTAAAATCAAAATCTATTTTTCCCATATAGTGACTTTCTAAAAAATGACAGCATAAGTAAAAATTAGCACCATAACAAAAAAAAAATATTTCATATGGTGTCACTTCTCAGAAAATGACACTATAAATCTAAAAATGTCATTGATAGATGTATATTTTTTATACTATGTGTCACCTTTATAAATTTTAAGTAAAAATGTGTCATTATTTTAAATGACATCAGAAATCAGTGATACCATAGCTACATTTTTATAGTAATCCTCTGAAAAATCGAATTAAAGACGGAAATTAGAGACAAACACTTATCAATTCAGTAGATGGATTCCATACAATTATTAGAGGCGGAATTTCCGTCTACAAATATAGCAAAATTATTCAATCTCTCTATTTAGGAATGGAAATTAAGTCCATGAGGCAGTGATTTGCGTGCATTCGGAGAAACGAGAAATCATTCCGTCCCTATTTAGGGACAAATATTTCGTCTCTAAATAGGGACATAATTATTTCCGTCTCTGATCAGAGACGGAATAAACTCCGTCTCTGATTTGAGACGGAATAAAAATCCGTCTCTAAATAGAGACGGAAACTTCCGTCTCTAATTTGAGACGGAATAAAATCCGTCTCTGATTAGAGGCGGTTGAATTCATCTCAAATTAGAGAGCTGAGATGGAATTTCCGTCTCGATTATTCACCTCGAAAAAAAATTTAGTATGAGATTAAAAAATTGAAAATCTCTTTATATAAAGCCGTCTAGTTTATCCCCTAATATTTGTTTTTATTTTAGAAAAGATCCTATTTGTCCATCTATCTTTCGGTCCTATAATATCTATGTATTTTTATTTTACTTTTTATAAGTAATGTTGGTAAAAAAAACATAAAATGAATAAAAAGAACTAAATAATTTGTTTTTAAAATAGAAGTATAGGAGATACTTAATATATACTAGTTAACTCAATCCAAAAAAACATACCTAATGACAATAAGTATAAAAGGGTCCAAAAATTTCCCCACATCATATATATCCAAGGAAAAAAAACTTTTGCACATATGCACAAATAAATTATAAATTAGTCCTTTTAGTTTTAAAAAATGAATTAATTAAGCTTTCTTAATTCAAAAACCAATACTTTGGTTTTTTGTCTACTATATTGTTGACTATGATTGATTTAAAATTTGTTTCATTTTTAACATATGTCAAATTTGCTCATCAATCTTTATATATATATATATATATATATATATATATATATATATGCTGCTATAACATATATATATATATATATATATATATATATATATATATATTTGTGTGTGTGTGTGTGTGTGTGTGCGCCTTTAAATAACATCAGTCCAATAATAAGTAATGATATAATCAGGATCAAAAATATCTTCGTATGATTTTTATGTTGTTTATGAACAATTATTCAGATTGGGATATGCAAATTATTAACATGAAACGACTTGGTTTTCAAATATTGCAGTATACTAATAATATGAGCAACTTCATCTATTGAGAGCCTATCAAGCCAAAGCAAACGATATTTATGTAGTAAAGAGCAAACAATTACAAATGGTATTAAATAATCAATTATTAATATTGGCAATATATGTTGAAAGCATATTCATTGAAAGGTCATCCAGAAACTCTTGCCAATATACATATATTGCCAATATCAATTTGAGACGGAATTAAATCTGTCTCACGATTAGAAACAGACGATTACATCTCCTAATCGACGAAGTGAGAGCGGTTTTGCTCATGGGAAGGAGCTGCAGTTTCTTAGCCATCTGAATCATATTTAAGTTTTAACCCATAATGTGTATATAACATTTAATTTTCATTTTTAAAATTTTTAATTAAAATGAGGGAGTGGTGTCAAGAAAAGTGAGAGGCCATTCTCACTCCTTCCGGTTCACCACCATCGCTGTTGCTCTTCCCCATACACTTTCTGCTAAGACCGCAGCGGCTGACCGACGACGGTGCGTGATAGAAAGAGACGATGGGGGTGGTAATCTAGGGTTTCGGAAGCGTATGGTTTAGAAGGAGGTCTTGATATCTGGATCTCGAAGAGGAGGAAGGCAATCTCGACGAGGAGATATCGCAACTAATGCGGTCTGTGGTTGTCGGAGAAAGGAGGTGCCATTCTTATCTTTTTCTTTTTGGCTTCCCGGATGAGTTTTGAGATTGTTAGTAGTGGTCTTGTTGGATCGATTTGGTTTTAGTAGGGTTTGTGTGTCGTTCTTTGGAGGTTGTGGATTTTTGTGAGATTTTGAGTTTAGAAGGGTGATCTGCGGGGGCTGGAGTGGTCGGGGTTTTCTTGGGTCAGTCTAAGTGGTGGGTTGCGGGAGATTGAAGAATTTGGAGGTTAGATTTGTATGATGGTTGAACCAGATCCGTCAAGTGGTTGATTATTCAGGTGATGGTTTCAAATGAAATGTTAACAATTGTAAAAAAAATGGTTTCAAATGTCGCGACAACATTTATTCACGTATGTACATAATTAAAACATTTTGTAATCATAATAAATGTTACAAGTACTTCTAAGTTGCTTGATTTCTTATTTGGAGTAAATACTTACTTGTTTTTGAAGGCCTTGTTTTAATGCTTTGTAGTTGTTTGTTTTTGTTTTTGTTTTTGTTTTTTCCGTTTTTGTTTCAAAAAAATGTTTAGCAGGGCTTCTAGAGGATAAATTAATGGCCAAAATGGATTTCTTTGTTAATAAAATGGGCAAAGAGTCTTCTACGATTGCTGCCCACCCACACTCCCTCGATTCTGACTTGGAGAAGGGCTTGTCCTCGCTAATAGGTTCTTCGAGTTTTGTTATCAAAGGGGTTTGATTAATAAAGACTTAGCTTTAAGCGATGTTTGAGTCGATGAAAAGATGTTTCTGCAGTTGTGAATGTTTCCACACATATTATCGGTTATCTTCTCCTTGATATTTTTTAGAATATACTTCTTTTTTTAAGATGTTTTCAAAGAGTTTATTTTTAAAAAAATTTATAATTTTTTGCTCTAGTTTTAAACAGGATGATGAGTGATTACAAGGTGGAGATGATCAATGATGGCATGCAAGAGTTCTATGTGCATTTCCATGGACCCAGTGAAAGTAAATCTTCAATATCCACATACCCTTTTGCGTTTTTTTTTTGGGTTTTATTTTCCTGGTTTTCCTAAATCGCTTGTGCAGATGAAAATTTGAGTTCATCAAATGATTGCTTTTAAGGTCTTTCAAATTTTATTTTTACCTTATTTGGCTACCTTGACTATCTATACCATCTATCTTGTTCTTTAGGGCTTGCTGGTTGAGTGAATGCAGTTGTTTTAAATTTTAATTATACGCTCAACTTTTTGTTTGAGGCAATTTAGATTCTTGATTTTAGTACTTTTTGGTTTTATACTTATTTTCTTACATATTTGTTTTTGGTCAATCTAGAAAACCATTAGATTGCAAAGTTGTTTGTATTTATCATGAAGCATGATTATATATAGTACGGGTAGTTGAAGCACGAAGGTGTGGGATCGAATAACGGAAGCACGAAGAAGGATTATTGGGCTCCTAGATTTCTTCGATCTTTTAATGATTGGGAGTTGGAGGAGGTGGAAAGCTTCCTTTCAAGATTGAATGGGAGAAGAATCTTTAATGAGAAGGATATAGTGGTGTGGGTGGGGGAAAATGATGGTAGATTTTTTGTGAAAATTTTATATAACAAGTTGGAGCCTAGGAGCAACATGGTCTTCCACTTAGGTGATTTGGAATTCTTGGGTCCACCAAAGAAGTGGGTTTGACTGCTTTGAGGAGGTAGGCAGACATTTCAACTTTAGTTAATATTCGGAGGAGATGTCGGGTGATGGTGAATAGGTGCTACCTTTGTGGAAAGAAGAGGGAACTATTGATCATTTACTTATTCATTGAAACATGAAAGCAGGTTGTGTGGCATCTTTGAGCTGTTTGGTTCCTATTTTTAAATGTTATTGAAAATAATTTTGCTCTGAAGAATACCATTTTGTATTTGGGCTTGATTTTAATATCTTCTCCTCAATATACTTTTGCGAGTTGTGCATTTCGTACTTGTTATTAAAATAAAATAAATTTTTAATGATGGTAATTTCTATGCTTATAGTGTAATTAACAAGAAAGTAATTTTCATCACAGGTTGCTACCCCATGAAGAATGCTCATAAGCCACCAAGATTTTTTAAGGAAGCGACTTCACAGGCGGTATACTTGGAAGAATGTTCTGAGCCTCAAATTTGTAGTTTGATTGGTAATTAGTATATTGTATTTAGTACATTTGACATTAATTATTGATTCATTTGGCCAGTAGGCGTATCCGGAAACAACAAAATTTGTATCCTAGGTTCTCTTCTTGCGTGCGAATCTTGCCGGTATAATTAGTCTAGGTCGAACACGGGGATGGGTTTTTCTTCATGAGAGAAGGATTGTAGTGGATTGAAATGGTGTTTCTCTTTGGATTCGGATTTTTGCAAAATAGTACAGTGAATATTTAGGCTGGAAATAAATTGAAATAAAAGTTAAAAGAGAACTCCTTGAAGTCTCGAGCCACTGGGTTAGAGTTCTAAGATATCCAACATGTCCTCGGGTCTTTTTCCTTGCGTTGGGGAGGATGACCTATAGTCATTTCCCGAATGGGATCTTCATTTAGCTCTAAAACCTAAACCCTAAAAGTTTTTCTCCTAATGTATAGCATTTATTAGCCATTTATGTTTCAAAGCAGTTAAAACCATCATTGGATCTAACCTGCAGGAGCTCATAAATGACAACTAACTGGGCATCAGTGGATCAGCAGTAAGCATCCAGAGCCTTGGCTGCCGAAATGCGGCCACTCAGGGTACATCACAGTGATTCAAACCTAAACGTGAGATGCAAAAACGTAAAAGGCCATAAATGCTTGCGTTATGAACATGAGGACAATGTTTTTACCTTCAAACCTTCTCCCAGTGGCCTTCCTCTTCAAGGATAAGGGGGGTTTAGCCAAGCATCTCTTGATTTCTCATCGTCAAAGTGTTTGCTGCAAGAAAAAGCAAGAAAGTGCGGAAAGGGCGAAAATCCTGCAACGACGGGAGGAGAGGAAATTGGCTTAATTTTATTGAGTGATTGATGGAAATTTGAAAGTTGAATGATATTCTGACTTGGCGAGCTTATATAGGTGCTCGGTACCAAAAATTACAAAAATGTGTAAAGGAACCAAAATTACATCAAAGAGGCGGTTGCAAAAGCCAAAAAAAGCGGGTTAAAAGCGTCAGCGCGGTCACGGGGAGACGGTGTTAGAAAATTATAACTCTGAAATTTGCGGGTTAGAATTTTATAGCTCTTGCAAATTCACCTTTTCATACTATATTACGCATTTTTGCTCCAAATATTACAGAAATGATCATGCATCTTCAAGTTCGAATAGATTGATGATGTTTAAATAAACTCAAGAGAAAAATGATTTATTTGTACCACAAAACTTACAAAAATAATATAAAATGTGATCGATAGCGAAAGCCAGGGACCTTAATGTATCGGGTTGGGTTATTTGGTGATTAGTAAACAAAAGTGCTTAAAACATGTAATAAAACGAGGGCTCGAAAATAGCATTATTTGGGTGCAATCACTCCCCAATAGACACATTGCTGATCATGCGATGACAAGAAGGAGGAATCCATCTGAGTTATGTGTATCTGAGGGCTATTTGATCAAGGTGTGTGTATAGTGATACCACACCCTCGGTATGAAGTGGGACCACACTTAAAAATCGGCAGGAGAATAAATACCATCTTTGAACAAGTTTTGAGCCTTGTCCATTCTAAAAATCAACTGAACTTCACAATAAGTGTTTAGGTGATCGGTTTTTACGATAGGCTGTGGCTACTTTCTCCCCAAACCAAGCTACGCAATGCCTTAGACTATTAACCATCTAAATAGATCTGGTTCATCTTATTTCTACTCTTCTATATTGTAGGATGCAATGCGAGCTTCGACTTCACCAAAGTCCGTGTAGCAGGATCCATCGATGACTCCCGACCCGACTAAGGTTTGGGGCATCAAGTCGAGGTCTTTCGACCACTAACTCTGAGTTTCATCCGGTTTCGGAATGATTGAAATTCGGCACCTACAACTCGCTAAACTCCACCCACGTCCACCCATGCAGCGAGCACTAAGTGGTGAATCCCAGCCCGGTTGGTTTTAGGGCACCGGGCTTTAAAGGCTTTCGCCATAGACCCCTCGGACCGTGCTCGGGTTTTGAGCAAGCAGCCGCGACTTACTTTCTATTTTTTTTTTTCTTTTTTTCTTTTCGTTTTCGTTTAGAAGACTTCATTGGCCTTCTTTCATGGGGACATAACCTGTATGGGTGGTCACGAGAAAATTTAGGCGGTTTTATAAAGTAGGTGGGGTATGCGGCTTCTCGACTGTGAAGAAAGCCCGATGTGCCTTGTGTGTGGATTTAGCTAATGGTGGAAGACAGGGTTGAATACCGGGGTCATCAACTAACCAACAACTCAATCATGCATGGAACAGTCCCAACATTGATGGTATTATGCGTATTTAAGTTTTCAACTCACGGGAGAAACGAAAACCACCGCAAAAAAAAAATAGAGCAAAAAATTAGTTGCAAAAAAGTAGAAAAATGGAGTTGTATGAAATATATAACGATTAATATTTCCACTAGAATTTTACGCTTTTCAAAATGGAGTAAACATAACTATAAAGCACACAAAAATGGGCTTTACTTAGTAGGTAGTACAAGAATGAAATCGACGGTATGAACATCCTTTGCTTACTAACTCCACAGGTGGTGTCGGCCCAGGTGGAGTGGGTGCAGCTCTTGCGTTTGCCCGACACATCAGGGGGTTTGTGAAATTTGAGTGCGCGGAGAGAGAGGCTGAACTGTTGGAGAAGGGGCAGCGGCGGCGGGGAAGCATCTGGTGGGGGTCCTGAGGAGGAGTCGAGGAATTGGCTCTGTATGCATGAGATGGCATGATTATGTCTTAATGGCGAAATTCAAGCCATGGGCCTCGATCTGGTCATCCTATCGTGAGTTTGCATGGGCGATCTGAATGATCTTAGAAGTTGTGGAGAGTCGGACCCCATCCATGATGAGTCGAGAGAGAGTTCCTAGTGGAGATGTGTGTACTGCGGGGCGGTGCGGTGGTGCTGACCATTATATCCGAATGGCGGTGGGCGTGGGGGCTAAGGGCTCCCCGAGGGATGAGGCACTAGGCGGGTATTGGGCGTGGTAGGTGGGTGGAGGGAACAATTTGCTGGAGTTGAGGAAGTTGGGGCGGGCTCCTCGGTGGGCTGCGTGGGGGGCGGTCCGCGGTGGGATATCGGCGGTAGGCGGTCCTCGGGCGGTCCTTGGAGAAGATGAAGGCACGAGGCATGGTGCGGCATCGTCGGCGGTAAAGGTGGCCTCGGCTGCGGCTGATGCTCAATGGGGCTCAATTTGGGAGCGAATCAGTGCTCAGGCGCACGGCATGGGGTCGCGAATGGGAGGTGTGGACTCGTGGGGCGGACTACGGTGGTGGACCTTGGCCACGCCGAGTGGAACGGGGCGTCATGATGCGACTCCCGTGAGGGCCCGGGCAAAGCCCTAAATACGATACAAAGCCTCCAAAATGGCTCCTCTCCTCTGGACAATGTGCTCGTGAGGCAGTTGAAGCTGATATATGATTACATCAATAGCATGCGGCTGCGGGAGGTGCATTTGAATAATATAGTTAGTGATCGTCTCCCCGGGGAGAGAAGACGGACCATCTCCCTGGTCGAGGGATGGGGCCATTGTCTATAGCCTGTTGTATTGGCAAGGACCACCAGCAAGTGGAGAGCAGTTGTGATGTCGGAGGCGTATCCACTGGTCGTGATCGATAGAAAATGTGAAGCGATCAGGTTGGCCTCGCACCTAGACGTCATCGTGTGATAAAACTCGATGACTACCCGATGATAGAAAAATCGACATGGCGTCATGAATGGCCCCAGGTGGCATCGCTGCATGAGGAGCATGGAGTCACGAGACTCAGTCCTCGGAATGGGAGATCGTAGTAAACCTCCACAGTGCGGATCTCTCGCCTTGCTGATCGGCGACTAGGGATGGGGCTGCCCAGTAGATGAGGCACTTTGATAATGGATGCGGGGATGGGTCAGGGCTCCAGCCAGTGCCACGATAAGGCGGTGAGGTGGCGCCAAGGTCTCGGGTGGGCCGAGCTCCTGGGCTGGGGTCAGGGCCCTGTGGGCGATTGGGACCCTCGGGTGGCTGGGATGTGATGGATCGGGCGGGGTGGGGCCCCAGGCCGAGTATGATGTCTCCTGCAGGCGGGGGCCTGGGGAAGAGCCACACCACCACCACCACCGGCCTTTGCTCTGGATGGCGGCAAGGCGGGGTAGTGGCGGCCGGTGGTTGCGGAGAGCTGGGCCGATGGGGCGCGGTGGGCGAGGGGCGGTGTTGGGACCGCCGGCGTAGGTGCTCCCTAGGCCGGAGCCCAACGGCGGGAGGGGAGGTTGGCGCGCACGGTCGGAAGGAATGGGCCCATGGAGTCTTCACCATGCTTCCGTGAGGGAGGGAGAAGGATATGGAGTGGAAACGGAGGCGGAAACGGGTGGAATGAAAGGAAGAGGAATCAAAGGGGTTTAAATAGGGAGGGTGTAGGTGAAAAGACATGAATGGTGTGGCCATAAACCCCAGTCGTCATGGTTCAAAAAAAAAATTATAGGAGTGGTGCGGGTGCTTGAAACGGGGAGTTGCAGTTAAAAATAGGGATGGAGATGAACAGTGCTACGAAATTTAGGGTGCGAAATTTCACAACCTGCGAAATTCCCAGGAGTAAAAAATTTGACTCCACACTTGCTGCCCCAGAAACACTGCAAAACAAAAAGTCCAAAACTTATGAGAAAATAAGCTCGTAAATGATAAAATTTTTAGAAGAAAAATAGGTAAAAATTAAAGACAAGAAAAATCCTAATTAAAACTTAAAATAATGTCAAACAAAAATTCAACAAAAAATTGGGGTGGCTTCCAGGTTCCTGCAGGAACCACTCCCACTTGTGCAGCCATTGGATTTATGGGGGGTCCAGGAGGAGTAGCTCTTCCATGCTTGCAGTGAGGTGTGCCGCAGTTGAGTTCAACTTTGACTCCTTTGTATTGGGCATCCTACTCTCTGGTGGTGGTGGTGGGATCACTGTTGCAGGAGGAGTGACTGATGTAGTTAGTTCTTCATCAACTGCTTCATTGTTCTTCACCAATTCTTCCTGCAGTTCTTGTGTACTGTGTTTTCCCACACTTGTACCACTCAGGCAGACTTCATCTGATTTCTGCTCCTCATCCTCTACTGACTTATGCTTGTTGCTCAGGTGAAAAATGTTAAGCTCGAGGTCATATTGTGCAGGTGAGGCGCATGACTCCCGATGCAGCGGTTAGATTATGACGTGGGTGTGGCGAGAATGGCCTCCCGAGTATGATGGGCGCCCAGTTGTGCCCTGCTTTACGAGGCTCGTATTAAGAACCCACGAGGTCTATCGGGATAATAAGACATCACCTTCACGAGACATCCTCCAGCATTCCCTTTGGGATTTTCGCGTCGATCGACTAAGGATATGGTGATATTGGTGAGCTTGACTCCCAGGCCTAAGCGCTTGTGCGAGTATGGCGGTAGGTTGACAGCTCCCAAATCTAGCGATTGCCTTATCCCTTTATCTATGCAGACCTTCCAATGCTGACTGAGATGGTGGATCCTGGATCTAGCGATTTCACTAAGGCCTGCAAATTTGATATGGAGCCAATCTGGTTCACTTGAAGGCCTCTACACCCAACCGTTTCTTGACTGTGGACAAGTCCTTTTAGAAATTTAGCATAGGCTGGAACCCGCTTGATCATGTCAAGCAAATGGATGTTCACTTTACCGCCTTTTAGCACTTCAGATGCCTCGCTTGTTTGGAGGCCTCTTTTGCCTCTCATGTTTGGGAAAGGAGGAGGCATGCTTTTCTTCATCGAATCTTCTTTAATGAATATGTGTTCTAACTCCACTTCCTCTTCTTCTCTGGTCTCTCCAGCAGGTTTGGGCACTGGCTGCTCAATTTCCTTACCACTCCTCAAGGTGATAATGGCCTTAACTTCATCCACCTGGTGCAAGCTCACCGCATAGCTTACCATGCATTCCCTCAGATCGCAAAGACTCTGGGAAGGGAATCTCCTTGCTCCCCGCACCGTTGATTGGTCGACTTGTGATGGATGACTCCGCAGTGGTATCAATTTTCGACGAGGCTATTATGGAGCCTATCAATTCTTTTGTTCACGAGCTTTCTACATTTTCTATTCTTTGATTCAACCAGCATTAATAGCTTCGCCTCCTCTACAAAATTCCCCACCACCTCGTTTAAATTCATGATAGTCGCTTCAACAGGATGAGGCTGGTGGCTCGTCGCTTACTAAGAGCGGACCCGCCGTTGTCGCTGCGAGTAATCTGGGAACATATGCCTGGAACATAAGGCCGGAGGCTTAGGCTTCCAAGATAGGTTTAGGTGGTTCCTCCAGTTAGGATTGTAGGTGTTTCCATACTGGGCATCAGCTGGTGGCCTATTTTGGCCCACGACATTTACATGTTCAGCCATTAAATCCCTTATTGAGGGAGAAATTAGACAATGCTCTCCTCGTGACCAGCGGATCGGCGCGAAGTATGGTCAGAGGGGCATAGTATTTCAACACCGCCGTACTCTCCCGGCCGATTCCTCATTTCAAGTTCTTCCACCTCTCGGGGTCGGTGGACAACTTAGCCTTTAGTTCCACATCCTTCGCTGAATATATGCCTCCCTTTAGTTTATCAGTAGCCTATTTCCTATCGCTTCTGGATTGGTTCCCATCCCACCTTTGGAGGTCTCAAAGAATATAGTTGAGGAAGTCCATGGTTTATAAGACTTTGCTGAGGAAGTCCTCCACACATGGTCTCCAAGAGTTTTTCATGGCAGGGATAAACCCATCGTAGAAGTGGTTTACTGTAAAGATCCATGCGGCTTCGTTTCATGGGCGAGGGCACGCATCGATGGTTTTAAGATACCTTTCTTCCCAAGACTATAAAATTTTTCACCTGTCATGAGCCGCAAAGGTGTAGATTTGCTCTTTCAAATTGTCGGGTCTTGTGTGCAATCGAAGAACTTCTTCAAAATTCGTTTAACTCTACCTAGTTCCCGATAAAAAAACATGGTCACTTAAAGGCTTGATGAAGAAGAACAAAAACAAGGAAAATATGTATGCACAGATGAAAACTCAAATCCCGGCTATGAACCGGTAATGGGAAAAATGGTAAAATAAAATGAATTCACTCAATACTTGTGATGTAGATCACAAGTTCACAACTTCTTTCACTAGGCACCATCACTTAACTAGCGCCCATTTGTCTGCTTGGCCGCAGAGGCGATCCGTAATCAACAAAATTTGTATCCTATGTCTTACCGGTCAGAAAGGCAGCATCAAGCAAAGATAAATGTCTGTTACGAACACTAAGGCTTTCTTCATGAGAGAAGAGTTGTAGTGGATTGAAAATGGTGTTTCCTCTTTGGATTTCATGATTTTTTGCAAAAACAGTGGAAGTGAATATTTGGAAACTGGAAATAAATTGAAATAAAAGTTAAAATAGAACTCCTTGAAGTCTCAAGACTCAAGCTAGTTCTATGATATCCAACATGTCCCTGTCTTTTCCTCGCGTCGGAGGATGACCTATAGTCATTTCCCCGAACCGAATCTCTATTTAGCTCTGTAACCTAAACTCCTAAAAGTTTTTCTCCTAATGTATAGCATTTATTAGCCATTTATGTTTCAGCCAAAACCATCATCGTGACATCCAACTGCGAGCTCATAAATGACAACTAATCGGGCATCAAAATGATCAGCAAGAAGCATCCACTGAGCCTTGAAAGCTTGCTACACCGCCACTGTGGTACATCACAAAGATTTAAACCTAAACGTGAGATGCAAAACATAAAGGCCATAAATGCTTGCGCATAACAACATGAGGACAAGAGCTTACCTTCAAACCTTCACCCAGTGGCCTTCCTCTTCAAGGATGAGGTGATTTAGCCAAGCATCCCTTGAGTTGTCATCCTCAAGAGGTGTTTGGCTACCAAGAAAAAGCAAGAAAGTGGAGAAAGGGGCGAGAAAATCACACCTAAATGGAGAGAGGTAAATTTGGCCTCCAATTTTATCGAAAGATTTGATGGACTGGAAGTTGAATGTGATGTTACAAGCTTGACTGAACTTATAGGTTCTCGCATCAAGGAAATTACAGCACAAACAACGTACCACATCAAGGGCGACGAACAAAGCCAAAAAATGGTCAAAAGCACCAACCACAAGGTATGGGAGCAAATTGTTGCGAATTATGAATCCTGTTTAAATCAGAAGGTGAATTTTCGCAACACTGCCAAATTCCACAGTTTCTTCCTTCTCTTCTGCATTTTTGCTCCAAATGTCTTCCGCCAAATGACGCCATGCATCTTCGAAGTTCGCTCGTTCGCCGTGGTTTGAATCTGGCCAAGAAAAATGACTTATTTAGCCTACAAAACTTACAAAAATAGCCATAAAAATGTGATCGTGAGTGTGCGAGACCTCAATGTATCAATTGGGTTATTTGGTTGATTAGTACACAAAAGTGCTCTCTTGATTTCATCATCAAGAGGTGTGTTCGCTACCAAGAAAAAGCAAGAAAGTGGAGGAAGGGCGAAAATCACAATGCGAGAGGGAGGAGAGGAAATTTAGCCAATTTTACTTGAAAGTGATCGATGGACCGGAAGTCGATTGATGTTATAAGCTCGACCGAAGCATAGGTGCTCAGTACCAAGGAAATTACAAAAATGTGTAAAGGAACCAAAATTACATCAAGGGCAGATTTGTACAAAGCCAAAAAAAGGGGTCAAAAGGGGCCAAATCGGGCAAGGTAGGAGCAAAGAAACAGAATTTCGCAGTTACGAAAATTATGAACTCCGCGAATTCTCCAGAAGGTAAATTTTCATCAACACGCAAATTTCCACGCTTTCTTCCTTCTCTTCTCAGATTTTTGTCTAAATGTCTTCGAAATGATCATGCATCTTCGAGTTCTACGGTTCGTTGTGTTTGAATCCTACCAAGAAAATGACTTATTTGGCCTACAAACTTACAAAAAATACGGCAAATGTGATCAGAGCAGTTTCTGACCTCAATGTATCAATTGGGTTATTTAAGTTGATTAGTACACAAAAAGTGCTTAAAACTTGCAATAAACAGGACTCAAAATAACACTATTTGGGTACTAATCAATTATGACGCCCCAAAACCCGGGGGTCCGTTGACAACCTATCAACCTACGGAATACTAATGGATGTTAGGTGACCCGACACCACTCACTTAAAATCTGTAGTCTCCTTTGAATGGAAGTTCTACCTAAGGTACAAACCGTCCCAATAATTTATTAATGAACACACAAAGGTCTACAAAATAATGGGGCCACAGCCCCGCATTAATACCTACAAAATACATCAACTATATACAATAGTTCAAGAGTTACAATTACTTACCA
Organism: Tetrastigma voinierianum; assembly: GCA_016808115.1. Classification (NCBI taxonomy): domain Eukaryota; kingdom Viridiplantae; phylum Streptophyta; class Magnoliopsida; order Vitales; family Vitaceae; genus Tetrastigma; species Tetrastigma voinierianum. Next base: position 450,198 of record JAEQBH010004824.1, on the reverse strand, counting down.
AACATATTAAAAAGTACAATTTCTAATACATGTTATACAAAATCACTAAAGCCACAACCCGCTTTCTTCTAACGCGGCCTCCGTGAGCGTCGGCCCCCGTACACTCGCACTGAAATGGTCCCCGATGCAGAGCAAAGCCTAGTAGTGATAATACCCCGGTTACTTCCCACCTATGCATGTCATGTCAAACAATCACATCCAAGCAATTACATGAACTCACTCAATGTCTACATGACCAATCCCATGTCCCGAGTCCTCACCGACTCCCTCACATATGCCTAAGCCGAATGCAAGTAAAATATTAAGTTTTCAAAACAAAAGCTTTTTGTTCTCGAAAACTTGCTACCGAGTTTCAGTAAATACATTGGACTACCCTCCGAGGCGAATTGCTGGATATTTCCTCCGGTGTCACTATGGTCCCCACCGAAGTGATCTCGTTGACAACTCTCCAAGGTAATTCTTGGAAAATCTTCCGTCAAAATTCCTTTCTTCATTACAAACATTTTCTTTTCTTTCACTCTACGCCATGCGCCCACTCCTAATATCCCAGATCTTAGCTTATACTGGAATACATAATGTCAATCCTTAAACATTCATGCTAATATATATTCATGCATATATATTAACATAATTAATTCAAACAAATCATGTTATTAAATTCACATCAATAAATAATTAAAACAAATTACATGGGCTAATTAAAAACACAAGCAATTCATTTCAGTCACTTACAAACACATTTTCACACCAAGAAAATCGCCACTATTCACATGAACAGCGGAAACTCTTGGTTGGCAATCGCTCACGCACCAATTAATTTGGGATTTTCCATTCGGTTCAAAGGTTTGAGATCGAATTTTACTTCGCTAAATCAAGCCTCGCACTATCCCTAACCACTCACGGCTCTAACCAAAGAATAATTTAAGAGAAAAGATCCTACCTCTCGAGTTGTCTGGACTTCCACCAAATCGGTGTCCACGCGTAGCCCTCGCCACGTAGAGCATCTTTACTTCTTGCTCCGTCGAGAACCGACGGTCCGAATGGCAGGAAATCTAGAGAGAAGGCACACTTTCTCTCTCTAGATTTCAAAAAACCCACGACGATTTTCTCCAAATTTCGCCCATTTTTATTATTTTCTAAAAACAAAGACGACAACTATTTGCCTTTTGTCTTATCTCATTAAACCTTCCATTAATTCCACTTATGTCCCCTCTTCTTGATTTTTTGACACTTGGCACAATCTAGGCCATCCATTTCATTCTCTTCACTCACGCAATACATCACAATGGTACATGTAGTAGGTGACTTTGTCGCATCACATGTCTCTCAAACCCATTTTACGACACCCGACACCCAGTGCCTCGAAAAACGTGAAATCTCGACTGTCTCGGAATTCGACGAAATTCGACATGTTAGCTAGATTTCGAGAGACGATTCCAACGGTGAAGTCCGTTTCGTCATCCAAGATCTACAAAAATTCCAGATTTTGACCGAAATTACCGTTTTACATTTTTTCATAAAATTGGAATTTTCTTGGGTCTTACATTAATATTACTATTTTGTTATCTACATATGCTATTGATTTTATAATTAATGAAAAATATAGCGTTTCAAGTTATTTAATGACATCTATTAATTTAATTCTTAAATGTAGAACTTTATGATTACATATAATGGAAATCTTCAATCATAATAGGTTTAATTAGTAATAAAAGCTAAAACCCGCACGTCGAAAATTAGCTCCAATATTTACGGACAAAATAGAGATGGAAAAAATTCGGGAGACAAAAATCTGCCTTCTCGATCTCTGCCTTCGATCCGAGACGGATTTTCATCTGGGCTCTCCTGGACAGGGAGACGGTTGAAATCCATCTCGATTGGGAGATCAATGAAACTGCCTCTAATTGTGACAATTATTTCGCCTCAATCGCTGGTGATTAGAGACGGAATATTTTCGTCCCTAATTAGAGACGGAATTGAGACGGATAAAATTAGATACCAGCGTTTTAAAGACTGAAAATTCCGCTCTAACTGTCCGGGAATTCCAGCTTTTCTAGACCTGATTAGAGACCGAATTGTCTGTCTCTAATTTCAATTTTTCTTGTAGTGAATGAATAAATTAAATAGCGACAAGGAGTGACTATAGATGGCATAATCAAATGTTATAGACGTGAGAAAGTGGAAATATGTGTCTAAAATGTTCAAGATCTATTGTCGCTGTCATCTTTTATGAGCAACTAAATATAGGTTATAGTCGTGGTCAGAGATGGCCCCGACTATAGGCTCTTTACCACCGCATCTAATAAAAACCTCATACCGCTGCAGTCGTGAGACGGCCCCGACAATAGGCCTTTTCACCGCCGCATTCAATAGCAAACGTTTGCTCCCATTTCCACTGGCAGAAAAAGTTAATCAATGACATGTTTAATGCGCCATCAAGAGTTACAATGACACTTCCCTAAAGCAGTCATGGTCTCGACTATCATCAGATAAGTTTACACACAATGAAACTTATTTCCGAGCTGGCCATCTTTACAGAATCAAAACTACATGACATTCATTTAAAGCTGTCATTCTCTACTCATAATATTTCAATCTAATAACTTAACTATGACACTTATTTGAGTGTCATTGATTTTTATATGTTTTTGTTTTAGAATCATGACACTCATTACAAGTGTCATCATTTTTATCACATTAAAAATCTAATTTCATTTGTTATAAATCTTGATATAACAATATAATTATTGAAAAATGTGCCATATAATAATATAATAGATATAGCAGAAAAAAATATCAAAGTCATATGATAAAGTCACAAAGTTTATCATATATACATTGATCCAAAACATAAAGAAATATTTCTGAAATTGTTTCATAGATTCAATGGGCAGAGTACAAAATGTTCTCTAATTTGTTGGTATGGGGACCTTTCATGAGAAAGTGTTAAGCCCATCAAAATCACCATATGAATCCATCCGCTCTTGTTCAAATGTAAAATTAAGTTTTAGATATAGAAAACCAAGCAAAAGCTTTCTGTAGAGTACCAACCAGACTAAGCACATCGATTATTTCGATGAGTGCTAGTACTATCTCTTTCAAGTGTTAATGAACATTGAATAGAAATTAGAATAATACCTTGTCGGAAAAGATGTGACGCCCCAAATCCCGAGGGTCCTTATCGACTCACCTTTAACTCCATTTGAACCTATGTACCGGCCACATCGTCTACACAACATACTCACCAAAATATATCCAACTATATTACAATAGTTTCAAGAGTTGTTAACACTTTAATACAAACACGCTTCAATTGTAATATTTCATACATGTTTTACAAAACGGTGAATCAGCCACATGTCACTTTCTCTCAAAAGCGGCCCTCTAATAAGCGCCGTCTTCCGAACACTCCCTCGTAGAAACCTCAAGAAAATCTAATTTTCTAAAAATGGCAAAATGGTACGGTCAAAACTGAATTTTTCTAGATCTCTGATGATTTAACATACTTCACCGTTGAATCGCCTGAAATCTAGCTACTAAGTCGACTTCGTTTAATTCCCACATACTTAATTTGCATCGCTTTTCGAGGCAACGAAAGACACATGACACTTACACATTTCGAGTGGCTCATAGTGTGCCAATGTGCTAGGGTGCAGAATCTGAATAACTTGGAGCCTGGCGGTGGGGCCCATGGGTGATATGTGGCACCTCCTAATCAGTAAAATCCAGCCGTGGATTAAATGGATATGAATCCTACCATTCAACGATAACTGATACGTAAGTGTTATGGAACAAAAGGAGACTTCTCTCCATTTTTGTCAAATCGTACGAGAGCAAGAAGAGATTTTGAAACGGAGGGTTTTGCAGAGAGATATATAACTCTCCCTAGATTTCCCGATGTTCGACCGCTTCTGATTCGTCGTCACAAGCAGAAGTGCTGCTCTGACAACAGAAGTAGCCTGGGACACCCAATTCTTGTGGAGTTTCAACAACTCCAAGAGGTAGGGGTCTTCCTACTTGGTTATTTTCAGTTTTAAGAGCTTTGTAAATGATTTGGAATGTTTAAGGTTGTGAATGACCGTTTAGTCTTTTCCTGAAATCTCTAGATTTAATTTGTTAATATTGAACCTGGGCTGACAATTTAGGGACTCAATTGGGTATTTGTAGATAATTTATAGCAACAAACATATTTAGAGCAGCAATGGAATTGCCACTGATTTTGGTTCCACAATTGAAACCGGCTGGGAGAAGACTATCCACTTCCGACAAAATTTCCCACTGCTGCAGACCGTTAAAAACAAATCAAGCATTCGATCGGACCGAAATGGTCCATGTGTTGTAAGCAAAATATTGCTTGAATTGATGTATTTTAGAATTGTGTGAAAGAAATGTTAATGCATGGAATTTAATGTGTTAATACGAGGTTTAACTATATAAAAATATATATTCGCGGAGAGCCATCGAATTGAAATTGGGTCGCTGATTAGCCTGGGCGGAGTTAATTTTGATGTTATTGCTAAGAATCAATAACATGATGTTGTGAGTCAATTCTAGCGTTAGTCGTATGCATAATTGATATATTGGCATGTGTGGTTTGAAATGGCGCATAATGCATCATTATGCACTGAGGGCAACCGAAAATTAGGGGTGTGAGTTATTAAGATGGAAGAAATGAAAATGGAAAAATACCTGAAGTGAATTTCATGTGAAGATTTTCCGAAGAATTGTCTTGAGAGGGTCCATCAGTCAATCCTAGGTCGACCCATGACTGTTTTGGAAAAATGATCTAGCAATTCGCCTCGGAGGGCAGTCCAATATATTTACCGAAACTCGGTAGTGTGTTTTCGAGAACAAAAACCTTTTGTTTTGAAAACGATGTTTTTCTCACATTTGGCTTAGGCATGTGAGGGAGTCGCTGAGGCTCGAGAAATAAGCGTGAGTCGATTCTCATCCATATCACGACATTCAAAGTAGGACTATGTATTTGCTTGAATGTGTTTATGTTGAATCATTACATGTGCACTTCTATAGCGGAGTAACCCATGAAGGATAATTCCACTACCGGCATTGCTCACCCCGGCCGAGGGATCATTATTTGTGCACACAGAGTGTTCGGAAGACTACGCCATTAGAAGCCGCTGAGAAGAAAGCCACATTATCAAAATTTGTATTTATTTTCTAGAAAACATGTATTAAAATTCTAAATTTTGATATATGTTGTATTAAGAGCGATAATCAACTCTTTGAACTATTGTAATGGAGTAGTTGGTTAGATTTTTGGTGAGTATTGATGTATTGGCCCAAGTGGCCATTTTTACTTATGTATGGGTCTCATGATATGAGACACAAGTTTTCCGCGGGTTGACGGGTTGTCAACGGCCCCCCGGGATTTGGGGTGTTGATTCGTGCCACAATAGGTGTATCGGAATCAACAAAATTTGTATCCTAGGATTCCTACTTCCGTAGCAAAGCACGCAAAGATAATGGTTCAGGTCGAACACAGGATGGGTTTTCAGACAAATGATTTACAAGAAGGCCAAAATGGTGAATTTCCGCTAGGGATTTCGTGGTTTGCAAAAATAAATGGGTTGAATTGTTTGAAACCAAAATAAAACAAGTAAAAATATAAAGAGAACTCTCAAGTGTTAGGTCATCGGTTGATTCTTTACAAGGCAACCGAGGGTTTCCAGTGGTCCTTTCTCGCATTAAGGAAGTACACCTATAGTCATTTTCGTAACCTGGATCTTCATTTAGCTATAAAAATTGACTCATTAAATATCTGAAAAATAATCTAGCTAAGCCATCAAGGTTTCCTTGGCCGTTAAAAACACAAATCCACCTCTGACTCACCTTACAATGGATCATAAAATGATAACTAACAAAACATCAATGGATCTAATATTAAGCATCCAACGAGCCCAAAAGATTACCTACAATAACCATTCAAGGTGACTCGTGCATGATAAAACCTAAAGTTAAACAGGTATCAAAGACGGGGCAAATGATACTGCAGAAAACATGGAACACTTCAAATTCTGCCAGATCCAAAGACTCCAAGAGCCCTCTTCTTCAAGGAGAAAGAGGTTCTAGCCGCTCATCCTCCGAGTTGTTATCCTCTGAGGGTGTTTGGCTAGTGAGAAAGGGAGAGAAATGAGAGAAAGTGGAGAGAAAAGGAAAAAGAGGGGGAAAGCTGAAAGCTTCCCGCCAATTTTATTACTAAGAAAAAAGTTCTCTTTGATTATAGTGTGAGCCTATATACTACCCTCAAAACAAGCAAAAATTACAAAAAAGAACAAAAATCAAAGCTATTGCTAAGGATAAAATGGGAAGAAACAAAGGCAAAAAGCGTTGAAATGAAGAGAGAGGTGAATAGTAGCAAACGTGAAATGTGCACGCAGAATGAATAAAGTGGAAGTACTAAGAAATTTCAGATGAATACGTAATCCACAGTACCTCAGATCAGGCGAATTTTCTCATAGCCTCCAATTTCTGGGTACTATGTTATCCTTTCCTTTTCCGTCTCTGATCCGTAATGTTGAGTTTGACCTAATTCTTCAGGTTTGGATCGACTTAATAATGCACAAATAGTTTGTAAAACCTGTGAAATCTGCCACAAAATGCGATCGTGAGCACAACCGTGACCTTAGTGTGCCAACTGGAAAGATTGAGGCTGATTAGTACACAAAAAGTACTCAAAACCCGTAATAAACAAATGGTTCAAAATAGCTCTTTGAGCACTAATCACACCCCTAACCTACACATTGCTAGTCCCTAGAAATGAAAAAAAAAGAAAAAGAAAGAAAGAGCACATGAAAACAATAACAAAATGATGTCTACAAATGGTATTTCAAAAGGTTAATGAGTACCGCCTAACCCTCGATGAGAATCACTGAAACCCTTGCCCAATAACTATCTCGAGAGAATGAATGCCATACAAAATTGAGTATCAAAAGAGCCTCCTTCTTGGTGAATCAACCAGAGACTTCCACCAAAACCTAAGTGTTTGTTTGATCAGTTCTCAACAATAAACTGCCGACAAACTTCACTCTCCCCCCAACCAAGCTATTGCCTACACTTAGGACACACTCAATCCAAATAGACGTGACCCACTCTTATTCCACAACTCTTTGTGTTGTAGAGGTGCAATGCTTATGAATCGACCTCACCAAAGTCCATGTAACGGGGATCTACCAATGACTCCCAACCAATTAAGGCTTAGGGCACCAAGTCTTAAGGATCTTTTGACCACTAACTCTTCAGGTTTCACCCCGAACTCCGAATGATTTCGAAACTCTAGCACCTACAACTTACTAAACTCCACCCATCCACCCATGTAACGAGCACTAAGTCTGTGTCTCCCAACCTGCTTAGTGGCACTGTGCTTTAAAGGCTTTTTCCATATACCCTCTGACCGTGTCGTGCTTCAAGGCAAAGCTCACTACTTTTATATTCTCTTTCTTTTCTTTCTTTTATTTTCTTTTGCTTTTTCTTTTCTTCTTTTTTATTTCGAAGACACATCGCCTTCTATTCATTCAGGGTCCTTAACCTATTAAAGGTGGTCAACCTAAACTAGGATAGGTTTCAAAGTTTGTGGAGGTTAGGCGCTTTTCAAATTTATTCATGAAACCTCGATGTGCACAAAGTGTGTGGTTAGCTAAAGGTGGAAGAAAATGGCTTCAAAGCAACAAGAGTTCAACTAATCATCCACTCAACTGTGCATGGAACCAATCTAACATCAATAAATTCCGACAAGAGCCTAATTTTTCAAACCAAGCAGCTAGGCAAACACAAAAAAATGGGTGCAAAAATGGGTGCACTTTTAATTGAAAAGTGTTGTATAGTATAACAGCCTTCACAAAAAGAAAACCAAGAAGCCACTTAACATCACAAATGGGCTTGCTCAAAATAGTAACAAAAACATAAATAAATGCCACTTCCTTCGCTAACTCTCCCCCTAATCAAATGTCACATTGTCCTCGATGGGGCTCGGATTGAAAATTTAGAGAAGGAAGTGATACCTCCTTGATGAAATGTACTCATTGTTGATAGGACTTATAGCTTTCCATCGACACCTTATTCACTCTGTTTGGGCTTCAAATAAACAAGTTAGTAGAAGAAAATAGAAGAAAAAAGTGACCAGTTGTAGAATTTTAAAATTTACACCTTCATAATAATTTCAAAAGTGTTCTTTCTAGCTATATTTGGATTCTACACTCTAAGCTTCCAATCCGCATTCAAAACGCCTAAAACTGAGTTCGAATGAGAAAGTTATGAGCTGAAATGCACCTGGTCATAAATTTAAGAATTTTTTTTTTTTTAAAGACCAATTTTTTTTTTTATATATATTTTCAAAGACCAAAAAAAAAAATTTTGTATTTTTTTTTTATTATTTGCCTTCTGCTCCAAAAATTAAGCAAACCAGAAAAATTAGAAAAAATTGCAGAAAATTGAAAATTAAGCTAAAAACAAAGATTCACAAAAAATTAAAGAAAATCTAAAGATAAAATTAAAGAAATAAAATAAAATGAAATGAAATAACATAAAATAAGAAAAAATGAAAATAAAAAGCCGTAGACTATACTCCCTCAAACTACCAAGCCTCGAGGCCGCTTGAACCTGGGTGGAGCTGCGAATGTTTGAGTCCAGTGCTCCATGTCCGAACCAAGACCCGAACCATTCGCTGTGGGTCATGCAATGAGTCGCTAATGTCTTCGATGTAGTGGCAATGCTCAACAAAGGGGCCACTAACTTTCGAGGTTTCAGAAGGCGCAAAGTAAACGGGATGGCCTCGGGCTGTAGTGTTCAGTGCTGTACGCGGCGCGTATGCAGCAGGATGTGGACCGCGCGGTTGTTTTGGGTCGGCAAAGGGTACTAGGATTCAAATTTATGGGGATTGCTGAAGGATAAGCTGGTGGCTCCCTCCCACTTTCCTCTACCTCCCTCGTCCCTCACGCTCCTCACGAGCTCTATTATTCCCCATTAATTCCACCTGAAGAAGCTGCTGCAGTTGAGTCTGCTCACCCAAAATAGTGTCAATCAGGCACTCTCTCTATGGATTTCCTTCCTCTTAATGATCATGCTGCTGGGAAAGCCTTGAAATTGATTTCTGCAGGTTGTCAAATTTATGATCAATTCCACTTTGCAGGTTGTCAAATTGTTGATCAATTCCACTTTGCAGCCCATCTAATTTTTAGTCCAGGGAGTTCTCCACAATATGAATTCTTTGACTTAATTGGGCATTGAATGTCTTCTGCTCTTCCACAAAGTCTCTACCAGCTTGCAGGTTCGGGATGGCTTTGTCTATCGAGAGGCCGACTCATGTGCCGAGGTCGAGATGAAGAGGCATACTGTGGATGAAGAGGCATACTGTGGATGTGAAGGAGGTGCATACTGTGGAGGTCTTGGATCCCATGAGGAATTTGTGTGGTTCCCCCAACTAGGGTTGAAAGCATTTCCATATGGTGCATTTGTTGGAGGCACCATGTAGGAGGGTGCACTCACCCATGGAGGATTTCTATAGTCCCTCATGGACCTACATGCATTAGGATTTCTCTCCACTGGGTGCTAACCATGCCGTGGGAGGTTTCTATAATCCCTCATTGACATGTATGTGCACTAGGCTCTTCCACCGAGTACTCACCGCATCAAGCCTCCTCTAGGTGTTCCATTTGTCTAATTCAAGTTAAGTCCAGTTCCCGAGGAGATTGACTTGAGTACCGCTCTGGATTTAATCCATTGAAATTCCTACAAAGAAAAACAGGCAAAGACAAGACAACACAAAACAAATTCCGCAGATTTTTTTTTTTTAACAGTGAATGAAACTAAAAAAAAACTGACTGTAAGATACCAAAAAGGATGATAAAGGAGAATTCACCAAAACTTGTGATGAGGATCACAAGTGTTCCACAGCTCGTCAAATGCACTTAGGCACCATCCCCAGCAATGGCGCCATTTGATTAGTGCCACAATAGGTGTACCGAAATCAACAAAAGTTGTATCCTAGAATTCCTACTGTCGTAGGAAAGCTACTGCAGTATAGTGGTCTAGGGTCGAACACAGGGATGGGTTTTCTTAGTACAAATGATTTATAGTGAAGGCCAAAATGGTGAATTTCATTGGTAAAAAAATGAAGGTTGAATTGTTTGGAAACTCGAAATAAACAAGTAAAATATAAAAGAGAACTCCTTGAAGTGTTAGGGTCACCTGGGCTGGACCCTAGGGCAACCGAGGTTTTCGGTCCTTCTCGCACGGGGAAGATGACTCTATGTCATTTCCCCGTAACCCATCTTCATTTAGCTATAAAATTGACCCTTAATAAATATCCTTTAAAAAATGGCATCCAATGGCCATCGTTTCTCACGTTAAAAAACAAATCTGACCACCCAATGGATCATAAATGATAACTAACAAACATCAATGTGATCTAACATTACATCCAATGAGCCTAAAAGATTACCAAGTAATAACCATTCAAGGTGACTAAAAGGGATGAAAAACCTAAAGTTAAATGTAAAGAGAATGCTGATGGCAAAGGATACCACGTGAAAACATGGAACACCTCACCGTCAGATCCGAAGACTCAAGAGTCTCTCTTCTTCAATGAGAAAGAGGTTCTATCGCTCATCCTCCGAGTCACATCCTCGTGAGGGTGTCGGCTAGTGAGAAAGAGAGAGAAATGAGAGAAAGGAGAGAAAAGGAAAAAAGGGGGAGAGCTGGAAAGCTTCCCCTCCAATTTTATTATCGAGCATAAAGTTCTCGACATGCAGGAGCTTATATACCGCCCATACCTAAGCAAAATTACAAAAGAACCAAAATCGTGCCATAAGGGATAAAATGGGAAGAAACAAAAATTGTAAATAAAAAGGCAAAAGCGCAACAATGTGAGTAGGAATAAAGGAAATGGTGAACAAATAGAATCGGGCAGCGCTTACTAACATCTTTGAAGCTGTAAGTTTTCGGGGTTAGCTGAAGGTTACAGAAGATTTGTACAGGATTTCTTGAGGATTGCAACGCCTTTGACCAAATTGACCCAAAAAGGGGTGAAGTTCAAATGGACAGGGAATTGAGTGTTGCTTTGTGAGTCGGGCAGGTTAACCATCGCTCCAAGTGTCAAGTTACCCTCTATTAGGCGGAGAACCATTCACAATTTATCAGGATGCTTCTACGATCGACTAGGTGTGTACTTATGCTATTAAGGCAGGTGGTAGCGTATGCCCCAAGATAGTTAAAGCAGATGAATGTAACTATCCAAATACATGACTCGAGCTTGCAAGAGAATGGGTTTGCTCTAAAACCTCGGAGGCACTACCAGATAGGAGAATTTGGAGTGTACTCAAATCATAAAAGTTTGAAATATATTTTCACTCAAAAAAAGAAACTATAGACAACAGAGATGGATGGAGACATTATAGGACTATGATTTTACTCTTCACTACCACCTAGGAAAGGCAAATGTTATGGCAAACGAATTGAGTAGGAAGAATTATAAAAATCATCCGGGCTTACTTACGAAAGAGTACGAGGTGTAAGGAATTATCGAGACTTGAACTATACCTCGATGTGGGAAGGGTAAGGCCCGCTATACAAAGATATCCGTTAGACCAACAATTCAAAGGGTAGTGGAAGAATAGTCTATGATGAGATTTTAGGAATAGTTAAAGCCTATCAAGCGTATGCAAGCAGTGGAACCGTTGATGCACGCAGATGGGCACAAGATTCAAAGGAGATTATGTGTTCCCAAGCGGAATGTAGAATTAAGGAATGAACTTTTGGCACATGCTCATAAGTCCAAATATACTATACATCCCGGAAGCATAAAGATGTATCAAGACTTGAATAGACAATTCTGGCAGGGTGAGATGAAGAGGACATTGCTAAGTATGTATCAAATTTTGAAATTTGTCAAATAAGTAAGGCAAAACATCTGGAACCTACAAGATTGTTGCAATATCTACCTATACCCGAGTGGAAGTGGGACTACATACCATGGACTTGTGGTAGGATTACCAAGGACTATAAATAAGAAGAATGGAGTTCAAAATCAGAGACCGCCTTACAAAGTCAACATTTTTCAGCCATGAAGACTATCGTACCCATGAATTCTCCTAAGTTGTATGTACAGAAGATTATGAGGCTACATGGGATGTGATTAGTGCCCAAAAAGTGATATTTTGAGCCCTATTTGAGATAGGTTTTGAGTGCTTACAAGACTAATCAGATTAATTGAGCCAATCGAGGTGTTCAGGTCCACTAGTATCACTTATGCCATTTCGAGGTTATTTTTACACTTGTGTTTTCAGATACCTTTGGGAGTTCGAGCATCGAGATATGTGCGGAGCCATGAAGATTGAAACTATTTTTCAGCCATCACAAATACCAAGACGCAATAAAGAAATGAAGGCAAAATGATGAAAAAGTGATGCAGTAGAGGGTGCAGTAGGCAAAGCAGTGAAGAACAGGCAACCCAGGAAATTTCGCTATGATTGCGAAAATTTACCGGGATTGCGAATCTTCAAGAACCATAGCGAAATTCTCAATCCTAGCGAACTGGGAAAATTTCGTCAGGCTGTTAATATCGCCACACAGCGAAATCACCTGCCTAGCTTAAATCTCCTCCATCTCGTCATCTCTCAATAAATTCGCCAGCTACGGGCTGGCTAGCCAGCAAAATTCACCCGTGCATAGCGAAAATTCCTCACTCCTCGCTATCTCAGTACTCGCTAGGTTAGCGAAATTTTCGCTGATCCCAGCCAAACTCCTCGCATAAATAAATTCCCGCCCCTCACAATTTTGTGTAATTAATGCCAAACGACCCCGCTTGCATATTTCCTGGTCCTCAGGGATGTTTGCATATTTTAGGCTTTCTATTTTCACACTTTGGGTGGCCTATATAAACCCTCATGGTTTTCAGAACCCTAAGCAATCTGGGCAACTTTTCATTTTATGTGTAAATATCTCCCAGTTTTCGCTTTTTGTGGTTTGCTTTTCTCTTCTCTCTCTCCTCTTTCTTTCATATTTTCTAGGGTCGCAAACAATTTCCTGAGGATGACAACTCAAGAGATGCTTGGCTGCCTTATAGCTTTGAAGAGGAGGGTTACAGCTTGGTTTTGTGGCAAGCCAGTTGTCCCTATGTTTTAAAATGCTACAGCATCGTATGATGGCTCCATATCTTCCCAAACTAGGGTTGAATATCATTTAATGTCATTACTTTGGCCAATACTTACCCCGTTTAGGGTACAAAGCAGATACTTATTGTTAGATGCACTCATATTCTTTTAGGATGTCTTTATTTGAGCTAACGAAATGGAGGCTGAGTAGCGTTGCGGTTTCGAATCTGTAAGGCTACATGCATGTCACTCGTGGTTAATTCAAATAGGAGTGGGTTTTGTGTGGTTAGGGGTTTTTTATAGTTAAACAAAGATCCAGCTTATGGCTTGAAACTATAGGTTGTTTACATAATGCGAGGATATAACCCGAGTGGACACTTGTTTGCCCCATGTTATCAAGCTAGTAACCTAAACCTTCAAAGCTGCCATTCTGCCTCATTTCCTATAGTTATTACAAATATTCAAGAACTAAACAACTCCCAATCGCTTTAAAAACAAAATTCCAAAATCCAAACTAAAGCCTCACCATTTTCAAACACCGATGCGAGTCATCTTATAGGATGAAAAACCCGTCCCCTCGTGTTCGACTTAGACCGCCATGTCGCAAAAAGAGCTCGACTACTTCAAGTAAAGAGGGAGGAAACATGGTGAAACAAATTTTGTTGATTCCAGCCACCCTTACCGTGGCACCTAATCAAATGCAGATGCCGCTGTCGATGGTGCCAAACTACGTATGATAAGTTAATGTACTTGTAATTCAGCATTACGCGAAGGTGACTCATCTTTTTGAATTTCAGTTACAATAACTCCGCAAGCTACTACTTTTGCGCTATCGTGACCGTTTTGTTTTTCATACAAATAATATTTAGCTAACCTAACCTTTTTGCATGCTCGCTTAGTGTTCTTTGTTTTGTTTAATTTGTGTAACAGTGTGTTTGCGCAAAGACTGGATAGAGGGATTTCAGTGCATCGCAAAGAATCGCACACCCGCCTGAACAAAGTTGTGAAATCAAGCAGTAATAATGAGAATACGGATCCCTCTACTCCGAGGAACAAACAGAGTCACGGTACCCAAAGGAATCCAATGCCCATAAGTCAATGAGGGAACACATACACCCTCCTAGAGTCAAGGTCTTTCATCTTGCATCATACCCCCATCAAGATGGTAGCAAAGACGCCCTCTATTCGGGTGCCCCTACTTCCCACATAACGCGGTATGGAAAAATGAAAACCTATACATACATATAAGGATTTTGAGGAGGTATGTACAACCTTGCAGTTGGTATGATGGACATGGATTTGCTTAAGTCGAAAGCATTTCCATTAACCCTAAAGGACAAGGCCAAGATTTGGCTTAACTCATCGAGGCCTGCAACCATTAGAATTGGCCGAGTCGCAAAGGGCAGTTTTTAAAGAAATCTTTCGTACGCCTACAAGACTAACAATTTGAAAAGACAAATCTACTACTCACGCTTCTCGATAAGGAGAGGTTCTACTTGGCCGGGATAGATTCATGGAGACCATTAAAGCATCCACATCATGGTTTCGACATGGATGCTTGTAAACCACTTCCATGGTGGTATGTCTCCCGCCATGAAGTGTTTTCTTTTGGAAACTATAAAGGAGATTTTCCAGCAAGCACTCGACGGCTCATGGATTTCTCGACCATGCGGCCGAACTTCCAAGGGTCGGGATGAACCAAAACCCGAGAGAGGTGGAGAAAATGAGGCCCTTAGTACACCAAAGGGGAGGGATTTACACCTCAGAGGACATGGAAATGAAAGCAAAAATCTCAACCCTAAATTTAGGAAGGTGGAGGGAGTTAGAAGGAAAGAGTTCCACAGTGTGTAGTTGGATCAAAATCTCGCACAGTTAATCCATGCACCACTCTGCCACCACCCCGGGCGACATCCTATGGCCCTTCGAAGGATTTAATGTCGAATGTGCAAATGCCGAGGTCAACACAAGCCACCATAACCTAATGCCCCATACTGGAATACCTACAATTCCACCGGGAGTGAATCACCCTAACCTCTCCCGGAAACCTAACCCCCGCCATTGCATTCCCCAAATTCGCCAAACTACATTTGGTTCCACCTTCCAACTACAAAACCACTCATCCTCATCTCCCGTGGAACAAGCCATATTGAATCTGCAAAGTGGTGGGCAACTTTGTGGAAGAACAAAAAGGATCAATGCACAACGGCACAAAGGATTGATACTGCGAGACACACCCAACAAGAGAATAGACGTGGCTCAGAGCAATCTTAACTTAAAATACAACTTGCAGATTCAATCACAAAGATCAACAATATTCCGGGAGGTATGCAGGAGAGAGAAGGTCTCTCCCCAAACATCACAAATCCAAAGGGGAGGTACGAGGTAGGTTCATCTAGCAATCAATGGATGAGGTCAAGGCAATCACCTGAGAGGATGAAAAGAGTTGATCACCCATGCCCAAGCCTCGTTAAGGAAACTGTGAAAGGAGAAGAAATGGAGCCGTATCACATTTTTCTCAAGGAGGACTCAATGAAGTATCGTGATGCCACCCTCCATTTCCACACTTAGAGGCAAGAAGGCATCCTGAAGAAGGTGTATCTTAAGTCCTAAGGCAGAAGGCTAACATACCTCTGATATCATCAAACAAGTCCCTCAGCTTATGCAAAGTTTCTCAAGGATCTTGCACAATCAAAAAGGGGTTAGGTATCAGAAGAAGGCATTTAACCCGAACAAGCCGCTATAATCCAAAGCAAGAACCTACTAAATACAAGGATCCCGGATTCCACAATTTCAAATACAACATAAAGCGGACTAGCATGACAAGGCACGCCGGATTTAGGAGCCAGGAACTCACCTGCTACTAGTGGCGGGCGCTAGGGTTCGGGGTGAACTTAAACCTACCACATCACACTTTCATCGCCAATAGATCGGCAAAGATCCCTATGATAGCTGAGGATGTCTTGAGGAAAGAGACAAATTCTACTACCCTGAGATTTGCAGTGCTCGACATCGACAATTGCAATGAGCCAATCATGTACCAATCATCCTTGAAGACCATTTCCGCTGACCGCCAATGCAATTCATCAATTGCGCCCGAATGGAGTCGCGCACCACCTTTTGGCAACATGTGACATCGAACTGAACATATTCCACTGGTAACAACAAGCACAAATTAATGGAAGATGAAAATCGAGGGCTAGTGAAGTACGCTCGCTGATTAGGATGTGAGAAGCCGAGTGCCCAAAGAGTCGTGAAATGGCCAACCAAGGTGAAGCAGAGGTTTTGGTATTGCCACGCACTCCATCGAGTAAATTGCTCGCTCAAATTCAATCTGAGAACCAAGTCAACAATGGAAAGTCCAACACTAAGGATTCACCAAGCCACTGCCGGCTGAGGAGATCATCCTCTCGACCTCTCGAGTAATTGTAGGATATTGAACCTGGCTCGTGTTCTCAAAAACCTAACTGGTGCTCAATAAATTTTGGTTTTTATTTTAATTTAGTCAATTTCTATAATTTTAGCTATTTTCTGTAAGTTTCCTAATCAGTAGTTTCTATTTTTTTAGTAATTTATCTATATTATATTACCTTATGTTAAATTTTTAAGTATAGTGTAATATAATATAATACTAATTTTTATATTTGATACTATTTTAATTTGATGCCGAGAATTCTATATGTAGGTGGTGGAGCATCTAAATTTCGCGATAACAAATAAATTGGGGTAATGACTTTCTACGTCCTAATCTCATTTAAAAACCAAGAGTCAAAGTTTTCAAATACTTCATTTTCCTCTCTAGTGTAGCCCTTCGAGTCACCCGTGTCGTCGCCAGAGCCATCGCGCCATCAAGCCGCACTGCACACCGGCTCTGACGATCGTGCCCCACCGGTCTCACGCCTGCGCCTTACTGTACCGAGTCTCCAGCCACCGCCCGCACCGCACTTTCGCACCCCGAGCCGCCATCACCGTATCTTCCAAGACTACTTACCACCGGGCCGGCCGCTTCACTCGCGCCTCCACCGACACGAGCCCGCACCGCCATTCCTGGCAGCCAACGCGCATCGCCGAGCCTTGATTAAGCCATACCAGACACACCGCTGCGCCCGGTCTCCCGCCGACTGTTCGGCTCGGGGCAAACACACACATTCAGCGCGCGGCTCGGTTTCATTCTCATACACGGAGTTTCCTTACTCCAAAGTCCGCCCGCACTGGCGCTTTATGGCGGGCAGATCGCAGTGGTCCTGGCCCACCACGCTGTCGATTCAAGACTCCTGTGAGCGAGATGACAGAACTGGGCCTGCCCTCCCGGCCTGCACTCACACTCAGGGCCTCAGCCCTCATGCACCCCAGATCAGGTTCAAGAGGCACACGACAGACCCCCTGCCCCTCGGGCCACACAATGGATCTAGTGAGGCCACTCTCCAAATGCCCAGACGGTGCCCGTGAGTCATCCTAATCCACCTCACTGGTCACCAAACATCACAGCAGGCGACTCTCGCGATGCTGCCCAGCATTCTAGAGGTCGATCATCGCACCTGGTCTGTGAACGTCACATTCATCAGAGATCATCAGAGTCACTCACGACGTCCCTCGTAATCGATGGCTGATCCCAATCTGTGACCTTACTACTCATCGAGCACTACTCCCCGTCGCCATCCATGACGCCGAGGCACGACATTCCCCTGGTTCTAAGGCCTACTCATTCGATGACTCGGGGCAGACCTTAGTCCACCCGAGCTTCTGGCTCACTATAGATGATCGCCAGAGTGCCAGAGCTGCCAGATATTTCAGCAACGTTAGGGCCCCGCAGATACCGCAGCCAATCTGCAGGGTTACCAGACATCTCACCCACCCAATGGAGATGGTCCGTGATTCCCGCTCGAGACACCACAACCGGGCCAAGAGCCTTCAGAGGCGTACCCGCCGATGCCATCGATTGATCACCGCTCAGACTACCTCTTCCCGTCGGGCACTACGGCACAAAGATAGGGGCCATCCTGGAGGCTCTTACCGATCTCAGGGATACCGGTTTAGTCCTCCGAGCCTGATGACCTCCTTTATGCACTTGATGCGGTCCACCGTAAGGGCCCTGGCTCGGAAATGGAGTCTTCCACCGTCATACACGACTCGAGCCATGTCCTCGAGCACATGGGCCTGCAGGAGCCCCTGATTGAGCGGAGGATTCGATGCCCCCGTGTCCCGCCGATGGAGCGGCCATGGTCATGCCCATCTTTTCTCCTCCAAGAAATAGGATTCAGTACAAAATGGATCGTGGAGGCCGAGAGGACTCCACAGATGTGGCGGTCAAGCCCCGAGCCCGAGGTGGAGAGGTCCACCCACATGCCTCCCACCTCCTCCACATGCTACTTCCGCAGCCGCAGCTGATACTCCTGGCCCATCTTATACAGCACAGATCTCCTGACATGCCACGTCGGGCTCCGAGAGAGCTAGCCGTTGCGATGCCTAGATAAATTTTGGCCACTACCCAGCAAAGACAAGACCGCAGGTTGGCCTTGAGCCGAGGCCACTCTAGGTCATCATTACTCCATGCCGCAGCCAGATCATGACACATCTGGGTATTCCGTTCCCCGACTGTGAGAGTCAGCCCATCACAGCCAGCAGCCTTCTTCGATATGTCAAGAAAGAGCAAAGAGAGTTACACACCTACCACCACCAGTAGTGAGGTGGTTTGGTTTCTTTTATGATTTTGGTATAGTTATCACTTTATCAACTCCACTACTAATTTTGTGTAAGATTCATGTATTAGCCATGCTAGTAGGCAAAGGATATCTTTGAAGGTTTAGCTTTGTTATGCATGTACTAGCATTTTGGCTATATCAAAAGCTATACAAGGTTATATACAAGATACACTTTGTATATCACTTTGTGCCCCACTTTGTGTATCCAATTTTGTCTCTCAATCAACAATTGAATAAGCTTTTAATCGACAATTGAATTGCCTTAAAATGGAAAATTGAAACTCAGTTGTCACCTAAGGTTAGGAACAACCCATGCATGATCTGCCACAATCAGGCCTATACAGATTTTCAACTCGGAAGGTCCCCCAGCTAATTCACACACTACACATCAAATCATCAATAGTCACAAATTATTCGCTCCTTTCAGCTCTCAGATAATGAATCTTAGGTATGTTGGCAAACTCCAAGGATAGTTTGTAAGTTTATCACATATTCTAGTTAATTAATGTAAATTAAAAAGGAAAGAAAGAAAGAAAAAGAAAAAGAAAAGAAGAAAAGAAAATAAAGTCGTGATGACTTCAGCCTTGAAACCCGAGCACGGTCCTAGTGGGCATATGGCGAAGCCTTTAGCCCGATGCCCAAGCCTAATTGGGAGTCACCACTTAGTGTTCGCGTTATACGGTGGATAGTAGAGTTTTAATAATTGTAGGTGCTTGATTTTCGTCATTCGAGTCCGGGGCAGCTTCGGTAGAGTCGTACAGATCCTCGCTTGATGCCCTAAACCTCGATTGCTGAGTCATCGGTGGACCCCCGCTACACGGACTTTGGTGAAGTCGGGTTTTAAGCATTGCACCCTACAATGAAGTCAACAAAGAAAGAAAAGTATGCTATTCTCATATAGAATGTCAATGCTACTACGCAGCTAGGTCGGGGGAGGGAATAATTTTGCACTTTATTTGGCTCAACTGGCTACATTAAGAACCATTAGACTTTTTGTTGGAAATTCAGGTTGAGAATCCATGGATCCGATGTTGAACTCCCAAATTGTTCTTGTATGGCTTTCGCTTCTCTCATGCCTGCCAAACTCGTATCAATTCTTCATTTTAAAGGTAATGCCTATTCATACACCTTTTGAACCATAAACTTTTTGAGAAAATCACTGCATACATGTCCTTATTGTTTCAGCATTGCTAAGGGACTAGCAACGTGTCGATTGGGGGGTGTGATTAGTGCCCAAAAAGCTTATACTGAGCCTTATTCGAGATAGTTTCGAGTGCTTTATGCAAAGATCTAATCGTGATCAATTGAGCCAATTGAGGTGTTCAGTCCACTTAGTGTCACTTATGCCATTTCGAGGTTATTTTAATATTTCGGCATTTTTTGCATACCTGAGTTCGAGCACGAGATATGTATGAGCCATGAAGATATTGAAACTATTTTTCAACCATCACAAATACCAAGATGGAATAAAGAAAATGAAGGCAAAATGATAAGTGATGCAAAGATAGAAAGAGGGGCAAAGGCTGAAGAATTGTGCAACCCAGAAATTGCATGATTGCCAGCCTCAGACTGCTGTAACCTCACGGTAGCTAAATTTTTAACCTAGCTGAATTAGAAATTTCGCGTGCTAGCGAAATTCGCTACATAGCTTAAAATCATCGTGGCTCAGCGAAATTCCATCGCTATCTCCTCACAAATTTCGCTAGGCTAGCTTGGGCCTTTGCTAGCTAGCGAATTGACTGCCAGCTTAAAATTCTCAATTTCGCTATCTCCGTGTATCATAGTTAGCGAAATTTCGTTAGGCTAGCGAAATTTTCGCTATCCTAGCGAGCCTCCCATAGCGAAATTCCGCCCCTCGTCAATTTTGTGTAATTACGCCAAACCACCTGCTTAACAGATATGCCTCCCGCCCTCAGATGAGCCAATATTCAGCCAGATTTTCACACTTTGGGTGGCCTATAAACCCCCATGGTTTTGTAACCCTAAGCAATCTTGGCAACTTTTCATTTTATGTAACATCTCCCCGCAGTTTTCGGGCCAGGTTTGCTTTTCTCTTCTCCTCTTTCTTCATTTTCATTTTCTAGAATTTGCCCAAACACCCCTCTTGAGGATGACAACTCAAGAGATGCTTGGCTAAGCCTTATAAGCTTTGAAAAGGAGGGTTGCTAGCTTGGTTTTGTGGCGGTTCAGGAGTTGTCCTCATGTTTCGTACTCACAGTCTTGTATTTATGGCTCCATATCTTCCCGAGCTAGGGTTGAATATCATTTTAATGTAAATTCTTTGGCCAATACTTACCATGCTTTGGGTGCAGTGCATACTTATTGTTAGATGCCTTTGTTATTCTTTAGATAGTCTTTCACGAGCCTTTGAGGAAATGAGGTTGAGTGCTAGGGTTTTGAACTAAAAGGGGCTATGGATGCATGTTGTTGTGTTGACTCTCAAATAGGAGTGGTTTTTTAAGGTTAGGTTTATAGTTAAGACAAAGATCCAGGTTATGGCTTGGACTATAGGTTGCCATAATGCGGATATAACCCAAGGACACTTATTTTGCCCCATGTTATCAAGCTATTAACCTAAACCTTGAAGTTACCATTTCACACTTCATTTTCGATTATTCTGATTGATGATAACAAGGAAACAACTCCAGTTTTAAAAACAAAATTCCAAAAATCAAACTAAAAGCCTACGCCATTTTCATACTTGATGCGAGAGTCATTCATAGGATGAAAACCCCATCCCGTGGTTAGACCCTAGACCGCTATCTTGCATTAGCTTGACTCGACGATGGGAGGAATTATAGGAAACAAATTTTGTTGATTCCGCTCACCCTACCGTGGCACGAATCAGGATGCCCTTATCTATAGTGTCCGATAGAGATCCCAAGTTTACCTCCCAATTTTGGAAGAGTTTGCAACCATGGGCACTTAGTTGAATTTTAGTAATGCTTTTCATCCCCAAACGGATGGTCATTTGGAGGGAGTTGGGTAGATTACTTACCCTTGGCAGAATTTTCTTATAACAACAACTATCAGTCTAGCATTGGCATGGCGCCTTATGAAGCACTTTATGCAAGACCCTGCAGATCACCCTTATGTTGGATTGAGATGGGGGAGAGTCATTTGTTGGGCCCCCAAAATTGTCCAAGAAACAACATAAAATATCTGTATTATTAAGGATAAACTTAAAATTGCCAAAGATAAACAAAAAAATTATGTAGATAAGAGGAGAAGACCCTTAGAATTTGAAGAAGGGGATTGGGTCTTTGTGAAAGTATCGCCTCAAAAAGGCGTATTTCGCTTTAGGCATAAGGGGAAGCTAGCCCCTAGGTTTTTGTTGGGCCTTTTTAGATTGTTGAGAGAATTGGCCCAGTAGCTCGTATAAGTTAGTATTGCCCCCGCAACTTTTGCATGTGCATAACGTCTTCCATGTGTCAATGTTAAGGAAATGCACCCATATCCAACTTGGTTATTTGACTTACAAGAAGTCTAGATGGATGTAGATACGTCCTATACAGAAGAGCCTTTATAGATTTTGGAGTTTGGAGAAGATAGGTTCCTAAACAAAATAATCCCTACAGTCAAAGTATGGTGGCAATATCATGGGATAGAAGAAACAACCTAGGAACCCGAAGAATAATTGAGGTGATAACATCCGCAATTGTTTAATGAATTTTAAGGTAAGTCCAATAAAATTTTGGGACGAAATTTCTTTTAGGGGGGTAGGATGTAAAGCCCAAGTATTTTAGGCCACGTAGGACCTTCCAAGTTGAGAAAACTTTACCAAATAATAGCGGTTGAAAAGTGAGAATTGAGACATGTATTTGACTTAAATTTGGCGGAGAAAAATTTAAGACTTTTAGCGATCCAATGAAGGATGTTGAATTTTTCCACGTTAGCAAATAAATGACAAATTATAGAAAAAAGGTAGAAAATAAAATGAAGTATTAATAATGTAAAATTTTGTTGAAAATAGAGATGAATATGTGCATGTCTAATATATGTATATTATTATTACAATTATTATTATTACAATTATTATTATTACTACTACTACTACTATTATTATTATTATTATTATTATATGTAATCAAACTAAAGTGTTCATTTGTGTGAAATATTGTTTATTGTAAAAAAAAAACAAACAAACAAACAAAATACAAAAGAAAAGTCGAAGTGGGATCCCTTGTGACTCTCGTAAGGTATTAGAAAGAATAAAAAGAGAGTAAAAAAGGGGGTTGAAACAAAAGAAAGCCCTTCGGGCAGTGAAAGGGAAAAGGGAAATCCGTCGACTAGGGCTTCCATTTTTGGTATCAAACGAACTCCGATCAACTTGAAAATTTGAGAGCTTATCTTTTTCGATGTGAGGAATAACTTTCTGTGACGGATTTTGATTCCAACGGTTAGATTTTTTGGGTTGACGTAGGGTGGTTTAACCCTAAAACTTTTATTTTGTAAATTTCGGAAAAACCATTGATGAATATGCTTAATTGGGTTGATGTTTAACTTGTAATGGACGTTTGATATTGTATTGAAGTTGGTGGGATTTTTATTTGTTAGTATTGATGTCTTGCTTTTGTTTTTGTTTTTTTTTTCTTTTATTTGTATAGTTTATGAGAAATTTTGTTGTTTTGTGAGATTGTTGGATTATTAGAAACATTTGAATGCTAAAGTTAATTATTTGAAGCCTTGATAGTATGTATTATTATGAATTTAATGTGCTTAAGTGTATCTTAGGGTGATGAAGGTGCCTTGAAGATTTGAAAATTGTTTTGGGTTGAATGTGAATATTTATATTCATTATTTAGAACTTGTCACTATAAAGGAAAAGTTAATCAATGATGCAGAATTTCACTGCATGGAAGGATTACAATGACTTTCCATAAAGTGTCGCTGAGTACGAGAAGATTGTCATTGTATATCTTTAGATACATTGGCTGGCTTATTTGAAGCGATCATCATGGCTTCAACCTAATATATTTACTATAGCCTTTGTGCTTGTCATTGATTTTTTATTGCTCTTATGTTAGAATCTTGATAAGTGTCACCATCTTTCTTACATTTAAAATCATATTTGTATTAATTTCATTAATATAATGTTTCATAGTTATTGAAAATTTGAACATAATATGAAAGTCAAATATATAAGAAAAAAATTATATCAAAGTCATAAGGATAAGGAAAAAAATCATCTATCAATTAATCCAAAATTACATTTGTATATATTCACAACAAGTTTTCATAGATTTTATGAGTCGAAATACAATTTGTTAGTATGTAGCCGAGGATCTTCCTATGGGAGAGTACGCTAAGCCCAACGAAGCCACCACTAGAGGCCTTATGTTCCTGTTCAAGCGTAGAAATAAAGTTAGTTCAATGAATAATTACATTTATTACTAAGACTAAGTTTAATGTTTTCATTGATGAGCCAAGATTAGTTGGCATCCAATTATTTATTTATTTTGTTGACCAATAGGATCAATTGGCATCCAGATTCTAAACTGCATTATAAAATTCTCAAAAGATGAAGATAATGATCTTAAAGAGGCCAGAATTGGCCACTTTGGTAATGCAGCTAGTATTTTAATACTATTGAAAATGAGAGAGAATAACCTCTAAAACCAAAGCAAAGGCAAAAGACCATTGGCTTAGGCGAGGGATAGAAGATAGACCAATATAAAATGAATTATCCAAACCTAGTTTAAGAAATATAGGAAAGTGGTTCTCTCCTGCAACAAATCTCATATGTTTACAATTCTGTGTCATTCGGACAGTTTAGCTTTGGTCTTTTTGCTGAGTAAAAAAAATTAGCATTAATTGTAACATTACTTTGGGATTTAAGGAGCACACATGCAACTGAATCATGACTAGGCCATTGGTTCATGTAGGAAAGCAATTTTACTTGAAGATCACGAAATCTGACATCTTCAATTGCTAGTTTAGAGACTATCTTAGCAACTTGCTTATACATCTCTTCATATTTCTAAAACATTCGAGCATACCATTTTGGTGTTCTCTAAAAAATTGTTCATGTTAATTAAATTTTTTATTTTTTCATAATAAAAAAAATGAAAATCGGCGTGTTTTACATGTTTTTCGTTTTTTTATAATAGAGAGCATGTTTAAGCTGATAGCAGACAAGTCCTTTTTCTCTCTTTGGTTGTCTTTTTCAACTTCATGGAGGTTTCATTTCGAGTTGGTAAACAAGCCTCGACTCATTTCTGGCGAAGGATCAAAATGGGTTGGGTTGATGCAGTTCGTTACAATCATTCAGTTTTGCCATTGTGAAGCCAATCGCTGCGAGTTGTAGATTAGCTTGTAATAAAATAGGCTAAATTTTTTTAAAATACGTTATACTAAAAAAATAATTTTACAAATTTTATCATTCTTCAAATAAAAATAAGTAATGCATAAACATTTAATAATAATTATTACAAAAAATGATTGAGTCTAAACATTATAACAATAATAATAAACAAGCTTAAACTAATCAGGAAAGTCCTTTATAACAGTAAGTAATATCATGATACAGATCTTTAAAGTACTCAAACATATTTGTTGACTAAAAAAAATCATTTTATCCTTACATTCCAAAGTTCATCCTAGTATTAGAAATAAATTCATTTTAATTTCATTAAAATAAGAATGAAAACAAAAATATCCATTCTCATATTCCTTATTGTATATTACCTCTAACGATGTTTAACTAAATAAAATTCCTAACTTCGTTAAGACATTAAAAATGACTTCAACCACATTGATATATTCGGGTGGTACCTAAATGTAGGTGGAATAGGACGTGTTAATTGTCTGCTTAAGTTTCTCCAGTTGTCTTAATCAAATTTCGTTTCTTGGTCTGCTGGTCGGTTCTTGGTATCCGTCATAAAGACTTGGCCCCAAATGACTTACCCAATTTTACTTTTACTTAAGTTTAAAAAGAATTTTATTTTATTGACGTTTTTATTAATATTCACGTATTATTTATTAACAACTATTCACTTTTTTTTAACGTTATTGAGTAAAATATTTCAATGAGTGTTCTTTGTCGAGTGTCGTCACATGCTTGTTAAATAATGATATATTCTGAAAATTGAGAACCGATGGAGGTGGCGTGAGAGGTGTGAAATGTCGTGAGGTTTTGGGGTGGCGTGTTGTATTTGGAAAATGGAGAGATTGCAAAATAGCGGTTGGTGAGCTCTGTTCCTCTCAGCGGTTATATTTAAATAAAAGTCTTTGGCGAGTTTAATTATATTTTTAATAAGAAAATTGAATTATTAAATGACCACCTCATTTAGTAATTCTGAGTGAATAACTTAATATTTATTCGAGTCTTAAAGCAACTGTCGGGGTTCTGAAAATGACATTTAATGTGCAGATTTTAATATTCATTAAATTTTGCTTTCTAATGTATTCTTACAGGGACTAGAGTCTGGGACCTCCTACCTCTAGTATACTCATCCTCCTTTACCACTTGAACCCTTACACCTATTCACATATTATTTAAGAACTAAATTATTTATATTTATTAATTTAAAAAAAAAAACAGACGGTATATTTTAGTGAGTAATAATAATAATAATAATAATAATAAAATTTAAATAAAAATAAAATGCCTTTTTTTATCTTTCCAAATATTTTCTTGGGATCATTACAGTCACATGGCAATAATGATATAATAATGGGGCCATGAAAGTTGACATCACCATGTGCAAAAGCACAACATCTGATCTGCTTAGAAGGACCACGAAACCAACATTTAGTGATGGTTGTGGTCCCTTTTTCCTTCCTGAGTGTATGTAGCCAACTCCGCATGATATTTTCAAAAGAAACTTTTGAGAATTGCGTGTGGAATCTTCTCATTTAAAGAATGGCTGGTATGGGACGATATCAGGGTTGGAAAAACGATCGGCAACTTTTTTTTTTTTTTTTTTTGGTAGAATCCCCTGTTTCGTTCAAAACAGGGGATGTGATGGATATGTGGAACAATTTTATAAGCCCGGATAGAAATGGGAGTCTTTCCCATTACCTATTCTATTCACCCACCCTATTTATATCTTTAATCTATTTTATATGGGGATAAGGTTCACAATTGCCTCATAGATTTTCGTGTATGCTTTACTTTGTTCCAAAAGTTTTTTTATCCCAAGATACCTTATATGTTTATTATTATAGCTCACATATGCCGCTCTTATTAGAAAATGTCACAAATAGACAAATGTCCGTTTAACACTCCAAGCGTGTCAAAATTTCCAATATGTTTGACTTTTATTTGAAACAGAATGTGTATGGGTGTGTTACAGTAGTAAGTGTTAAGGGTATCTTGAGACCAAAAAAATGTTCTAATGCACCAAAGTGGGATGTTGTTTTTGTTACCCGAATTTGGTTTTTGGCTTATATCCGACTTGAAGGCATGAAATGCAACTTTTATGAAAAGAAAAAGTTAGAAAAAATTTAGAGATCTATTGTGGTAGGCAAAGGGATTAGGCCGTTAGGCCTAAGCGTAGCCCACAACTAATCCCAAAGGGATGCGGGGGCTTACCCCCACAATTTGGACATTTCTGCTCGGGTATTGTTATATAAACATATTAGGATTTATTCCTTACAAGCCGCACTTTGTAATTCCTCTTATATTCATAGTGAAACTTACGCTCTACGTATTGGTTTTTTTTTAAGTAGGGTTTCGCGTAAATATGGTGTTTTCTTTATTTTTCGTATTTTTTTATTATCTGCATTGATCGTAACGAGTGGTATCAAAGCCGTGGGTTTTTCGATCTTATCAATGGCAACCATGAAATTGGAAATTTCCTTGTTGGTCGTAATGTGCTTGATTTTCGTTGGCCAATGATTAAGATCGCGCGTTGTCTTCCGTGAGATGGATTTGGACGAAGCGTTGCTAAGGCTTAGCAGATGCCGTCATCGTTGACAAAAAAGGAAAAAGAACTTAAGGATTGTAAAGCACTATCTCATATTCACCTTCATTTATCGAATAAGATTCTCTGAAGACGTTAAGGAGAAGGCTAGATGCGTTATAATTTGAGAAGTTGGAAGAGTTATGCTTGATGAAAAGTTTTACGAGTAAGTTGCACTTGAAGCAATAATTGTATTTGCACCGTATGGTAGAAGGTACGTCTTTAGAAGAGCATCTTACGACCTTTAAAGAGATTGTTACAGATCTGGAAACTTTGGAGGTTAAATATGAAGAAGAAGATCTAGGGTTAATGTTGTTGTGTTCACTTCCTAATTCGTATGCAACTTTCAAAGATACGATTTTATATAGTCATGATACCCTAATCCTAAATGAAGTCTATGAGGCTCTGTTTTCCAAGGAAAAAATGAAGAAATTAATTGTAGAGCCTGAAGAGCATGGAGATAGCTTGTTTATACGTGGTAGGAACATGAGAGAAGAATTCGATGAGACAGAGAAAAAAGATTAAAATCCAAATTCTAATAAAATCTGCAATTACTGCAAGAAAAAGGGTCACATCAAGAAGGAGTGTTTCAAGCTGCAAAATAGGGAGAAGAAATTTGGGAACAAACAAGGAAAGAAATCTAAGAAATCTAGTGAAGCTATTGTTGTGGAATCATATCAGATTGATGGGGAACTTCTGGTTACGTCAGATCTTGATTCAAGAGCTAGTGAAAATTGGATTTTAGATTTTGGTTGTACGTTTCACATGACTCCTAATCGGGACTGGTTCTCTACATACTTGCTTATGCATAAAGGTGTGGTTTTGATGGGTAACAATGTATCTTGTAAGGTAGTAGGTATTGGGATAGTTCACATTAGGATGTTTGATGGAGTAGTTCGTACTCTTAGTGACGTCAGACATGTTCCTGATTTGAAGAGGAATTGGATATCCCTAAGTACTCTTGACATAAAAGGGTACAAATACACTGGTGAAGGTGGAGTCCTAAAGATTAGTAAAGAATCCCTAGTTGTGATGAAGGGTCATCAAAAGACCGCCATGTTATATGTTCTGCAGGGTGCTACTGTTGCAAGAGATGTTGTTGTAGGATCTCGTTCATTATCAAAGGATGATATTATGAAACTTTGGCACATGCGTCTTAGGCACGTGAGCGAAAACGGTATGGCAGAGTTGAGTGGAAGAGGACTCCTAGATGGGTAGAAAACAAGTAAGTTACGGTTTTGTGAGCACTGCGTTTTTAGGAAAAATAAGCGAGTTAGATTCTCTTCAAGCATTCATAAGTCAAAGGAGCTGCTTAACTATCTACATTCAAACCTTTATGGACCTGCAAAAGTATATTCTATGGGAGGTGCTACTTATATGTTGACGATCATTGGTGATTCCTCACGTAAGGTATGGGTATTCTTCCTAAAATAGAAAAGTGATGTGTTTCCAACATTCAAGGATTGGAAGAAAATGATTAAGAAGCAAACAGGGAGGCGGGTGAAGTGTCTTCACATTGATAATAGGTTAGAGTTTTGTTCCAATGAGTTTAACACTCTTTACAAGAAAGAGAGAATTGTTAGACATCGTACAATTCGTCATACTCCACAATAGAATGGTGTAGCGGAGCGTATGAATAGGACTTTGATGGAGAAGGTCAGATGCATGCTCTCTGATAACTCGAGTTCTTAGAAGTCTTTTAGGAAAAAGCCGCGTCCACTACATGTTATTTGATAAACCGTTCTCCCTCGGTTGCTATAGAGAAGAAGACTCCTCAAGAGGTATGGTCTGGTAGTCCTGCTACTTATTCAAATTTGAAAATTTTTGGATGCCCTGCATATGCCCATGTTGATAATGGGAAGTTAGAACCTAGATCAATGAAGTGTATATTTCTTGGTTATAAATATGGTGTGAAAGGCTATAAATTGTGGTGTTCGAAAACCAAGAAATTGATAATCAGCAGATATGTGATTTTTGATGAGACATCCATGATTCAGGTCTTAGCTCCTAAAGACTCTAGTGTTGAGACTGTGCAGAAAGTTGATAAACATGTGGAGTTTCAGACTTGTTTAGTTCCTAATTTAGATGAGCGGAGTGTTCCTCTTTGCCCGGTTCTAGTGCACTTGATAATATATTGCTAAACATAGAGAGGAGGATTTATTAAACTACCTACGAAATATGGTGAAGTTGATCTTGTAGCATATGTCTTGAGTGTAGCAGATAATATTGAGTCTAATGAAATGTCATCCACTCAGTAAGTTGCAGTGATTTAGGTAAGTGGATGATTGCTATGCAAGAAGAGATGGAGTCCCTTCATAAAAATGGGACATGGGACATGGTAAGGCCACCTAAAGGGAAGAAATCCATTCGGTGAAAATGGGTGTTCAAGAAGAAAAAAGGCATAGCAGGAGTTGAAAATGCAAGGTACAAGGCAAGACTGATTCTTCAAAGGTTATAATCAGTTCGAGTGTTGAGAGCATGATGTATTATCTCCGGTGGTGAAGCACGGCTCGGTCGAGCTTTGGCTTGGGATTAACTTTCATGATTATGAGATTGAGCAATTGGCTATGAAGACTGCATTTTTGCATAGGGAGCTTGAGGAGGACATCTATATGCAGCAGCCATAGGGTTTTACAACTTCAGGTAAGGAGGACTATGTTTGCCTACTTAAGAGGTCTCTTTATGGTTTGAAATGGTCTCCTAGACAATGGTAAAAGAGATTTGACTCATTCATGATCTCTCATGATTTTAAGATGAGTAGCTTTGATAGTTGTCTACTTGGCTTGATCACGATGATGAGTCATACGTATGCTCTTATATATGTTGATGACATGCTAGTAGCCAAAAGTAAAGAAGAGATAAGAACTGTAAAAGCGTAGCTTAATAATGAGTTTGAGATGAAAGATCTGGGAGCAACCAAGAAGATACTTAGGATGGAGATTCTAAGGGATAGAGTGGCAGGTAGATTTTCCTTGAGTCAGAAAGGATATATTGAAAAGGTTCTTCATAGGTTCAACATGCAAAATGCAAAGCCTGTTACTACTTCACTTGTAGATCATTTCAGACTTTCATCTACGCTATGTTTACAGTCAAATGAGGAGGTTGACTACATGTCTAGAGTACCATATGCTAGTGTTGTGGGTTCTTTGATGTCTGCCATGGTGTGTTGCGTGTCAGTTTAGCCTCTGGTCAGTCACCGGTCGGTAGGTACATGGAAAAACCTGGCAAGGAACATTGGAAAGCAGTTTAGTGGATAGTGCGATACTTGTGTGGATCCAGTAGTGTTTGTTTGCAGTTTGGTAGGAATCGAGATGGGGTTACAAGGTATGTTGATTCTAGTATGTTAGATATCTCGACGAAGATCCACTCGGGATACATGTTCACCATTGAAGGTTGTCTTTATTAGTTAAGCTACTCTAGCTTTGTCAACAACGGCCAGTACATGGCAGTTACAGAAGCTTGTAAAGAGGCCCTTTGGTTGAAGGGATTGTTTGGGGAATAAGTGATCGATTATATGTCGATCAAGATTGTTTTGTGATAGCAGGAGTCTTTATATTTCTCACGAATCATGTGTTCGTGAGAGGATGAAACATATCGATGTGAGGTATCATTTTGTACTTGGGATTATTGCTCGTGGTGACATTGTTGTGAGCAAAGTTGGAACTCAAGACAATCCTGCAGATATGATGACTAAGTCACTTCCTATAGCCAAGTTTGTGCATTGTTCAAACTTGGTGGGACTTGGTTGCTGAGTTTTGCCCTATAGGGATTTGTTGTGGAAGTGGAGTATGATTTTGATCTTGTTTTGAGATATAGAGTATGTTGGCGTTTTCTTATTATGATGGGAATTTGTCTCGTCACGGAGGATGTTTTTGTGACCCGAATTTGGTGCATTTTCCCGTAAGGGTTTCCACGTAAATCTAGTGTTTTTCTTTATTTTCGTATTTCTTTATTGTGCCATTGATCATAACATGGGACATACATGAAAACATTGAGAGCATTTGTACACCTTATCTCGTTTTCTAAGTATATGTTACAATAGCCACTAAGATCTAGATCAAGTGGTAAAATGGGGTGGCACATTGGATGTCCCAAACTCGAGTTTTTATAAAAAAAATAGTCTAAGGATGTATCACAAATAAATTGATGTCTAAGAAAAGTATATGTTACATTACCTTCCTTAGCAACCTCCAAATATATTGATTTTTTTTTTTTTTTTTTTGAAGAGTCCAAATATATTGAAATTGAAGTGAGTTATCTTAGGTACCTAAAGCATTGAATCAAGTCCGGCCACTAAATCTAACCTAAAGGAATAGAATAGTCTCGACCAAAAGTATCCTTTCCAGCTCAAAAAGTAATATTTTGATGATGGTTCTTATAGATTCTCACAGAAACAAAAGTCCATTTAATATCTCCAATAAAATATGTGGACTTGCCCAACTAGAATATAAAAATTGTGTCAATTTATTAATTTATAAAGCTACAAAGATTGCTTCCTACCTTAAAAATCAAGTACATAAGCATTTCATTCATGATGTAGCTTATATGCCGAAAAGATTATAATAAAGTTCACTCTCTCCCAAGGAATTGTCTTCATGTTAAAGCCCATTTCATAATTGAAAAGAAAATTGCTTGTTATGGAAGATGTTCTACCAATTGGTACAACAAATTCTAGACCACGTTATGTAACATGGTGCATCATATCATGAACCATCTGTGGAGATAGTGCAATTCTAATAGAAATAAAAGCACGAAAATAAATCGGCAATATATGCAGAGCGCGAGAGATTGGTCCACGTGGTTCGACCAGAAGCTGCATCCACTGGCGAGCCCCAGCGGTTTCATTATATATCCATTGGATTTACAAGTTGGTGCTTATATAAGGCCAGAAGCTCGCACTATACGATGCCTTCTTCGCATAATTCTCTCATATTGAAACATAGAATGAGCTCCTCTCATTCCCTTAACACCATCTAGACTCTCATAAGCCCAACAACATCATTCAACAAGAGATCAAAATCCACCCAACATTAAGAGAGTTAAGCCATACCCCAATACCGGTATGTTGATACCAAAAACACTTTCTTTTAGGTTGTACATTTATCTTCTGTCTTTTTTCTTAAAGACGTAATCTCTATTTATCATCCTCTAAGGGAGTTGAACCATGAAATTATCGATCACACTATTATCATCCTTGTCCAATAGTTTCAACTGAAATGTCTTTCATAGAAAAATCCATCAATCAAGCTAATTGATTTCTTCCATATTCACTGGAGGAATATATTGTTCTGCAGAAACCACCAAATTATGCTCAATCTTCCATAATTTATTCGCCCAATATCATCATCCAGTCTTCCTTATTTGTCATTGTGAATCACGCTACTAATCTTCTGAATTTTCTCACCAAAACTGACAATTTAATATAAGTCTCATTATCTTACTTATTCCACTGACATGTTATAATTGAGAATATGACTGCTGGAAAGATTCAAGGAGTTTTTGCTTGAGGCTATGAACTATGATTTAATTTCTGTTTGTGACTATGATAAAATATTCAACAATAATAATTATTGAGTGCTTAGCTTCCAAAATCTATTTAAAATATTATGTGCTGAATAAAAATCTAGGAAACATTTTAAAAAATATGAAAAATAACTTTTCTATTAAAAATCACTTGCGTGTATCATGCTAAATTCTTCTAAAACAATTTAAAGAAAGTATCAACAGAAATATTGTGAGTACAACCACCGCTAAAATGGACATCGGACACTTACGTTAGTTTGACACTAGCCAGAATAACGCTTCTAGCCAAAACGTTTTCTTTAACCGTGCTTATATCATAAACGTTTTTAAAGGAATCAAAAAAAGTAATTTGACAAATGTTTTTTGTAACATATCGCATACGTATAAAAACGCTTTTATATCATTAATATTACCAAAAAAAGCTTTTAATATTTAATTACAAAAATATGATATCATAATAAATAAATAAATATATTACAAAAGTATATAAATACATATAAATTTCATATTAATAAAACTCAAATCAACTATTTTTATGATTATGTACCGAAAAAAATTATTATAAATAAGTGAATTAATGAATAAACATATATGAATAATTTTATTAATAAAAACCTAAAATAATTAGTTTTAAGATTATAAAAATATTTGAACTAATGAATAAACATTTGTATTAATAAAAACCTAAAATAAATATTCATATGATTATAAAAAATATTTACAAAAGAAAAATGGATTAATTAATAAACATATACAAAAATTTGTATTATTAAAACTTAAACAATTATTTTTATAAAAATTATGATTATAGGAATACTTTTTTAAATATTTACAAAAAAATATTTGAATTATTTGATTTTTTTTTTTTTAAAGAATATGATATTATCTAGATTTTTTAAATAAACAAATAGATATTTTAAGAAAATAAATGATATTAAAGGACAAACAAGTAGATATTTTAGGAATATTTAAAACTTTTAAGTGTTTTTTTAAATACCTCCCAAGTGCTTATCAAAAAACACTAAAGTGTTTTTTTGAACTTTCAAAAGCGCTTTGAAATGTTACCAAACATCTTTTGGCCTTGCAATGATTTAAAAGTGTTTCTAGGTTCAGAAACACTTCTAAGAAACAGTGTCAAATAAACTCCTTAATATATGATAGATAGGAATCTATGCTAGAACTGTCTATGGCCTCGGGAATATCAGCATTTTGACCCTCAAATGATTCACTTTGAGGTTTTCCCTTCTTTAAAGATGCTCTTCCAAATCCATAATCTCTATGTATTGCAATATCCAAAGGAAGAAGAAATGAATGTAAAAGAAAGATAATGATCAGGATTCTTGTTTATAAAATGAAAGATGACAATATTTCAATGAAATATTTAATCCAAAAAAAGGGAAGAAAAAAAAATGACAAGAAAAGAAAAGAAAAGCTGTGATGAAACTAGCCATCCATAAACGGCAGAGGTCCCAGACCGCCTCTGAGCATCGACACAGCAACACACGCCGGAAGGCGGTAGGTCTCCCAGAACATCCATGGCCAGAGAAGACCCTTCTCATTGCAGCCTTCTATCTTCTCCAATCAGTTGCCTTTCTTCATCTCCTTTCCTTTCCCCTTTCTTGTCCATAACCAGCTCCTATAACTCTTCACCTCCTTTACCACTCCGCCCCGCATTCTCTTGTTAACCCACCTCGCCGGCGTCTCCTCGTCAGCATTTTAGAGCAGAAGCCCACCTCGCCGCCAACGGCCACCCAATGATCGGAATGTGCCGACACACAAGCTCTCCATCACCGAATTCCATCCACAGTGGCTGAGAAAAACCCCAGTTGATTGGCGACAGGATTCCGATTGGGTGCCCATTTGTAATTATCAGCCTTGGCTGCTCTCAGCCGTCCTCTGCCTGAAGCTTTCCTGCAACATCGGCCTGAAACTGCCTTCTTGCAATGTCGAAACCACCGGGAGGCCTAATCAAATGATATCATGTCTTCCAAGCCCAAAGCTAGCTCCATCATCTGAGAAGGACTAATAGAGTTCCCAGAACCGAAGAGATGTAAAGAACAGAGCTGCTTGGATGCTTGTCCAGCCAGTCCAGACATTTCTCGGGAGACAATCCAGGAACTTTCCAGGCTTTTTGCCCGTTTGTCTTTGAAACAGAGGAATTAGGTGAATGCAGAGCCGGAGGGAGAAGAGGTCCTATACACCATACCGGAATCTTTACATAGTTTCTAAGTATATCCAATCCATGAGGCTCGATCTCTTCAGCTGTGTTACACAATAATCCGGAAGATCCTAAAGAAAGCGCTAGCTGAGGCTGGAAATAACTAGACCAAGGATCAGTTCCATCGGCCGCTCTTAGGTACGGATGAAGCTGAGTGATGGAAACGGCAGGAATCAGGAAATCCCGAACCGGAAAGTAATCTGATCGGCAACACGATGGGAGGAAGCTCCATACAGAGAGGGTAGGCGGCGGTGCCGTAGGCGCCGCCAGTTGTAAATGTTATATTGTGAGTGCTTCTAAACTCTGCACCCGTAGCCCATCCGGAAGACATCAGATATTATGCGCAGGCCGGCCTTCTTTCTCGATAGTTCGAACGAGAAGTGGTGAAAGGGGGCTTGAGAGTCTTGAGGCGTGGAGCAATTTCGACATCCCCAGTCAAAGACAAGGCCTCTGTGTTCCTGGTGGGCGGGAGGCCATGGTCGGAGCCAGAGAAGGATCGGGAAGAGGTGATGGTTGGTTGGGAGGAGGAGTCGTCTGATGTTGTGGAGATGGTGGTTTTCAGGTGCTGGATATTGAGAGGGGTGTTGGCGATGGTGATGGTGGCGGTTCTGGTGCCGACGGCTGGGGCCAGAGCTTAGGAAAGGATGATATGACCTGGGTCATGAAAGGAGCATCACTATATGCTCATTTTCGAACCCATTTCGATCTGATGGGTGAGAGTAGTAAGTACTTCAGAGCGCTGCCTTCATTATCACCATATATGGGGGCTGGGCTCTGTTTCGGTACACAGACCCCCATTTCCTGTGGTGTGTGGTGGCGGTGGTACGACAGAGAATCTAGGGTAAATGGCGGAACATAGAAATAATAAAAAGTATTATATGAGTTAGAGAATACGGTATTTTTCTGCTGCTCTGTGTCGTCAAAAGGGTCTCAAAGGTTTGCTTTTTCTCTTCTGTTTATGCTTTGTATTTTAATCTTTTGCATATCTCGTTCTAGTATTGGTTTGTTGTGGTGTAGTAACTCTTTGGTTCTTCTTATTTGGGCATATAAATAAAGTGGTAGGGATCAATCGTCAGTGGTGTGCTGAACCTTCCTATCTTCATTTTTTTGTTGTTGTGCTCTGTTTCTTGCCTTTTCCAACTTGGAATCATAGCTATCCCAGTTCACCATCAAACAACCATGGCAAATCCTAATCTTCTCCATCCGTGACTATAGCAGACCCAACTCCAATCTCAACACGCACAAGAATCCATCATAGCGCATAATAGCTCGCTGGGCAATATGATGAGTTTCAACTCTCTCCAAGAAATCGACCGTAATAACTTTTGTCATGGAAATCGCACATGTAGTCTCCCGACTATCTAAGCTCATTGGATCGCCGGAAGATCAACTCACAAGATGTAATTTACAAAACAAACAAGCAAAACGCGCGCACTCCGCCGCTCTTCCACCGTTTCCAAGTCGTCAGTAATCTCGAGAGCGAAGGATCGTTTTTCAATAAAGCACATCTTACCTTTCTGAAGGTCATTCCTCTTCCTTACTGGCGAGATAATGGTCCGCTTTTCACGGTGAGATTATTTCCTTCCGAAATGAAAAGGGAAGGTGGCGCTTTGC
This sequence comes from Tetrastigma voinierianum, assembly GCA_016808115.1. NCBI lineage: Eukaryota > Viridiplantae > Streptophyta > Magnoliopsida > Vitales > Vitaceae > Tetrastigma > Tetrastigma voinierianum. The sequence goes on along the minus strand of JAEQBH010004824.1, from coordinate 413,132 downwards.
TCGCGCATTATGACCTGTTCTTCCCTTTAGATAGCCAAATCACCCGCGTCTTCTGCTCCATGATGCGCCACCACCATCGCATCAAGCATACGCGACTACGCGAATATTTGTTCAAGCTGAAAGAGATCAATCGGCTGCCTACTTAAAGATGGTATCCGACCAAGAGAGGTTGAACCTAGACATTATGTCTCATGTCCACTGGGAAGACAGCTCACTTGGCTTATAAACGAAGATAATCAGCCCTCAGAACCGGGCCATTATATCATGGGTTTCAATTCAGTCTGCATCGATCGAGCCATTATCCCGTGGTTCAATACGCTCTGTCGGCTGAAGTGGCTCCACAAGTTCTTTGCACTTAAAGTCATCCTCCTCGCAATGAAAGGGCTTGACCTAGATGGGTATTTATTTGGAACACAATCCATCCTAGAGAAGATAGTCTCTAGAGAAATCTGGTGAAGAGAAATTCATATTCAACCCAACCTATGTAAAAGTTGGCAATGGTAATAAGCTTCCTATCACTCATATCGGGTCATACTAGGAATAATTTACGTTAAACCCCCGTAAAATCCATTTCGATAAGCAAAATAGTAATTTCGCTGAAAATCCGAAATTTTTCTAGATCTCGATGACGAAACGTACTTCTCCTCCGCGACTCGTCTCACGAATTTAGCTACCACGTCGAATTTCGCTGATTCCGAGGTGGCCTGGATTTCACGATTTTCATACAAGGCAAGGTCTGACGACAAATGGCAGCGCAAAGGTGATGCCATTTAAGACTCCTAAGAATGTGACACTTGGCAAGAGCCATGTGGCCTTACTAAAATGAAATGGCCCACAATTAGCCATGTGTGAGCTGAATCCCATACTACAATGAGCCACACAGAGGACGACATAAAGAGTAAGTAAGAAATAAAAGAAAAAGAAGGAAAAAGGAAAGCCATACATTTGGCTTGAGGAAGGAGGGGAGGAAACTTCCTCCTTTTGACCCATACGGTCAATGCTCCAAAAAGGAGAGAAAATGACCAAGGGAGAAGAGAAAATGAAGAGAAAGTGAAAGAGAGGTGAGATGAGAAATGAGAAAATGGAAAGAAAAGCAAAAAATTTGGCGAGTTAAAAGTGAAAAAGGAACAAAAAGAGAAAAGAATTGTGAGAGAAAAGGAGGAAAAGGGAAAAGGAGGAAAGGGAAAGGAAGGATTTTCCGTTTCGGCTGGGCCGACGCCCGACAACAGTATTAGTGCTGGTGCACGCAAAGGGTATCTACGCAGACACCAAAATCGAGTTTCGACAAACTCCGCAAGAGGATGATATTTTCCTACTGTTTACTTCTCGTACCAAAGGCTTATAACGGGTAGTAAAGGTTGAGGCCATAAATTAGTTCCAAGCTTTGGAACTAGCGGCATGGATTTCATGACTGGCTTCACACAACTGCCCGATCGGTAGGAGTTAGGAGTTCAACTAGAAACCAAAGTTTCTGTGTATCATATTGTTCGATGTGATGACAAGGATTGGAACCAAAATGGTCTATGGTCATGAAGGTCGTGAGGCACTCGCTGAATGCTATCCTAAGTCAGACCCATTTGTGTGTTAGTATGCTTGCTTAAATAACATGCAAAGCATGTGGAAATGTGATATCATGCATGCTATTCGATGTATTACGGTTTGTATGGAAAGGGATTATACGATAAATTATAATCATTCATGGTTTGTAAATGTTTCATGTAGTGTCTATTCATGCACAGACGGTGAAAATGCATTGGCATCATGCATTACATATGCACTGGGCCACATCGAGTCGCCTGTGTGGGTGCAGGTTTATTCACCTAAGATTGGTGAATGAGTCGTGGAACTCAGTGGGAAAATGGGACAAAGTCCACAGAGATTCACGAGTGTGTAAATGATCAAAATGATAATTACATGTTTCATGGAGCAAGTCAGTAGATCCCCCCAAGGTGAAAGTCCCAAATGTTATTCACGGTTAGACAAGAATCCCGACGATGTAAGTTCGTGAAAATGCTGGAAAGGCGTGAGGCATCCCACGGCAGGTAAACCCTAAATCCGTGGCCCACAAAAAGAAAGGAAAAGAATTTGATAAATAAAATCGAGGGTCTCCAATGGTTTAGTCATGGGGTGTGACTGGTTATATTCACATTTGGCATTCCAGCGTGGAGGAGATTTCATCGACTGTGCCCGAGCACGAGGGGCTGTAGATCTCATGCATGATATAGACATTTCATATAATAGTAAATAATTGTATGGAATGTGATTGATTGCTTATATATGCCACAGATATGCATTTTAGCGGAGTAACCCTTTGTAGGAAAATTTTCTACTGGCTTGTTTCACCCCGCCGTGGGACCCCTTTTCAGAACAGGACTATCCAAGGAGCACAGATGCTAGCAGGCGCAGTTTTTCGGTACAAAGCCAAAATGTGGCTTTGAAAATATCAATATGTATAAATCTTTGTAGAACAAGCATGGAAACTATGAGAATATAGTTGATTATGTTGCTTTATGAGTATGGATGTAAGGGCCCCATGTGGCCATTTTACTCATGTGCGCGGTTTCAGAATGACGCATAGACGCTGGCTGGTCGACGTAGTCAACGGACACCCCGGCCTGGGGCATCGCCTGGCATCGAGCTAAGGTAAACCGACACTGGAGCTCTATGGTGTGTAGTTGTGTATACGAAATACCTGCGACTACAAGATCTTATTGATCGTACATCATCATGATTTTGGTGAATTAAATGTGATGTGTGATGGTGTATACATACAAGTTAGGCGGAATTGTGTGGATTTGTATGCTCTTCGTGAATAGCATAGGGAGAAGGTTGAACACTAGGGCCGAGAAAATATAACCTTAGGTGTTCCAGAAATTATGGGTAAAACAGTCCAGAAATAAACAAGAAATAAACGAAAAAAAAATAATATTTTTCTAGGCAGTGCTCCAGTTTTTGAACATGAATAGAATGGGTTTTGTGGAAATCTGGAAAATTTTTCCAGTTTTTACACAAGGGAAAGAATTGTAATTAAATTCTAGAAATTTAGAAGTGGGTAAAGAGCAGTGTTCAAGCTATCAGATCTTTAGAGTGCCAGGAAGGCTACCGGAGGATTTGAAAAATATATATATGCAAGGCAGATAACGGGCACGCTACCCCAAGCAGGTGTCGGGTCGCCACCCAGATTTGGGGTCGCGGATGAACAGGCGCTAGGCGCCAGAGGGGCAGGGGAGCAGACGCTGCCAGCGACCGGGCCGTGATAGGTGAGGCGCCCGACGCCCGCCTGTAGCTCGATCAATCGAGGTCGCGACGGGGTGGCCTTTCGAGCTAGCGGCTAATGAAAAAAAAAAAATGGCATCGCGACGTAGCAAAAATGGGGCTGAACTGAGTTGATGTCGCGACATGGAGTTGAGGTCGCGACATGGGTAGCAAATGAGGTCGCGACTGGGAGCCGGCGTCGCGACCGAAATCTCATGTCGCGTGGAACGAGATCGGGGACATGAACCCGATGTCGCGACATAGGTTTGGCTCGTCCAGAGGTCGCGACCGTTCTGGTGTCTTTAATCTCGCTCGGTGGTCAAGTGTATGATACTGCGTCGCGATATGAAATCCTGAAGTCGCTGACCGTGATGGGCCGAAGCAAGGTCACAACACCAATGTGTGGATGTCGCGACATGGGATGGCCTCCGTGAGGTCGCGACCGAAACTATGTCACACCGGGCGGCTCGACCGGTTAAGGCAAGGAGGTCGCGACATGCCTACGACCTCGGGTGCTATGCGCTGGCCACTTGCGCACGCCAGCGAGCGACCAGGTCAGTCAGGCGCTGCGATATGCAGACACCGGCGCTGAGAAGAATCACGACCCGGCACCGCAAGTGTGTCAGCATGAGCTTCTAGTGTGCACACCGTGCACTCCAACCCAGCTTTGATTCAATGCATCGCTTATTGGGGCCACTGTGGATCACTGCTCATGGACATCGTTTCGCTGTGGTAAAAAGAGTACAAAAATTTTAAAAATTTTATTGTGTGTGATTTCATATATGGAATCTTTATATTGCGTTTACTATAAATGCAATTACGTGGTGTGGGAAAAAAAAAATTCGGTATATGAAAAGGCTCCTGGGTCGATACACCCTTTCGATACGTCATTAATGTTGTATGTTTTGATTGCGGATTTGTGTTTCAAATTGGTAAGGTAAGGACATATACACGGCGGATGTAAGGTGGGAATTAAAATCAAGGCGGTTATCGCGTAAGAAATTATATGGCTAGATAATGCTGATATGAAAAGCGAATACTGGGCTACTAAGAACTATGACCTTAGGGATTTGGATAAGGAAACGAACATGAAAGTTTTGAATTTATTTATGAGTGGTTGGCAATTAGCACTCTTAGGAAATGAACGGGTCAATTCATGGTTGTCAAGTCTATTAGTAATTGGCATGTGCATTGCTAGTTAGACTGAAATGAAAATTAAATGTTGCCATTGGATATGTGTAGATGGCTAGTAGAGGGCGAGGACGCCAAGGTCGTCCACGAGGTACTGGTCAGGCACCACCGACATCTGACCATTGTTCTATGGACCAAATGATGTATACAAATTTATGACACTATTACCAAAGGACTATTGTCTAGTCCCCAGCAATAATGCCATAAACCTTGTTTGTTATATTTCTTTACAATTAAACTGATTAAAAGCGCTTCTCAAGAGTAGATAAATCTCTTTCTCGGTTTTGATCCATGATTCCAAGTGTACAGATTGGAATAAGTAATAAAGGGATTTAAGTCCAGATATCGATCCCACAGAGATCTCAAGAATTCTCAATCAACTACCCTGACTACTCAAGCTCTATACTATTTGAACGATGATTTGCAATTGATATATCCCTAGCAACTTTTAAAATAATGAAAGAATAAAGATATGTAAACTAGAACAAAAGGAAATAATGCCGAAATGAAAAAAAAAAAAAATTAAAGAATTGGTCTGATCAGTTAGCTTTTAAAGGGAGCATTGAAAATACAGCTATTGTGAAACATCAATTCCTCGCAGACAACTCAGAATCGCCTATGAACATCGATGAATCCATTCAAGGAAGTTGGTAATGCCATGTGGATCTCTCCTTAATGACACATTTCATCATCTACCTTCTGTTCTTTCAAAGACAGAGGATTAGATAACTACTTTTAACTGAAGCCTTTGTTTCCGGTATTTTTTCTTTTCAATACTTCATACCTTAAAACATGGATCAGAACCTTAGCTCCTAAGACATAGACTAAGCATGGGTTTACACTATACCGTCTCATCCTCAAATCGGGAACAGCTTCATTCATCCTTGATTAGATCTCCGCTAACACGGATTGAACTTATCGTCGAATCGGAGGTTTAACTCTCTCGCTTCATTTTAACCGATAAGTCATTCAACTCATTCCCTAGCTTTCAAGTGAGAAGAAGATTTATCGACAAAATTCACAAAGCTCATTAGATCCCCAATATTAGGTTCGCATACCCTTGAGAAATTGTTCAATACTCAGAATGCCTTCCTCGTGGTCACCGCAGGGCCTCCCGAAATCGTAGCATGAAACAATCCTATTACGTATGGGGATAATCGATATTCGATTAGATACAAAAATAAACAAAACCAGCAAGCAGATTCCAAACTGAAGTTCAGAAGTCTCTAATAAATTTATGCAGGAAAGAGAAATTCTAACAACAGAGTAAATTCAAAGGAAGCTGGGTTTCTAAATTACTTCATTACACTAACGGTAGCTCTCTGATCAAAAGAATCCATCAGAACTAAATCGGATTTCAATTCCAAAATTTGTTTGGACTTCAAACGAACTGTGCAAGAATTTGAAGAAAATAATATCTCAAGATTCACCTTCAACTTCAACAACTAACATCCGTATCCGTAAATTCAAATGAAATAAAAATCTACTCTAATCTAATCTGGTGTCAACGACAAAACAAAGAAAAAGAAACGGAAAATTAAAATACACGAGCCTTAGGCTACCCGCATTTCGCTCGAAGCCGCCAAGAGTCGCTTCTTCAGAGCGTACGCTTATTTATGTGGTTCCGAAGTTGGGCCCTAACTTCGATGCACTTCGCGGGTTTCAAAATAACCGCCCATTCGCTTGTTCATGTCGTGACTAATCAAGGACGCCGCGAATTCGACCTGATGTCACGACCTCTTCACGCCGCTGACTTCACCGGCTCGCTTATGAACCGCTTTTTATGTCGCGACTTCAATCATACGTCGCGACTTCACCTTTCTGCATTTTGATCTCTTTTGAGGTCGCGACTTCAATCTTACGTCGCGACTTCTTTTTTCTGTTTGTCTATAGTAGAAACTTTAATCTGGTCGCGACTTGCCTTTAACACCTCTTTGACTTCGATGTCGCTGAGCAAATGATCGATGTCGCCAATTCTTCCTTGTAATTCACGTCGCGACCATCGAATGATGTCGCGGACTTCACCTTCTCGTATTGTGAGCTCTTTTCGAGGTCGCTGACTTCAATCATACGCCGCGACTTCACGTTATGCTTATGAGCTCTTTCGATGTCGCGAAGCTTTTATTTTGTCGCGACGGTCTTCGCGATCTCTTCAACTGAGCGTCGCTGACAGTTATGATGTCGCGACCACTAAAGGACGTCGTGACCTTCTTTTTTTACAACTGATGTCGCAACCACTGAAGGACGTCGCGACCTTCTTTCTTTACTACTGATGTCGCGACCACCAAGGACGCCGACCTTCTTTCTTATTTCATCGATGTCGCCGATCATCGGGCGTGACGCCGCGACCATGATTCCAAACTTATGTCGCTAATTCACTCCATTGATGTCAGCGAATTACGATATTTGCACCGATGCCATACCATCGAAGATCACATCTTTTTGATTCAAAGTTCGACGTTCTATCTGTTCTAACCGCCGCGGACTCTCCATGTTCAGTCTCTTTGAAAATCTTTTGTCTCAACTCCCTTTTCAGTGTCACGACCTCCATGTCTATCGCTTGTTTTCATTTCCGCCGCGAATTAAAGTGGTGTCACATCATGTCTCCGCCTTCATTAATTTCGTCGCCTGATTGAGTTTGCCATGACTTTCGTGTTATTCTTCACATCGCTAAGGTCGCGACATCAAGTCCTTTCTTTCAAAATTAGTTGGCGATTTCCTTTACTTGAGAAGGCTGTTCTTGTGGCTTTGCAGTGAACTCCTTGTCGCGACCTCATGGTGGTATCACAATTTCATTTATCTCGGTGTCGCTGACACAACATGCCGCGACATGAACTTCTTCATATGAACCTCTTTCATTTAATTGCTTCTTTTTAATCTCTACCAAAGTCATATTTTGTCACCAGCTCCCTTCTTAGTCCGCGACTTCACTTATTCGATCTTGATTTCTTCTTCAGAGCCAAATTTGTTGATGTTGTGACTTGGAATTGCTAGGCTTGCACACTTCTGTCGCGACTTAAGTTCGAGTTTGACTTCAGTGCGCTGGAGCTGACTTCTTATGATTTTTGCTTAAATTTGATTTTCTGCTGTATTTTCCTGCAAATTGGAATTTGATTCAATTATCAGTTTTCTGCAAACAAATCAACGTTATTCTCATTATAAATTCAGAAAAATGGATTAAAAATCTAATGAGTTTTTGGACTCATCAAATTCCCTCAAACTTAAAATTTTGCTTGTCCCCAAGCAAAGAAAAGAAGAAATTGTTTGTCCTCAAACAAATAAGCTTAGAAAATTTTTAAGGACATTTTTCTTGATTTATTCCAGTCTTTCTCATTCCACCCTTCTGATGCGAGAATTAGAGATATCAACAATATTTCAAATTTCGATTTGATGCAAAAACAAAGGCATAGTGTACTTCTATTACAAAATTTCTTGATAAACTAATGTATTTAAACCTGATTTATTTACTTTCACAGTCTTATTCTGTGTGTGTGTGTGTAGGTCATCAATCCTTTTAACTTCATATTTAAATTTAGTTAATCTTAGGGAGTTTTCTTGATTGTTTATCAAAGTCCCATATGCTTGTTTTCATATTATTAATCTCCCATCATCATATGATGAATTCAACCTTCAAAATCAATGAGGTCTTTCGGGCTTGTAATGTTGGGGCTTAGGTAATTGGGTAGATAATGGAAAAATTTGGGTTGTAAATTACCCGGTTCCATCTTAATCTCTACATTGTTGCCTCAAACTTTTCATTCTTTTTCTTCTTTGTTCCTTTACGATTCTCGCCCAATCATGCTTTGATTCCTCTTTTTGAATTCTTTTTATGGAATCTCAACTTCCATATGTACTTGATTCAGGCAGATTCCTTTGTTCTTTAACTCCTTTGCTTTTATTTCTCTAAGATTTGGAATAGTGCAATTGATGAGTGCTTAAAACACTCATATTATACCCGCATCGGTCTTTCATTTTCACGCTTATTTTAGATTTAATTGCATAATTTTTGTGGCTGGATACCTGATTTGGTGATTGGTGTGGATCACGGTCATTGGAGCAAAAGCATTTGTTAGGCGATTTTGGAGCGTAAGGGAGGCATTGCGAGAAGATGCGGGCGTCATGACGTCGTCATGAGCGTCTGACCAGCGGCGTCCCATCACGACGTCGGCGTGTGACGTTGGGTGACTCTTGTCTTGAGTCAACAAGCGACAGCGTGGCGGCGTCTCGCGTCTCAGCACGTCTCAGCTACTAGCGACGTTGGGGGCGTGCGACGATCTCTTTGTCGCTTAGCGATTGCCGCGTCAGCGACGTGGTCTGATCTGCCGGCATTAAAAGAAGCAAATGGGGCGCGGATTTGGAGGCATCGGGGAGTAAGTGGTATCGGAGACACGGAAACCCGAGGCGAGAGTAGCGGCGATCTCGAGGAAGAGCCCGTGATTTGTATTTTCCTTTATTTTTGGATATTAGACTTGATGTTTATGATATCATCACATATTGGTATTTTCTTGGTCACATTATGTTCTAGATCTATACCTAGGTCTTGTTGAACCACATCCGCAGTTGAATGGATTAAAGTTTATTAATTTATATTATTCATTGATTTATGATTTATTATTATCTGCTTTACATCACATGGATCATTTACATAGTGATGTTTAGCCCGACATTAGCATGATCATACTAGAATCCAGGGTCGAGAGATGAGGATACCTAGGGATATGAGTAAACTGACCTTTGGTTGATTCGGTAAATAGAGATATTCCCGATCCCGAAGGTGGCAATTAAGGTTAGAACATTTAAGCATTTCGGAGTACTGAGTTGAGGTAGAGATACACTCAATTCTACTAGCGAGATAGGCGAATACACCTCGAGAGAGGGTATCCTCGTAAAAGCAGAGATCACCTTGCCATTCGCGGATCATCGATAAAGCGGCTAATATCATCTTTAAGAATAATCCATCAAAAGTGGCAGGGGGAGACATAGCCCTAGTCTCCATTCAGTAGTAATTTGTTCAAATTAGTAGTTTAGCTTACATTCAAATATTAGTACCCTTTTCACACATTACATATACCCAGATAATATTCGAAAAGCAAATCTATGTAGTCAGCACCTATACCCGTGGATCGATATCCGTACCATTGGTACACTATATATATTACCCAGGCGGCAGCGTGCACTTGCGCACATAGGCGTATATTTTACACACCACGTTTTCGGCATATCAAGTTTTTGGGCGCCGTTCTTGGATCGAACCGGGTCACCAGCGTATTGGTGAGAATGCCTACGTTTAGGCTTTCTATTACTCTTAGAACTTTTGGGCTAGCAACTCCTGCAGGGTTGGCATCAAGGGGTGCTGGAGTGTTAAAACACTCTGAGCTTAATTGTTCAAGAAATGACCCTGAAGACAAAACTTACATTCATATTTCACTAGCCCCACCTTTATTTGCTTCTTGACCCCTTCTTGTCGAAATTTGGGAATATATTCCCCCAAACTTGTTTCTTCCTTTATACTAAACTTTTCTGAACTAGAAACTGGATAATTTGGGTTCTTTACTGCAGGTTTATTGCAAGGAAGGGAATTTCAGTTTTCAATTGCTGTTTATTGAAGAAATAAGGCTTATTTGGCTCAAATCAGGAACTAGAGAATATGCTTATATTTATGGAGTACTTAAGGCTCAAGGCTGCGGGTGGCCTACATCATTTCTGTTGGTTGTTTTTCACCTAGGATTTCGCCTCAATCAATAATCAAACAAGTTCTAGAATTTGTGGATCTAAATCCTAATTCCCAGAAGATGTTCTTAATTCTGTCAAAAGTTTCATAAGTTTTGTTGACCGATGTGCATTATTTCTTCAAGACTTGTACTTATTCACTGTCTGCCTTCTTTGTAACCAAGTATTTTGTTAAATCAACAATAACCAATTTTCCAATTTTTGCAACTCAGAATTAGTTTCAAACGAGCCGGTAAATGCTCTAATTCCGGTTTCTTTATTCATGCCTGATTTTGCACTTGTTGTGTTCAAGTTTATCTCCTAGTCAAAACTACTTCAACTAGTTGATTATGATATTTCAGCATTTTCATTCTTGAACCAATTCACACAATGTTAATCTCCTAAAAAGCAAAGTGTGATAAAAGCTAGCTATAGGTAAGCAAACATTTCCTTTTCACAAATTTTCTTGTTTTATTCGTAATGTGATACAGGTTGAGAACATGATCGGGAAGAGGGAAAAGAAGGAGTAAATCAATGGAAGGATCATCTTTTTCTTTTTGGGTGGAGCCAAAAAATGTTAGGGGATCCAGATCAAAGTGTGAACTAGGAGAGGAATTTGGGGAATTTCATTTCATTCTCTTATATCATTCTCCCTTTCGATGCATTCTTGAGGATTAATTCGTTTGGCGAGATCGACCTTATTATTGGATCATCTGTCCTACGTGCGATTAATATTCGATTGTCTTCATTTGATAATGACTTCTAAAAATTTGGATAGATTATTGTTGATCAAATCCAATTTCAAGCGGGCTTTTCTTTTGTAAATCTTTATCCTTGAGCTCTTGATCTCATCGCTATCTTCTTTCAAAATCCTTGAACATTGACATGTATAGGAACTTGAATCCCTTGATGCATCCTTAGTCTTGGCTTGCTCTAGATCACTTTCCTTTATGAGTTTTTAGGGTTGTGAATCACGATCGTCTTGATTGTTGTAGAATGATTCATGGTTTAGCTTGCTAATAGTAGATCTTGATCTCTCCTCCGTCTCATCTTAAATTTTTTCCTCTTGGTGCTCCAGTATCTTTTCATCTTGTCCTCCTTGCACTCGTCTCTTAACATTGTTGATCCCTTCTCTTACGTCTCGGCTTCATATGCTTCTTCTCTTCTTTCATCTCTTCTTCCCATTGTTGATCCCTTCTCTTCATCTCAGCTTCATATGCTTCTTCTCTTACGCGCTCGTCTCTTCTTCCATTATTTGATCCCTTCTCTTCAATTCTTTTCATAAACCTCTTCTCTGAACTTTTCTTTGAGTTCCATTGCTCCTCTTTCTTCCATGTACTCTTGAATGGGATTAAGCATTTCCATTGTGAATTATTCTCAAACACAGAGCTTTCCGCAAGGGTTCCTGAGTCACCCCATTCCTTATAGGGGCTTCTTGATGGGGTCGAAATCTATTGGAGAAACATCTTCTTGTTCTCTATCTTACAGAAACATAAAAGTATTCACTTCTTAGTGTGCCTAGATTTTCTTCTTTTGGATACGCCATCGGTGTCTTCTTTATGTTACATTTTCATTTCATCCCTTAGACTCGTTCTCTTTATGACCCCCTTTTCTTTTGATTCTTTGGCCCCTTACTTACTCCCGTCAGGGTGGTGGTGAAGCCTTGGGACCTCTTCTGCTTCTTCGAGTTCCTTACCATTACACAATACATAGTCTTGTGATGGTTCTTTGGGTGAGGGATCAAACCCACTTTATTACCTTCATGACCTCGTGTAGAATTTTCAATGTGGCAGCATCAATCTTGTATCGCCGATGGCATGAGAAGGATTGCTTCTTGTTCTCTTCTTTAATGCGGGCGTGTAGTAGGGACAGAATAAATTTAGGAAATAAAACCACACACTTACTCTCCTTTCACTTTCTTCCCACTTGCCCTTCCACAGATGCATTAATTTCTACTTAATCTTCTCACGGTTAGGGTTGTTCATCAGCTTCTTGAATTTTGATCCGTTCTTTTGCCCTTCCATTCCATACATTTCATTAATAGTGTAGCTCCATAAGGCACCCCGAACTCCTCGACATAAACGAGCTCTCCTTTCTCCCCAACAAATTGGAATAAAATTCTCGAGACCCATTGGCCCAGGTACATGATTTTTATGTTGCAAAGATTCTCCCCACCCTCTCTGCTCTATTAATTCCTTGAGCAGTGGGATCAGGTTATTTGAAACCTCTTTCTCTCTAGATCCTTTCCGGCCGTGCTTTTCAGACGGAAAAACTGTACGAGGCAGACTTGTCTTCCCTCTTCTTCTTGCTTTGCTTTTCTTACACCTTTTTCTATTGTGTATTGGTTGAACTTCAGTTGTTCAACCTTTATTCTCACTTCGAGTTCGAGGATGAACTTCACCCCATTTTGAATATACTCCGCCATGATTTTGCTCGATTTGGGATGAGGTTGAAGGTTCGGCCATTAGAAATGGTGAAGGTTTTAGGAAAGTTAAATTTAGGGTTTGCAGGAGTGGGAACGGAGAATGTACAAGATGAAAGGTTATATTTGCTTCAAAGGAAGGAGATGGTAGTGGAGGAGTTTCTCCTTGAGTTCTGGTCGATTATTATCATTGGGCTCTTTATTACTCCATTATTTGTGTTTATTAACGACTTTAATTTCAAGTTGCGATTGTAAATAACAATCATTAAATTTAGAGCCCTGATTCAGCATCAGTGCATCCACCTGTCTCTATGTCGCGACTTGTTCTTATTTGTCGCGGCGTAAGTAACACAATGTGAGGGTGAGTTATCATCGGTACGCAACATCGGTATTTTATGACATATTTGAGTTATCGCGACCCTCCACCACTCTTTTGAAGGAATGGTTCTTGTCGCGACCTCAATTTATGTCGCGACATAACTGGAGTCACGACTTGTGCCACAGTTCTTCCTTCGATCACCAGCCCAAATTCGTTCAACCCATCGCGACACCAAATTGTTCGCTGCGAATGCCTTGTCTCTAAGTTGATGATCGAGACAGCTTTTCACTCCTTATTAGTTTGAACATTCTTAGCATCCATTTAATCATTCCCACACGACAATTCAAAATGTATTCTATTCAATTTTCACGAATTTATGTAGGAGAAAAGAATGCTCCCTTTTAGGAGTTGCTCACGTCACGTGAATTCTTTGGAATGAATCACTGGAGTTTGTTCTAAACTTCTTTCACGAAAACCATTTTGATTCTTCCTTCGCATGTTAACAATTCAACTTGATTAAATTAATCTAGTACTAACCTAGCAATTTCTAACAAATCATGACTAGAACTAAAAAATTTATGGCGTAATAATAAACAAAAAAATTAGAAATTTAATATAAAAACTAAAAAAAAAAAAAAAAAAAAAAATCTTTATAGGTTTGCCTCCCCATGAGGTACATAGATTTTTAGATCTTTGGTTGGACTATTGTTTTAAGCTTTCTCTCTCGATTCACGGGCAGTTCTGTACTTTAATAACCTCCTGTGAGATAGTGTTTTGGAGTCTTTGCCCATTAACTTTGGGTCTTCTGACATCAATCCTTAATTATTCTTTGCTCCGAAGATAGTACTTGTTCTTGTATATGGTCGCTCCAGTGTTCAAGCTTCCTAGAAATAATCTTAATCAGAGTTAAACATGAGACCTTGTATCACAACGACTCTTTCCATAGAATGTGCTTTGATCATGCCATTTTCTTTCACGTGCATCATTTGTATTCTAGCATTGTCATGAAACCGTTCGAGTTCTTCGATTCATTTAGTTGGAAGTCTCTCTTCCTTCAATCTTGAAATCGAGATTAGTGTTGATAGCCCACGTGGCTGTATTCGATTCGAAGGAGTGACAGTTTCAAAGACAAATCTGTATGGAGGACATTCATTGGGAGTTTAAATGATCTGTATGCCCGTAATGCATGTCAAGCTTCAAGACCAATCTTTCTGCTAGAACTCACGGTGCCTACGAGAGTCTCTTTATTCTCTGTTGAAATGTCGAAGCGTTGTTTGAGGATGATAAGCCAAGCTCATAATGTATTTGATACCATATCTGCTCCTTGGTTTGTCCGACATGACCCACCAAATATTCTATCATGCTCAATTGCCAGATTACAGATTTATTGATACCTTTGGGCTTCTTTAATAAAAACTCCTGTTATGTTGGCATCTTGGAATGTTCTTTATACCGTTTATTCACATAATCCACAGTTCAGATGTGTATATTTCCCAATGAAGTGGAAGAAACCCCATCAAATCCATTCCATGCATTCGAACAATTTACTGCAGAGGATTATGGGACATCTCTTACCTTTATTTGATCTTTCATTCTTTTAGATCACTGACTTCCATTAATCAGTCCTTAAAATTGTAGGCGATTAAAATCACAATTTGGAGGGGTGCGAGTTGTTTTATCTCTGTAAGTGTCCTCCGGCCAGGTGAAGTCGTAGCGTGCGCAAATCTTGCTTTGCTCACTTTCTGTTACACATCTCCTTATAATCATATCAGCTCCTCACCCCAGCAAATGGGTCATCGGATGTAGTACTGTATCGATCCTTAACTTTTTCTGTTTGTAGCTGAATTACGGTGGCATAATTCCTGAAGCTAAAGTTCACAATATCGATACCGGGTGATTAGTGTCGTTTGAAATAAACACACTCATCACAGAAATTTTATGCTATTTCTCACCTTTTTCTTGTACGATTGAGACCTCTGCCATGATGTGGCTATCACATTGTCCTTTTGCCCATGTATCTTTAATTTCTAAATCAAATCCTGCAACAACTATTTTTGATCAATCTTGGTTTTGCTTCCTTCTTTCTTATCAAATATTTAATTCTTTGCATGATTAGTGTGTGTATATGACAGGACCCCAAATATATGGCACGAATTTTTCATGCAAACACTATTGCCGGCATCTCCTTTTAATTAGTAAGTGAATTTTCTTATGCTTCATTAAGGTTTCTTGCTTATATTAGATGGCCTTGAACACTTTTTCATCTTTACATCTATACAGCTCCATTTACCAAAATCTTTGGCATCACAGCGTCTGGAATTCATTCAATGCGGTTTTGCCGTGATAGGAGCTTCCACTAGTTTGGATTTGGTTCTTCAAATGCTTTAAAGCGAGATTCATGAATAAAACCTATCTTCTCCGGCCAATGCATAGTGGTCGCAATTTTGAAATCTCGTCGTCTTCTGCCGAAATCCAGCTTATCACAGAAACTTGATTTCGCCGAAATGTAGTGGGTGGTGGCATTAGGTCTCTTATAATTGAAACTTTTGCTTGGTCTGCCAGGCCCTGTTCATGAAACCATGTGCCCAGACAATCCCTTATAATAACAAAATGACATTTTTCCCGATTGACTTCGTTTTTGTCTTTGCACCTTTGGAAGTATCCCAGGTTATACGAGGCATTGTTTAAATGGATCATACCTTTGTAAAATCATCCATAGAATCTCCATAACTATACACGCTGTCGGAAAATATAGACATCATGCATCTTTGGAAGAGTACGAGGAGCATTACATGATCGAATGGCATTCTTCTAAAAGCAAAGAATTACCCAGAATAGGCATGTAAAGTGGTTTTCTCGATCTTAGTGCAATAGCTATTTAGTTTATATCCGGAGTATCCATGAAGCAAAAATGAAAGAGGGGTGTCACGTAACTTATCCGACATTTGATCTGATGAAAGGCGAGAAAATGATCCTTTCTGGTTCGCGGTATTCAATTTGTAGTCGATACAAACCCTCCATCCTGTCCGCAGGTTCTTGTAAGAATAAGTTGCGTTTTAATTTACGATTATGGTAGATCCACCTTTCTTGGGAACCACGTATCTTGAAACACCCAGAAGCATGCGATATAGCATACTCTCATTCTACATTTAACCATTTGAGCTTAACTTTTACGACAACTTCTTTCATGGCGGGGTTTCAGCCTCCTTTGATGCTCGAAGTTTTGCATTATCTTCCATGATATTTGTGCGCGTACAAATAGAGGTGATACCCTTCGGATCTTGATTATTAAACAATGCTGTGTATTTTCTCAAAATTGCAGTAGCTTGTTCTTGACAGTCAATCAATTTGATATAACGAGTTTCTTTAAACTCAAAGCTCATATTTCTGATATTTGACAACTCCTTGATGTGTATACACTAGTTTCCACCTTGTGATTTGCGTAACAATTTTGCTCACTTCATCTTATTTGTTTTTTCATTTTATATAAGTATTTCATTGTCGCTCAAGTTGTGAACATTTGCTTTGTTTATTCTGTCAAGCTCGAAAGTCTTGAAAGAATTCATCTTAATTTCATTGATAGAGTTTTGAATAAATGATCAAATTCATCATCATTAGAGAAGACTAACCTTCTTGATATATGTCTTCCTCTACATTCGGATGTTCAGGACTCTTAATGTGTGGAAGCTGCTGCAGCTGTTCTGACTGGCGTGTCAGTTCCCACTTTGCTTTTCTTGATAGAGCGGCTCTGTTATAGAAAGTCTTTTGACTGTGAGGAGAACTTTAGGATCTTCCTCCATCATGATAACAAAATCCCTTGGAAAAGGAATTTCCCGTATGGCGGTATCCATTAAATGCCCTCTAGTTGTACCCATTGTCATCGATATCTGTAAAGTAATTCTTTGTTGGGTTATTCCCCAGACTAAGTCTATTGATGATAGGCATCAATTTATCTGCTCAGTCATAAAGCTTTCTTGAACTCATTTCCACATAGAGCTGAGAATAAGTGAAATGCGAGTCTTTCATCTTTGCGAATATGACTGGATAATGTACTTATGGCGATCAAGATTAACTATACCCTCCTCAGCTATCTTTCTTTTCTTGTTATTGCCTCCTTGAAATTTTTGCATAAAAACGTTTGAGTAATCACCTCTGTGAATGGGATATTTATTTCTATTTTCTTGATAAGGTCAATTTAAGCTGTTCTTCTCTTTTGACAAAAGTCTCTGTGGGAATATACTACTTGGAACATAATTTAGTACTCCTTCTTT
The DNA here is from genome assembly GCA_016808115.1 of Tetrastigma voinierianum. Classification (NCBI taxonomy): domain Eukaryota; kingdom Viridiplantae; phylum Streptophyta; class Magnoliopsida; order Vitales; family Vitaceae; genus Tetrastigma; species Tetrastigma voinierianum. Next base: position 395,965 of record JAEQBH010004824.1, on the reverse strand, counting down.
CTTTTACGGTCATTTCTTCCCCTTTTATCATTCAATCGGTGTTCTTATACTTTCTTTTAGTCTCTTCTTTCTGCCTCCCGATCTTAGTTTCTATTTGTCTTTACCATTCTTGCTCAAATCCTTCCCTTCTCAATTGAATTGCCATACGATCTTTGCAGGTTCTTACGGTGTCACTAGGGAATGTTCCTTGTTCGATTTATGTCGGGGCCAGTGCTACTTGTGTCTCTGGGTTTTAGGTGAAGCCAGCATTCTTCAACATCACAGGTGTCGGACTTGAAAGTTTCAGTCGGATAGTTTATTCATGGAATTGTAATAGCCTCCTTGTTATCCCCATGAACTACAACATTTGTTCCTCGAATGGTAGGGTTCTCCTCTGCCACAGTATTCATTCACGCCTGCCTCGCTGGCTGCTGCCACGGGCGAAGTGGTAGGCTGCGATGTCATGATAAGGATGTTGTCCCTTTGCCTTGGGCTGTATAATGCCCTCCACCATATGAAATTCTCATGGTTCCTCGATCTTTGGATGGTAGTGTATGGGCAAGTTAGGATTTAACGAAATGATAACTTCTTTATAGTTCGCATTATGCCTCCTCGGCTGCAGAATCTTCATACATTTACCTCATCGGCCACTTCTTACCATCAATTCTCTTTCTCTGCTCTTATTTCATGAAGCGGTTGCATCTCTATCTCTTGTTTTGTCCATCCTATGCATTATAGCATCCGACTTAGCCTCCATGGTTGTCATCTTGCTCAGCTCTATAACCCCTTTTCCTCTACTACTACCTCTTGAAAACTCATATGGAGCTTTCATGTGCATTTTCCAGTCCTCATGATCTCTTACCCTCTTACCGGCCCTTTTTAAGCGAATGCTCCCTGACATGAAGCATCGATAATACCCTTGGATGTATCATTCGGGCGTGATACACTATATCCATCAGGTCTTCAAGTCTATTCCGCCATTGAGGCATCTTGACAATCTTTTTGAATCTTTCCCCAGTGACGGCTTGTCCCTGAGGCTCTCATCTTCCACTTGTTGGAATACAATTATCTCTCTTCGTCTCTGAGTGAGAGATGGAAAAATCTGCCTAAATAAGCTTCTACCAGCTCTTCAAGTGTCGACAGAACCATGGTAATGAAGTTGCTTCCATGTTCTTCACTTTATGTCTCTCGAAAATGGAAAGAGATGTAGTTTTATCCTTTCTGATCTCCTGTTGACTTCTTCATACCAGTATCACAAGAAATCTTCCCAGTGCTCATTTAGATCTTAATTAGGATGACCATTAAAAATGATATTCTTTGAATCATTATAATTAATTTATTCAGTTTAAAATTATTTGCATCACTTTGTAGGCTATCGATTGCATAATCTCTTCTTGAATAATAGGCCTCAAATCCTCCATTGTGTCGATGTTAGGAGTCTTTGTTTGCTTTATTCTACGTCCCTACATTTAGTCATGTCTCTCTTAATCTTATTTGTGTTTTACTGCTCTTTGTCTTTCTTAAGCTCACGAGCGTTCTCTCGGTCGGTGCTCTGCTTTGGAATCGGGTGAGATTATCACATTTCTATGCATTTTAATTTTCTGAATAGAAAGCTTATACTCGTATTAATAGGATTAGTCGAACCTAACAAATATTTTCAATGTGACATTTGAGAATTATTGACTAATGTAGTCAACATGAAAAACTATTTTTGTTCTTTTTAAAAAAAATGTCAAGTAGTATTTCCCTTCTTTAGTGAATATTGATCTAATTAACTCTTTCGTCCGCCAGTGCACTTGGCTTGTTCTATGGACCAAATGATGTATACAAATTTGACACAATTACGAGGCTTATTGTAGTCAATGATAATGCCATAAAACTTGTTTTGTTATATTTCTTTCAATTAAGTGATTAAATACGTTTTCCTTAAGTAGATAAATTTCTTCTGTTTTTGATCCATGATTAACAGTGTCTGGTCAGACAAATATCAAGTGGATTTAAGTCGGATAACCGATCCCACGAGAGATCTCGGGAGTGCCTCGATCAACTACCACATTTACTCAGGCTCTATACTATTTGGGCTGATGATTTGCAATTGTTATATCCTAACATTTTAAAATAATGAAAGAATAAAGATATGTAAACTAGAACAAATGGAAATAATGATGAAACTAAAATAAAAAAAATTTAAGAAATAGACTGGTCAGTTAGCTTTTAAAGGGATGCGTTGAAAATACAGCTATTGTGAATCATCAATTCCTGCAGACAACTCTGTAACTTTGCTTTATGAACCTCAGATTTAGAATCCGTCCAAGGAAGATGGTAATGCCATGGATCTCTCATGACGACCACATTTCATCTTAATCTTCTCTATTTTCTTTGAAACGAAAGTTAGATAACTACTTTTTAATCTGAGATTGCCTTGTTCTGATATTTCTTTTCAATACTTCATACCCAAAACAGTTTGTAAACCTTAGCTCCTAAGACATAGGCTAAGCATGGGTTTACACTATCACGTTTCATCCTCAAAATTGGAGCAGTTCATTCTTTCCTTGATTAGATCTTTGCTAACCGCGGGATTTGAACTTACTATGAATCAGAATGAACTCTCTGCTCATTTTAAATGATAAGTCATTACGGCTCATTCTACTTGGCTTGTTCAATGGACCAAATGATGTATACAAATTTATGACACTATTACCAAAGGACTATTGTCTAGTCCCCAGCAATAATGCCATAAAACTTGTTTGTTATATTTCTTTACAATTAAACTGATTAAAAGCGTTTTCCTTAAGAGTAGATAAATTTCTTTACAGTTTTGTTCATGATTACGCAAGAGTGTCTGAGGTCGAACAAGAAATAAAGTGGATTTAAATTGAATGTCGATCCATAGAGATCTAAAGATTCTCGATCAACTACTGACTACTTTCGAAGCTCTTATCTTATTTGAATGATTTACAATTGTTATCACTAACAACCTTTAAAATAATGAAAGAATAAAGATATGTAAACTAGAACAAAAGGAAATAATGTTGAAACTAAAATAAAAAAAATTAAAGAAATAGACTGGTCAGTTAGCTTTTAAAGGGATGCGTTGAAAATACAGCTGTGAATCGCTGATTCCTTTAGAGCAGGCTACGCTGTAACTTTGCTTTATGAACCTCAGATTTAGAATCCGTCCAAGGAAGATGGTAATGCCATGTGGATCTCTCCTTAATGACACATTTCATCATCTAATCTTCTCTGTTTCTTTCGAAGACAAAGGATTAGATAACTACTTTTAATCTGAGTTGCCTTGTTCTGAGTATTTTTCTTTTAATCACCCCATACGAAACATGGTACATAAACCTTAGCTCCTAAGACATAGGCTAAGCGTAGGTTTTACAACTATCGTTCTCATCCTCAAAATTGGAACATTCAATCTTTCCCTTGATTAGATCTTTGCTAACACGAAGGATTGAACTTCTTTGTTTCGAATCGAGGCCGAACTCTGCTCATTTTAAGCGATAAGTCATTGACTCATTCTCGGTTTCAAGTAGGAGAAGAAGATTTATCGATTAAAATTCCACAAAGCTCATTAGATCCCCAATATTAGAGTTCGCATACCCTTGAGAAATTGTTCAAAACTCTACGGGGATGCCTTCCTGTGTCACTCGAGGGCTATCTGGAAATCAGAGCATGAAATAATCTAATGCAATCATGTGACACCTGATATTGACTGTATTAGCTAAAAAATAAACAAAACTATAAGTGTATTCCAAACTCAAGTTCAAGTCTCTCGATAAATTTATGCAGAAAGAGAAATTTAACAACAAGAGTAAATTCAAAGGAAGCCGGGTTTCTAAATTACCATTACACTAACTTAGCTCTCATCAAAAGAACTATCAGAATTAAATCGACGCTCGAATTCCAAAATTTGCTCGACTTCAAACTAACCAGCAGAATTTGAAGAAAATAACATTCGCATTCGGCCAACATCAACCAATATCCGTGATCCGTAAATTCAAATGAAATAACAATCTACTCTAATCTTAATCTAAAATAACGCAAAACAAAGAAAAAGAAATGTAAAATTAAAATACACGAGCCTTAGCAACATTTCGCGAGCGTTGGCAGCCGCTTTCAGAAAAGCAAAATGCCATTTATAGGTTCGAGTCATCCCAATCTCGGCGCACTCGCGGTTTCAAAATAATCGCCCATTTGTTTGCGTCCATGTCGCGACCACCAAGGACGCCGCGACCACTCTGATGTTGCGACTCTCTTTCACGTCGCGACTTCACCGCTCGCTTTATGAGTCGCTTATGCCGCGATTTCAATCATACGTTTAATTTCAATTTTCTTTCGCATTTTGATCTTCTTTGGAGGTCGTGGATCAATTCCACGTCGCGACTCGCTTTTCATTTGTCTACAGTAGAAACTTTTATCCGGCTTTAATTTGCCTTTAACACCTCGATCCGACGTCAGCACTCTTCTTCCTTTTCAGAATCGATGTCGCTAATTAACGTCGACGCTTAACTTCACCCTCTTCCGCACGAGTTCTTTGAGGGTCGCGATTTCCAATCACGCCATTTACTAATGTTATATTATGAGCTTTGATTTCACGTAAAGCTTTATTTGCAGCAGATGGTTCTTCAAGATCTCTTCAACTGATGTCGCTGACAAATCAGTGATGTGTCGCCGACTTCTATTCTTTTGTACCGATGTCGCGACCACTAAAGGACGCTGTGATCTTCTTTACAATCGATGTCGCGTACCACCGGCTGCTGATGTCACACCTTCTTTACACCGATGTCATACCATCGGCGACGCCGCACCTTCTTTATTTATGCCATCATGTTATCACCGCTGACGCCGCTACCATGATCTCCTTCAGAATCGGCGTCGCGTAATTAATCGATCGGCGCCGTCGCCACCATGCATACCTGCGCCTGATGTCGCGACCATCAAGGACGCCGTACATCTTCTCGATTCAAAGGTTTGATGTCTCTATTCGTCTAACCGCCGCGACTTCCATGTTCGCTTTGAAAATCTTTTTTGTTCTAACTCTTTCGTGCTGTCACACACTCCATGCCCACGCTAAGTTTCTTCATTCAAGCACGACCCTCGCGGTGTCGCGACATCACGCCCGCTCTTTCACAATTTGGTCGCCCGACGGGAGCTCGCAATTTCTCGTGTTATTCTTCACATTATTGGTATGGTCGCGACATCGCTCGCCAGGTAATTAGTTGCGATTTCCTTTACTGAGAAGGTCGCTCGCGGGCTTTGCAGACAAACGTCGCAACCTTCACGGTGGCATCACCCACTCACAGATCTCCTTGCGTCGCGACGCAAACACCCGAAGCACTCCCAACCGTAAATGCTAAAACGTACTTCGACATAAATATCAGAATTCCGTTAAAAATCCGTATACCACTTGACCTGGATGATTAAACGGATTGCACTGTTGGAACTGCCCTTCACGAAATCTGAGTTAAAGACGTAAAATTTCGCATTTATTTAGATAAATAGTTTGCAGAGATTTTAGGCACGTGGTTTCGTCGTGGCTGAGCTGATCGTGGATAAAGCTAAGATATAACATTTACCATGTACCATAAGGTATGAGTAGAGAAATAAATGAAAATGGAAGGCCGAGATAAATGAACATCAACCGGGACAAAGAGGGGACGAAGGTTGTTATAAATGATTTAAGGCACCAATTGACAAAATGAAATATTAGTGCTGCCTCTAACCTAATTAAAAGACTAAAAGATCGAATGGGGAACTTAAAACCCGCAGCATATTTTTCTTAAGTTTTTCTTTAGAGAGAGAAACTTTCTCTAAAAAGAGCTAAGGATCCGAACAGGCACGACCACAGGCTTAAAAAACGATCTACATGAATGTGCTAAGCGTGACTGTTTTAGTGAGTTTTTCAAACTCTTCAAGGTAGATTTTCTCTCACTTGTTTATTCTATTTCCTAATGTTTTTCTAATGTTTGAGTCAGATCGAGGCCACGTGGGTCAAAGCTGGACTGTCCCAAACATGGGACCTAATTAATACAATTTTTTTGAATTGAATGAGCGCTCGTAGCCGCTCTCCATGGCCGTGTGGGTATGAAAATGGTGTGTAGTGGCTCAATCATGTATCAAGGATTTGAGGCTTCTGTGAGTGGTCATGAAAATGCGGGTTCAAAACATGAACCTAGGATTAATTGAGGTAATGTGAATAAAGAAACTCCTGTGGTTTTACTGCCTTAGAATACGACCCAAAAATCTATTTTAAAAATATGTGTTTGATTAAGCAATTCGAATCGAATTGCTTGTAGTTTCTTATATTAGCCTGCCGCAGCTTTAATTTTGATGTTTTAGTAGTAGTTATCAACGGCTCAGGTGATTAATTTTGCGCAGCATATATTCATGTTATATACATTTGCATATGATTAGACTCGCTTTTGGAATTGGCATACATGATTATATCGAGACATCCTGAGACCACGAAGTTAGTGCATGGTATGTGTCTAGAGAAAATGGTTCGGAGGGTAGTTCAAAACATTAAATACCCAGAGTAAGAGGTCCAACAATGAGACATTACTGGTTTGGAAGGCCAATTGGATATTTATCTAGGGTAGTCCTTAAACTAAATAAATATATACTAACTGTTGATGCCTAATGATATATATTCATCACAGAGTGGTAGTCCATAACAAATATATATCAATCGCCGGAGCGCCCAATTGATATATATTCATCGAGGGTTGCCCACTAATGAAACTAATACTTCACACGAGGCTAAAGAGCGTGATAGAGCCTCACTACATCGGATCCGAAATGTAATGGCGTAGAGATTCAAGCAGGACTATGCATTTGCTTGAATGTGTGTGTTTACTTCTGGGAACATTGCACCGCATTCTAGATGGTGAGTAGCCCACTTAGTGGCCATTCTCCTAATGAGCTTTAGCTTCACCTCTGCTGTGGATCCTCTTTACAAAAAGCTAGAGGATGCGCAGAGACTCAAGCTGCTCGAGGTTGTATTAGAAGAAAGCCAAGTTTGGTATGGAATGGAGACATGGATGAGAATTTTCTAATTTAATACATTGTGGTATATAAGATTAGTCTCAAATCAATGGGTACACAAATTAGACTTTATAGCTCATGCATGTTGAGTAATTGCAGGGTCCATGCCATATATTTAGATATATATTGGACCGTTTGGGGACAGTATATGCAGCATCGCTGGGTAGAGCTCCCGCACAAAGGACTCTTCGCCCGATTTTCAAAAGGTCGTAACCCTCGACTCTCCACTTGCATTCCGGGTCGACGCAGAAGTCAACGGACTTCGGCTGGGCGTCAGATTGCACGCAGCCAGGCATACGAATACCTAGGAGTCTCTGGTTCAGTATCCATCACTACTGCGGTCGATGGAGTGCAGCGTGGAAGCCAAAGATGGAGGCTTGGGCTAAAGCCATGAAATAAAAAACATCACCACTAGGTGTGGTTCACGTTGAGTTTAGGCATGGAATTACCTAGAAAATCAATGACAAAACTAGACACTACGCACGTGTGTTGATGTGTTTTGTGTGATTTGGTAAGTATCAGGTGATTGATGAAATGTCATGTAGTGAACATCTCGATGATTTGTGTGTATACTTTACTGCCATGTTGTGTGTTGGGTGTGCTTGGACATGTTTTAGGAAGCCGAGAGGTCAGGAATGATGTGTGCTTGGTGATTAGCACACATGAATGTAAAATGAAAAGAATAAATTTTATAAATTTGTTTAGTCTATTAGGTGATGAAAGTAATTTTAAGTTGAAGAATCAGAGAAAAATAAATTTTTAATAAATTTATTGGATGAGGATTGAAGAGGGATGAAGAAAATAAATTTCTATAAATTTATTTGAGGAGAAATTTTTTAGCTTAAAACTTAAAATAAAATAAAAATTTATAAATTTGTTTGGTTAAAAGGAGGAGAAAATAATTTCCTAAGATTTTTTGGTAAATTGAAAATTGAAGGAATGGAGAAAATAAATTTTTACAAATTTATTTGATATTATGGAAATGAGAAAAAAATGATTTTTGGCAAGGATTTTTCCAATTTCCTAACAAATGAAAAAAAAAAAAGAAATTTTTTTTTTTTAGAAAAAATTAGAACTGGCTAATGTCAGCGGTTGTGACACTTGATTGATCGTGGGCATCATGAGGCTGGGGCCAGTATCACATACAATTTTATCAAGAATCAAGGACATGGGTGGTCGGCAGCGTCAAGGGCAGCAGCGCGCCGTTAGGCACTGGCACAGACGGGGGCAGCCAGGGCGCAGCGGCGCGTGGCGTAGGACGGGCGCCGCACGCGGGCAAAGGGCAATGACATTTTGGTGCGGGTGAGGGCAAGAATGTGACGAGCAAGCGTAGGAAAAGCAGAAGTAGTGAAGTGGCAGGATGGCGGCAGTGCGTTGGGGCGGCGATCAAGGCAGAAGCAGCGCGCAGCCTATGCGCGCCCGGGCGTGGCCTGCGCCGGGTCGCATAGCAGCCGGGCCGTACTTCGCGCTGTTTCGTGAACCCGCCTGGGCCGACTCGCTTGATCTCCGATTTTGACTCAAGATCGCTCCCGAGTCACTTGGGAAAAAATTTCAAAAAAATTTATTAAATTAAAATAAAATCAAATAAATTTTGATAAATTTTGAAAATATAATTTTCAAAAATAAATTTTTGAAAATAAAATTTTGCTGAAATAATATTTAAATTGAAGGATTTTTTTATAAGACCGAGTTATGCATGATTAGTGTCCTAATGGTTATGCCTAGAGATAATCAGATTGATTTAACTACCATTTGAAATTATGATTGCATTTAGTTGCAAGACTAAAATTATATGATAGTGTACGCTGGAGAGTATAAGAATGCTAAGGTTGTGATTATGACCTTAGATTTGGGTACTGATATTAAACAAGAGCTCAGAACCTTATTTAAATAAATGAATTGGAGTGGTTGGAATTTAACACCACTTTCAGAAATGAACTGCCGCTCATGGTTGTCAAGTCTATTAGTAACGCATCTCGCATTGCTAGTTGTGACTAAATGAAAGCCAAAATGGTCTCATACATGTTATCTCAGAATGGCAGAGGACGAGATTACGCAGGACGCTCCATCTGCACCGACTGCAACAATCAAAGGTTTGATCAGCTGGGACTTTGCCGAGGCCGTAGGTATTGCAGCTGAATGCCATAAGATCAGCTAGTATAGTATGCAGACAGAAGATCCTAAAGAACCCTGCAGGCTTCAGACGATCATCCCCAGATTCACAGGGGGAAGAGATCCGGCTATGGCAGACCACGGGTTCACGCAGACCTATGTTAAAGCTGGGCCATGGAGATCACCCCAACAATCCTATTTAGACTAAGAATGTCTAGCTTAGAGAATGTGAGGCCTATATATGGTGGAATGTGGCAAGGACCTCTAGAGACCTTGTGAGGAGCCGTTGCACGTGAATTCTCCCCAAAGGATTAAAGCAGGTAGAACAAGAACAGATAGGTCAGGTCATAAGTTGAGATCCTCAGGACCCCACCACAAAGTGGACCTGAGTGATCACTGGAGTTGTGTCTTGATGTCATCCTAGGGATGGATCGTCTAATAAACCACAGGATCATTATCGATTAGATAGAGAAAGCCACCGCCACAACACAGATTCACTGCATGGTATCTCCGTGACGAGCATGATATTTTTCCCCCGTACAGATGCTACCCAGTCCAAGTGTCAGTGACGCCAGCCTTACCTTAGAGGAGGAGGAGAGATCAGCCTGATCCACCGAGTAGTACGTGTGGATGTTTCCAGATGAGCCAACGACTACCCGCATAGGATGGGATCTGAGATTGAGTCACACCCCGGGCATATTCAACCATCTCATGACTCAAAGACAGATGCAGCACTGGGCTGAGTCATAGAACTCGTAGTTCACGATAGAGTTACCGGGAGGCGGTCTATTGGGACTGGGAGACACACATGGTGTTTTTCTGCTCAATTGCCAAGAAGAGGGCAAGACCCTTCATCATGATAGACTACAAGCAAGCTGAACAGCATATGATCAAGAATCGTACCTAATACAAGAGGATCGATGATCGGGTTTGACTGGCCGAGAGGAGCGTGAGTCTACTTCATGATAGACCTTCGCACTGGTTACCATCAAACGAGGTGTTGTGGAGACAGACATCCCTAAGATAAGAAAGTAGGACAAGTATGGGCACTTTGAGTTTACTGATGCCCATTGATTGATTTAATGCGTTAGCGCATCCACGTGATTCATGCATGTGGATGTTCCAACCTCATCTAGACCATTGTCGTCAGAACATCCCTAAATACACCCTGGTGCGTTTGACTCTGTTTGTAGTATATTAAAAAGCTAATGTAAATTTTCTGAAATAAAACGAGACTTAAAGTTTATAAGATACAAGGGCAATCTAGATTTGAGAGTAAAAGGACCCACACGTAAAGAGATTAGTTACTGTTTAAAACTTTGAAAATGATATAAATAGAGAGTGAAGTTGCAATGAAAGAAAATAAACCAAAATGGATTTTTGGTTACGCCAAACATGGCCTTAATCTTTAAAATGGGATTTAAGACCAAATTGGTTCTTATTTTCTTTGAAGATAAAGAAACCGTATAGAGAGAGAAGAGGAAGAATAAGAGAAGAATAAAGAGGAGAAGAAGAGAAGCAGATCAAAAGAGGTATGTGAAACTTTAGTTTTTGTATGGAATTACAGTTTAGTTTTAGTTAATAGCTTGTCTCAAAGCTAGGTTTTGCAGAATTCATTCTAACTCGATCTCTTTTGAAATTAGTAATGTAAACCCTACTTTAATACAGAGTATGTAACTTCTCCCTTGGTTGATACATGCAAATGTGAAAGGAAATTGAGTTAGGCTTCGACCAAACCCCAACAAATTAGACAGAGTATAGGAACCTATATTAGAATGATATTAGAGAGATTAATGGAAAGCTTTGGAGAAGACAAGCGCTTTTAAGAGGATTTGAGCAAAAGTGACTGGCAGATGAATTTAAAATGGTTTTATGTGGTTTGAGGTATAGAGTGATATATGGATGATAAAGCATGAAAATGGAGAAATTAACCATTCCGGGGCATTCTTAAGGTCTTCTACCTGCAGAGAACTTAAGTCCCACTGGTAGAACTTCTCGTTATCGGTCGATTTAAGAGTCCTACTCTAGAAGAGTCCCCTACTGGAACTTATTCTCGTTTTTCCCGTTCCTAATTCAGTTCGTATTTTGCCATAACTCCCCATTTCTTATCCGATTTGAGTGATTCAAGTTATTACAAAATAGATTTCATGGGGAGAACCAAAATTAAAGAGAAGGTATCGTCAAAAATCTGACTCTATGGTCGAAAATCCACTCAAAGTGGTCATGTGCAAGTCACCCCGCATCGCTGATCAGAGTGTCTGAGTTGTTTGAACATAATCCCAGTTCAAAGTTCGAATTGGGTGATTCCAGTTGAATAGAACCTCAGCACCTTAGATTTAAATGAGTAAGAGATAGTGTCAAATATGGAGTTAAGGCACCGGAAAAATGAGTAATACAAACTGTCACTAGAAAAATCTAGTAGGAATGATCAGCTGGCACAGAAATTATAACTTTAGTTTGGATGATCCGATTGATTGATTCCACCTTCCTAAGTAAAATAGATTCAGAGGAATAAAAATATGAATGAGGTGTGATTCCACATACATCATACTACTAAGATTATAGTATATATGTACAGCCATGAAACAAGGAAAATAAAGAAATGCACATGTGATGATGGGTTCATAAAACATGAATATGATATGAGTATAGATACGCTATAAGAATGATAGGTATGTTATAAGATATGATAAGATATGACAGATATGTCATAAGATATGATAGCTATAGATTCAATGATAGGCACATATGAATATAAGAGTATACAATGAACATATGATTGTCATGCATAAACAAATAGATGAACATGATGAAATATAGAAAGTATATGAATAGATACAAGACATGACAGAATATAAATGATAGAATATATGATATGACATAAATTAAATGAATAAGAGTGGAAATATAGAAACACATGATAAGAAAGGCATAAATGATAAGAACGATAGAGAGGCAAAAGATGACAAAGCATAGGAATGAGAACAACTTAAATGATGTAAAGCATACATGAATGTAATGAGGAAGCTTACCTGATAGGATTATAGAGTATTTAGGATAGCTAAATCATGATAGAAACGTATAAAGGAATATGATAGAAATGCATAAATGATATAAAGGGATATGAATATAGAAAGATATATATGAATATATGAATACAAGAGTGCATAGATGTATCTAGCGATATATGATAGATAAAACTAAATGATAGAAAAGGATATGAATATATGTGCATTATAGAGAAATATGAGAACGTAATATGAAACTACAAGAGGAGAATCCAATACGAGTAAAGTAACGATAGAGGAGGAGAGCAAATATGATAAATAAGAAGTTATTCATGCTTATGAAATATGTACAAAAAAATGTAATAAAGCCGATTGTCCGCTAGACTGCAGAGGGGATAGATAGTACGCCATGTGAAGATACAATGTCAAGAAGATATTCATAGACAGACACGAGTGGCTCTGCTTGGTCGATAGCGACAGATCCGCTTGGATGATCAAAGGGTCAAGGGTCACCATTAACAGATGCAGATCACCGCCGCATACTGATAGTACCTTCCGGCACCGATAAAGACATGGCATGTGTCACCGCCTCGCATGCGACGATACCTTCGTATTAACAGACAGAGATCAACGCCAGCATGCTGATAGTACTCTTCGGTACACATAGCTTCCCGCATCTGCTTTGCAGACAGACAGACATGAAACCAAAAATAAATGATATTTATGTAACATATGACATGATATGAGAAGCATGTATACCCAAGCATGCGACAAAGTATACAAGAATAAAACAAGAAGTAATGTATTAGATGACAAGCAGATAGTAAGAGAAAAGCATATGGATGCATAAATACAAAAGAGAAAGCCATATGAAAGTATATGAGGAAATAAAGATAGGAAATGAATGCGACACGAATATATAGATAGGTGATATGAATATAGAGAAAGTACAAAGCATAAATACTAAAGGATATGAACAAGTACAAAAGATAAAAGAGAAAGGTATATGAAAAGTATATATGGAAAACATAGAAAATATAGTACATGAAAAGTATCATATGAAAGCAAACAAAAGTATCTATATGAAAAGTATAAGAATGTAGATAAAACGTGACAGATAAAGATAAGATAAAGTTATATGAAAGTATATGATACATGCACGTAATACTAACATAAAAGGAAATGAACATAATAAGTATAGATATGTAAAGTATAGAAACAGAATACGGTAATAGTATAGATAAGATATGTCAAAGACATAGAAATATGTACCAAAGATTTGACATAACAAAGTAAAGTATACGTGGATAGAGATACAATGAAAGTTATGTAAATATGAATAGTATATATGAAATGCATATGAATAAGCTTGTGACGCCATTGGTGGCCGTCCATGCTATGTCTCTACCTGCCGCAGTCACGGTACTCAATCCGCGTAGGTACAGAGAAGAGGAAACCAGAGGACTGTGACGATCCACATCAACAAAGATCCCAGCCGAACACATCCATAGTCCATCGAAGATTTTGCATAATGTATATGTCTTTGGTTTGTTTTGTAAAATAAATAAATGTGTTGAACATTATTGAATATGAACTTGTATATGTATTTTATCCTTAGACAGAATATAAACAAGAAAGAATTTAACATAGTGTTTACCAAATATTGCCTAATCAAGCCTTGCAATAGTAAAATCAGAATATACAAGCAAAGGACTCTTGTATATGTATAGATCGTGATAGACACCACCCTGGCAGTTCTTGTATGTATAAAATGATTTTTGTTTTTGCTTAAATTATTCAGATACCTATTAAGATATGTGCATACTCGAGAAAGAACAAAATAACAAGAGTCTCAAGAAAGCATATAAGATAAGATAGAAAGATTTACGCTTCGATTTCTTGTTTGATCCGCTTAACTCGTTTCACTGATCGGGCGTGATACCATAATTCGTGGGATGATCGTTTGATTTACTCCAAATGCAGGAGATGAGTATCACTTGAGATTGTTTTACAATTGCTAAGAGACCATCATTAGATTGGGCAGCTCAGTATAAGAGTTTTGACTAATGAGGAGATTTGGGACACGTGGAAAGTCAAAGATCAAGAGTGCGCTACTTAATCTAGAGAAGGTTGAGGTAGTGATGCGTTGGGAGAGACCGAATGTCAATCTTCGACACGAGCTTCGATTATCGGGTGTTAAAGGAGATTCAAGAATGGTCGGGGTTGTCCATTCAAGTGTGATAGGATTTTCGCTTATGACATGACTCCAGCTTGTCAGTGGCCCCGCACCACAGAGAGAGAGATTGAGGATATTTGGAACACTGATACAAAAGTTGGTAAATGTGAGGGAGGATCGCCTTTCCTGGGCCAAGAGTGTAAGACCGCTTCACACTAGTTTCCCGTGACTAAAGGCTGACGTTACGAGTGACGGATTGTTCTAGCAGACGTGATCTCAAGACCTGGGATGATGCAATCCTGTGCTAGCAGCTAGACAGAGGCATTCAGGCTTATTCTTCCAATAAATCTCAAAGGAAGGTTAGAGAACCGCTTTCGCTGGGAAGGCGCATCAAGAAGACAGACACGCAGGCCGCAGTGCGGGTCGGTCGGGGATGACGAGTCGCGAACCGGCGTGGTGGACCCAGCAGGCAGTGTATCGACTGGTCAGCCGGGATCGCCTGACATGGATGAGTTAAACCACCCGTTGTCAATAATCGAGACCTGAGCCAGTCACATACTCGACACTCAGCACAGGATTCGGGCCAGAGGCTACGCCAGAGAAAGCTTTTACATGGAGGTTTTCCTGCGAGGTAGTGGGTGAGAGTTTCACCGATAGCTCGTGATTATGAGTGAGAGATCTTCTAGATTCGCCGCGGTGGAACTGATTGTCATGCATTTGACATCATCAAGTGTCAGACAAGACAGAATATCTCACGAGTCGCTGGTAATGAGGTCGGTCTACCACTTCGTGAGTGCGCTGAGTTGTCTTTAGATTCGTTTAATGAAGACTTAGTTGAATCGTGAAATGTAAGAGATTCGGGCAAGCCGAGAAGTTATGTGGTAATGGAGATGAAAACACAGACAAGGTTATCACGTGATTTGAGCCGAGTGACAGGAGCTCAGGATGACTGAGGTTTGACACCTCGGAAATTGCATCGCGTTGTCGAAATGGGGCAAGGGCCTGTAATGGATGTCATGCATGGCATGGATTGAGTTGACAAATTCACTGATCGTCAGCACCGTGACCTCGAGAGGTTAGCCTACACACCACGGTCAGAAGTCACGTGTCGCTGAGATGAGGATTGGTTCGAATTTAGGGATGAAATCTCTTTAAGGAGTAGAGAATGGTGACCTAGAAATTTGAAATTTCAAATGCAAGCAAAATCGCACTCGATATAACATTGTAATTACTGGGTTGTAACTGTAATTAATTTTCCAGACCCTCGAATGACCAAACGATCGCACCGTCGGGAATCGCCTCACCAATCTAGTTAGCACGTGAAATTTCGCACTTGTCGAGATAGTCAGAGTCAGACGCGAGGCATCGCGCTTCGTGCCAGTAAATTCCATTGACGCTGACAAAATGAGATAACATTTACTTCACAGATATCTACAAGAGTATGAGCAGAAATAACAGAAGGTGTTAGGTTGAGATAAAGGCTTCGATTATCAACTGGGTAGCGAGGGACGTAGTTGTCATTATAAAATTGATTTTAAGGTACCACTGACAATATTAGTGGTTGTCTAACTGAATTAAAAGACCAAACATGTGAATGGAATCCAGAAAACCCGCAGCCGGCCATTTTTCTTAAGCTAGAGAGAGAACTTAAATATTTAAGCATTCACCGCTGATGACATGAGATAGAAATACTATGCTGGAACAAAAAGCTACGCGTGACCTCGGTTTTAAGTGAGTTTTCTAAACTTTTCAAGGTAGAGATTTTCTCCTAGTTGGGTTTTATTCCCATTTAGTGTTTTTCGAATGTTTGAGCCGATCGGCGCCACAAAATGCGACGTCCCAAAACATGGGACCGAATTAATACATTTGAATTAAATGGAGCAGCCCGTAGTCGCTCCATGGCCAGGGTAGTGGAAAATACAGGGTGGTGGAGTTTCAACATGTATCGTTGGATTCGGGAGGTCAGAGTGGTCAGAAATGCGGCTCAAAACATGAACCTAGGATTAATTGAGTGTTCGAACAGAAACCTTGTGGTTTTACCGTCTTAGAATAGTGACCCAAAAATCTATTTTCGAAATATGTTTGATTGCAATCGAATTATTTGAGTCATGTTTTTATATTAGCCTACAGCTAATTTTGGATGTTTGGAGATGATAATTACCTAACGTGTTTGTGTGATTTAATTTTTATGCGAGTATATTCATGTTATATATATTTACATATGATTAGACTGTTTTGGAATTGGCATACATGCATTTCATATGCACTGAGACATCCTAGGACTATACGAGTTAGTGCATGGTATAAGTCTAGAGAAAATGGTTCGGAGGGTAGTCTAAAAAACACAACACGGAGAGGGCAGTCCAAACAACAATATCGCCGTCTGAGCGCCTAATTAGATATTTACACTGAGGGAACTAGAACCTTGGAATAATATATATCAACTGGCCTGAGTACCAAATGATACATATATCCACACAGGGTGGTGTCCATTGAACAAATAATATAGAGATCAACCGCCTGAGCGGCCCAATTGATATATATTCACCTGAGGGTTGCCCACTAATGAAACTAATATTCTACAATGAGGTTTAGGCGAGCCGTGAGAGAGAGCCGTTGAGGACTCGATCTGAAGAGCTATGCAGACATCTGCGCAAGATCATGCATTCATTGGAATGCAAGCTTCATTTTCAACACACCGCACTTATTTGGTGAGTAGCTCCACTTAGGCGATTCTCCCATCGAGCTTTACCACCCCGTCAGTGATCCCCTTTGCCAAAAGTACAGGAGAATGCGAGACCGCTCATCTCGAGGTCAGACAATGAAAGCCTAACAGGCTGAATGTATACATATTAGAATTTCTAATTTTAATGTATAGACAGATAAGAGTAAACATAATAACTCTTTGCAATTATTGGGTATATAGTCGATTTATAGCTCGACATGCATGCTGAGCACGTTACGGGTCCGCGGCCATATCGATATATATCGACTGTCAGACGTATACGCAGGCCTGCTAGCAGAAACCCGCACAAAGGAGACTCGCTCGATTTTCTAAAGGAAACAGTAACCACCTCCACTTGTATTCCGCGTTGACGTAGTCGTCAACGGACTGAAGTTGGGGCGCTACACGACGTCACAATGATGTCGCGACATGAACTTTTCCATTCAATCGCTTTAATCTCTACCAAGTCATATTTCATTCAACTCCTCTCTTCTTCAAGTCACGACTTCAATTTATTCAATCTTCGCCAAATAAATTTGTTGATGTCGGATTCTTGAATTGCCGGAAATCGCACTTTGCATGACTTGTTCCAGCTTTGACTTCAATCATTATAGCCGATTGTGATTCGCTTAAATTTGATTCTCGGGTCGTATTTCCCCGCAAATTGGAATTTGATTCAATTATCAATTTTCTACAAACAAATCAACATTATTCTCATTATAAATTCAGAAAAATGGATTAAAAATATAATGAGTTTTTGGACTCATCTACCATCTACCAAGATTTACCAAATAGCTCACTGAGGCAATAGACAGAATGGCTTCAAGTATCGTCGAGAGCATAGCGTAGTCGTGGAGGTCCCATGAATCTCCAGAGTTTAGGAGCGCACCATCCTCCGACGTCACAGTGAGGAGACCCAATGGTGGCGGCACTAATAGCCTATGCAGATTGAGAACATATCGAGGCTGAAGATCACTCCGAAATCGCCAGATCAAAGTTAGTCGCATTTCACTTAGAGGGCGAGGTCTTGGGTATGGTGGAGATAGGTGAAGGCTTCTAGAGATTTAGAGGCTATGACATGGGCAGAGTTTCAGAGCTGCTCATGGGTAGTTTTTTCGCAGACTACGAGACATGCCAAAGCCTCGTGGAGTCTTGTGAGCTGAAAAGGAGTTTGATGACACAGCCAACATGGACTACGGGCCAGATTCACAGAGTTAGCCGTGATTCGCTGATACAAAGGCCGCATACGGCCAAAGTCAGATAGTCGGAGAATGGATCAAATTGTCCATTCGGTAGGATTGTGAGTCTCCGCCTCACAAGCAAGATATGATTCTATGGTCAGATGTTTCAACTACGTGAGAGAGATCGAGGATGCACGAGGGCATTCGGATACGGTAATTAGTGGGAAGAGGAAGGATCAACCTTCTTCCGCTCAGAAAGAAGCCAGAGCCTCTAGTCCACGAAAGCACCCCAGACACGTACGCCTGTGGCTAATGATATGCTTTTATTGCCATCACCGACACATGAAGAGGGATCGGTCATTTATGCTGTGGATCCCGTGGTTTCAGCCTGTGTCCGCCACGCGGGACAGCGTGGACTCGCTGTTCCTTCATCGGTGGCTGGGCAACCATCGTCATGGTGCCATGCAAGCGCATTTGGCATGCATGTGCCAGAGGCCAAGGTATGGGCCGAGGTCGTACAGGTCTGGCGTGCCGACTGGGACCTGTGGGCGTGCCTACTTATACCAAAGAGGTCGAGCCGCAGGACAATGAGATATGTTGTGGCGTTTTATTCCGCATGTGCTGATAGGGCGAGGTGTTTAGCTATTACTGCATCTGTGTGATAGGTTCAGCTCGAGTCGGTGGGCCCTCCGAGAAGCCTGCTCGGGGGAAGTCTTCCTTGTAAATTGTGGCAGAAAGCTAGATATGTAGAGACGATGGTTCAGATTTCAAGGATTCTTCATGGTCGGTCGCATGTGCATGTGATTGCATATGTGGAATTTCGTGATCTAAATTCTTTTTGTTGGGGAGAATGTGAACCTCAGAATCTGAAGATTTCGATAAAGTGGTAAATAGTACTTGGTTGAAAACTGAATTTTCTAGATCTCTGAGGATAATGATTTTCGCTGGGAATTGCCTCACAAAATTTAGCTACCACGTCGAATTTTGTTGGATTCCGAGGTGGTTGGGATTTCACGATTTTCGAGCCGCTCGACGACAAATTTATTAGTTATTAAAGTGACGCCACATACACTTAAGAATGTGACATTTGGCAAGAGCCATATGGTCTACTAAATGAATGGCTCACAATTAGCCATGTGGAAAGGAATCTCATGGGTTCAAACGAGCCACACTATATACTTATGTCATGTTATGGTTAAGAACAAAAGAAAAGCATGAGTGGAAAGCCACACATTCGCTCAGAGAAGGAGCAGAGTGAAACTTCCTCCTCGACCTGATATTACACGTTTCAAAAGGAAGAGAAACGCACCGGCGTATAAGAGAAACGTATAGAAAATGCAAAAAGAGATGCCAGACGAGAATGAGAAAAGGAATAAAAGAAAAGGAAGGAAGAGAAAAGGAAAAGGAACAAAGAGTAGCAAGAATTGAGGGAGAAAAGGGAGGAAAGGAGAGCGGAGGAAAGGAAATAAGGATTCCGGGTTTCCATGGTCGACGCTCGACACTGGGAAAGACTAGTAAAGTCAGCACGCAGTTGGCATCTATTGATAGAGAAAGCCTGAGTTTCTCACAACTCCAAGAGATACGATATTTTCCTACTTACATTTCTCAAATTCCCAAAGTGCTTTATACCTAGTTGCTTACGTGGAGGCCACGAATTAGTTCCAAGCTTTGAATTAAAGGGCATGGATTTATGACTGGTTTCTGACATACCACTGATCATGGGAGTTAGAGTTCAACTAGAACCGAAAGTTTCTGGTGTGATCAAGGAGCAGCTTTGACGTTGACAGATAATGACGAATCCAAATGGTTCATGGTCATGGCGTCGGGAGGTACCTCAATAATGGTCCTGCCAGAACCCATTACAGTTAGTGCTGCTTGAATAACATGCAAAGGTGTGGAAATGTGATATTGATGCATGCTATTTCAGATGTATTAATACTGGGCTTCGTACTTTTGATTTTTATTATAGATAAATTATAATCAGTCTATGGGTTTGTAAATACTTCATGTAGTGTTCATTCATGCAT
This sequence comes from Tetrastigma voinierianum, assembly GCA_016808115.1. Classification (NCBI taxonomy): domain Eukaryota; kingdom Viridiplantae; phylum Streptophyta; class Magnoliopsida; order Vitales; family Vitaceae; genus Tetrastigma; species Tetrastigma voinierianum. The sequence goes on along the minus strand of JAEQBH010004824.1, from coordinate 375,707 downwards.
GTAAATATGAGGAAATGCATTGGCATCATGCATTACATATGCAAGAGACTACATCAAGGTCAAAGTCGTGCAGGGTGGTAAGGTTTATTCACCTAAGATAGGAATGAATCTCGAATCGGGAAAATAGAGAGCAAATTCTAAGGTAGAGATTCACGAGTGTAAATGATCAAAAATGATAAATTACATGTTTGGTGAGCAAGTCGCAGATCCTCCCCTGCAGAAAGTCCCAAATGTTATTCACTTAGACATGAATCCCACATGTAAGTCCGTGAAAATGTTGAAAAGGAGTGCTAAGGCTCATGGTGTAAAACCCTAAACTGCGGGCCCACAAAAAGAAAGGAAAAGAATTTGATAAATAAAATCGAGGGTCTCCAATGGTTTAGCCATGGGGTGTGACCGGGTTATATTCAAGACTTGGTGATCTGTGCGCTAAGGAGCTTCCACTTGACTCATGCTCTAGAGTATGAGTGGGTTGCATCTCATGGAATGATATGTATATTTCATATAATAGTAAATAATTGTACTAATGCGATCAGTTGTTTATATACGCTGGCTGCATACGCATTTGTATGAAAACTCAGAGAAAATTTTCTATCGCTATTTCACCTATCGCGACCCCCTTTCAGTACGTGGACTATCCAGTGAGACGTATACTTAAAGAGAGCAGAGCTTTTGGTACAACGCCAAATGCGGCTTGAGTAAATATTACAATATGTATAAATCTTTTTGTAGAACAAGCATGGAAACTATGAGAATATAGTTGATTATGTTGTTTTATGAGTATGGGATGTATGGGCCCCATGTGGCCATTTTAGATTATGTGTCTGGAACACCTAGACGCATAGATTTTCCGCCATTGACGGTATCAACGGACACTGTGCCTCAGGCATTACACCTCATCTTCACCTTCATTTGAGTAATGATATTAGTTCCTCGAATTAAATAGAGTTTGTTGAATGTTTCTCGTTTGACAGCTGCTAACAAAGTTCTTGTTGAATTTCATCCCAATGTTTGCTTGGTGAAGGACAAGGAAAATCATCTAGTGGTACTAAAAGGGAAGCTTGAAGATGGACTCTACAAACTACATATTCCCCAGACTGAAAATCTTACAAAGCCAACTACTCATTCCATTGTAAATCCATCCATTAATCCAGTGATTGAGTTAAATTCAACTGAGTCAAAGAGAAGGGTTGATTCCCAATGTCTTGTGTCTTAATGCCCTACATAGAAGGCTAGGTCATCCATCTAGTAGGGTTATGAGTCATGTCCTAAATCTTGTAACTCTAATATTTCAATCAATGAAAAACAAAGTTTCTGTGGATGCTTGCATTTAAAAATCTATGCCTGGCCTTTATAACACTTCTTCTTCCATAACCTCCTGTTCCTCTTGAACTAATTTACAGATACATGGGGCCTTAGCTCCAATTGTTTCCAAGCTCAAGATACAAATATTACATTCATTTTATTGATGATTTTCACATGTACACTTTGGTCTATACCCTGAACTAGAGTTGAGTCTTGAGCCTTGATTCTCTTCAAAATCAAATTGAGAAAACTCTGACATCAAAATAAAAAAAGTCCAATCAGATTGGAGTGGTGAGAGCAGACCTTTGAGAACTATCTAAGGAATATGGAATAGTTTTCCAACATCCCTTGTCCTCATGCTCATGAGTAAAAATGGAAAAGCTGAGAGAAGCATAGACATTGTGGAAATGGTTGACTTCCTCGCTCAGGCCTCTATGTCAAGATGTTGGTGGAGGGTTTTTTCAAACTTAGTTATTTTAGAAATCGTTTACCTACACCAGTTTTGAAGCTCTTATCACCATTAAAACTTTATAAAAGAAAACTCGATTATTCATTTCAAATCCTTGTGTTCTTTTCTTTCCTTACTTGGCCTTCCAATCCACCAAATCTCAGTTTCCACACAACCAAATGTGTCTGCTTGGGGTACGACAACTCTTACAAATGAAACTTTGTTCTATCCCAGTGGTAGAGTCTATCTCACGAAATGCTGTGTTCTCAATACTTAAAAACTTGAGTCCTTCAGCTCAACCACCTTGCTTTTTTCCACCCCAGACATTTAGCTGCACATATCCTTAGAACTCCACAGAAAAGCCTTTTCAGTCTTGGATATGCAGTGAAGAGCCTTCAAGGGAAAACCAACCTGCAGCCACAACCTCTATAGCTGAGAACCAGACTTCAACTGCTAATCCTACAATTTCATTCTCTCAAAATCCAGAAATTTTTGGCTCTCCACGATTTAAACTTAATAACTGATTAGTGAAGCCAATTCCTACCACTTTGAACACACTCAAGAACTAGAAATTGAACCTGTATTAAAATCAACCCAGACATCCTATAAATACACAAAAAGTGGCATTTTTAAACCCAAAGTCTATGCAGCTGTTACTTGAAATCTTTCAAAACAGTTACTAAACAGCCTCAAATTGCTACTGAACTAACTTGTGTGGAAAGTGCTTTAGTGTTCCAATGTGGAAGAAGGCAATGATGAAGAATTTAGTGTAATTATTCGAAATCATACTTGGGACCTTGACGTTACTTCACTACAATACAACATTATTAAAACAAGTGGGTGTTCAGAAATCTAAACTCAATCCTACAGTGCAGAAAGACAAAGTCAGGTTATTGCTGGTTTCACGAAACGCCTGATATTTCATTTCAAGGAGACCTCAGCCTAGTGAAAGAAGTTAAGTAATTATCTGAATAGGTGCGACAATGGTCAGTCAAGAAATTGGGATATTGGGGACAATTAGATGTAAATAATGCCTTAAATGGCACTTTGGAAGAAGAGGCTTATATGCCCAACCTGAGATATAAAGTTGATGGATCTAAACTGAATTGCGGGAGAGACCAATCGTGCCTTGTATGGTTTAAAGCAGGCTCCTAGAGCATGGTTTGATAAGTTGAGAGCTACTTTAATACAATGGGGTTTTCTAGAACTCGAAGTCTGACACTTCCCTCTTCATTTTCAACTCAAATGGAAAGATTATATACTTGATGACAGATGATATCTTTGTTATTGGAATTACGAGTTGTTGCTAAACAAGCTCTCACAAGTGACATGAGGAGAATGTTTGCTTTTGAAAACTTGGACATATTCATTATTTTCAGTATTGAAGCATACCGTGATACAACAGGTTTATACCTCTCTCAATCAAAGTATGTGACTGATCTCCTTAAGAAACACGGCATGGAAAACGTGAAGCCCTGTCCAACCCTAATGACAGTTGGGAAATTACCAGAAGGAAAGGAGCAACAGGAAACTTACTTACAGAAGTGTAATTGGTGCCTCTACAATACCTCACTTTGACCAGGCTAGACATCTCCCTACAGTGTAAACAAGCACAGCCAATTTTTATCCAAAGTCCAACTATGATGGATTTGCAAGCAGTAAGAGGGTTTGCGGTACCTTAAAGGAACTTTGATTATGGTATGCAAAGTACAAGCCTTGGTTTAACTGCATATTCAAATGTTGATTGGGGTTCTTGTCCACTTGATCGAAAATCATAGTGGTGTTTGTGTATACTTTGTGATTCATTGATCTCTGGTTCTAAAAAAGGCGTGTGTCACAATCCAGCACAGAATCAGAATATCGCCCTGCCTCTTGCAGCAACTGAACTAACCTGGTTGCAGTCCATCTTCATAGAGCCGAAAATCTCTCTTCCTACATGTCCACTGATTTGGTGTGATAATATGAGTGCCAACTCATTGGCTGCTAATCCAGTTTGTCATGCAAGAAGCAAGCACTTGAGATTGACTCCTTCACTTGTAAGAGACAAAGTTTTCCAACAGGACCCGGTTAGATATGTAATTTTCCTGTGATCAACTTGCAGATTGCTTCCAGACAAAAGCATTAGCTGCCAGTAGATTTTCAATACCTAAGATCCAACCTGGGCAACAAAGTCACCCTTTCGTTAGAGTGAGGGCTATTAGTGATTACGGCATTGCTGCTCTGTTTATCCATAAAGGGTCTAGCCTTCTGCCTTTTCTCTGCTTCATGTTCATTTTTTATCTTACATATCTTTGTCTTCTAGTATTGGTTTGTTGTGGTGCAGTAACCTTCTGTCTTTTCGGGCACAATAGTGGGGCTGTCAGTCGTGCTGAACCCTCTTCGCCGTTTCTTTTGCCACTTTGCCTTTTTCCAACTACGCGATAGCATGCATAAAGTGAGACTGAAATAGTGTCTATAGGAAAATATGAACGCTTAATAAAACTAATGCCAACGACATACAAAAGGAGGGCTACAAAGGCGCTGACAACATTTTCCTTCCAAAAGCTTCAAACGCGCAATCACAAACTCCGCAGACGACTCGATTTAATTACCAACGCTTTCGATAACAGATTCGATTTCCTAAATTCCTTCACTACCGCCTCGTCTCGAACAACGACATTATCTGGAAGCTTTTATTTATCTCCATCTTCTTTCTATTTCTTCCTCCCGCTTCTCCTCCTCCCTCCCCCTCACTCGCACCATTATGCTTTAATTATCATTGTTGATGACAATAGATACACACATTTATGATAAACAAGCAAACATGATAATTTTTTTCAAATGTGTTATTTCTGGGGCTTCAAAACTCGTGACAGACAAATAGAGCAGCGTTGCATATGCCATGAAAAGTTGATACCGATATATCGAAGATAGGGATGAAACTTGAGTTGATAGCCTGCTAAGAAAACAGAAAGCATAGATGTTGGTTAAAATATAGAACACAAAGATACTCTAGACAGGAATAATAGCAAAGAGAGGAGGATGTTTTTCATGTCCATCACAATCAAAGTAGATGACTGAATTGATGAAACAAAATAAGTACATTGAATTTATTAACAAATAAAATAATGAATTTACTAAATTTGAGAGTTTTAAATAGCCAAAAACTAATTGTATCTTGTGATATTCACGCGCAGAAGGGGGAATTCATGATTTTATTTCAAAATCGGCTTTTTTGACACATCATTACCATGACCCTCCTTCTGCTTTCCATAAGAACTCAGTATAAATATATTAATATATAAACTAAACTACAAGTTTTATAATCCTTTTTGAAATCATCAAAACTACGAGTAGTAATTTTGGAGACAATGAAGATTTCTGCTGAGATTCGCTTTAGGCAGAGTCTGAAAGAAAAAAAAAAAAAAAAAAAATCTGATAATATCATTTTGGGAGGAACCGACGATTCAAATGTTTTCAATTGTTGTTGTAAAATACATCCATACATTGTGGCCTCATCTATTTCCAAGAGAATTTACTGAGCTGAAAGTCAATAATGATTACTTAAAGGAGTTTGTAAGTTTTCAAAATCACAGAATATGAGCCATGGTGTTCTTTATCCCTAAACTCATGAATAATAATGAGAAAATTATTTAGAAAACTCTTTCGAACCTTAAGAAGAGAAATGAAACTAAATGAGTGAATTTAAAAAATAGTTTAACAAGTTATTTGGTATTTATTGTGAAAACGGTAAAACCAGAACTTAAGATATAGGATAAAGTATATCTTTTCTCTCTGAGAATATAGTGAGTTTCTATTTTTGCTAACGCTCTAACATTTAAAAAATTTAAAAAGTTTATCATCTCTTCTTTTCTTTTAATGAAAAACCCCATTTTCAACCTCACACCAACAAAACCAAGTGGCAGAGGATGAGTTAAGAAATTTCATGCCTGATTCCTAAAATAGAATACTATTAATCCTAATACAAAGCAATAGAAAAAAGCTCAAACTTGACTCATGTGATAAAAGAGTGAATGACATAATATTTGTAAGAATAAAATACTATAATGTAATATAAAAATAAATAAATTAATAAAAAACTTATTATTTGAAAACAAATTTATAAAACATATTTGATGGTAATTTTTAACTTATTAAAATCGTTTTATTCAAATTATTTCTTTCAAGTATTTTTCAAAATAAAATTATAAATGATTTTCGATATTAAAAATATATATATGAATTTAAAAGTATTTTTAAAATTTAACTAATAATTTAAATACACTTGACGAGAAACAAAACAGCGCCGTTGTGTCACCCACTAGCTCCAGCGAGAGGCAAAAGCTCGACACAAATGACCTGCCAAACACACTAAAGCCAGTCTAACACTTGCCCAAATTGGTTATGGATACTGAGAGTTCTGACATCCCTCGCAGAAATCGATCAATTCCCTCGCCAATGTTAGTGAGAATTTCATAACTTCTATTATCCCAGCGAATCTAACTAAATCTTTAATTAAATCTCACAAGAAATGCGATAATTTCTCAATAATATATTATCCCGCAAATCCAATCAAATCTCACCACACGTGGAAGCAGGATAATTCTCAATAAACTATTCCTTCAACATCTCTCTAAAACTGGAAGGTAATAAATATCCTATCCAATGGGAAAGAACTTACAATTCAATTAAATACATACACTATAAACACAAGGCTACCCCAAAGAAATAAAGCGACATTCATTCTGCATGCCAAGACTGGGTTAATCCAAGCATTCCTTCTTTTCTCCTCGTAAAGAATCCGACTCTCGCACGGAGACATGACGGTATGTGCCTCGCGACCTTTTCCTACTACAGAAGTACTTCATCTGGCCATCAACAGCAAATGATCCTACTCACCCCGCATAATCCAAGAGCCCGCATCCCAAAATTTCTCAGAACATCCAACCAAATCTTAACACTCCCCACATCGCCCAAACAAATGGCTTCACACGCCTCTAAATTCAATTCCACAAAGCATCATCAAATATAGCTGCCTGTGGGAACGATAGTTTTATAAATATAACCATTTTCGGCGACTTCGAATTTATAGATCACTTAACAACACGCAGGGCAACACTAATCCGCCGAGGACGTGATCCTCGAGCAACATAGGATAGCAGATCCAGGACAACCAAGTAATGCAAACCAATAACAACGGGCGTGGAAGCGCTGCTCTCACTAATCAACGCCATAGAAGAATCGAACAACTTACTGCACGCCTGCAACATCCACGAGATACGACACCCTAGAAGACCCGTAACCTTCCTCCCCGCGAAGAGCAACCTTGGCGCGACATCCCCCCATGCATGCTAGCACAGAGTTCAAATGCATCCGGGAACATTTAGACCCCAATCGCCCTCAAGAGAAAACGGCAACACTCTGGGGCACGCCGTAAAGAAATACTACATAGCCACCGGTCCCAGCCTGAGCCTGGGCGCAGCCACTTTGACGAGTTCGACACCAGACAAGCCACGCCGCCCTGGGGGAGAGCCCGACCAGCCAAAAGATCGCCACTCGCCTTCGCCGGAGCCACGCCTGCCACTCGACGAGCTCACTACCCGCACAAAGCCACGCCAGAGTCGACCACCAGCCACATCGCCACCGGGCCCGCCGAGCCACGCTGCTTCACCCGACGAGCTTCACCCACTTCCACACAGCCACGCCGCTTCTCAGAGTCGACCACCAGTTACATCGCCATTCTGGCCAAACAATGAGCCACGCCGCCACTTTGACGAGCCTTACTTATTTCCGCATGTGCCACGCCGCTCAGAGTCGATTTAGTTTCAGCTATCGCCACTGCTTCATCGCCACGGCTATATCGCGCATTTTGCCATCGCGACGCCACATCGCCACTCACCGAACGCCACCGCGCCATAACGCCAGAGCCAAGTAATTAGACGACGCGGCTCGCCTCAACTCAGAATGACGAGTTCCTTTACTTATTCTACAAAGGGGATTTAAGCCCTTCGCCACAGCGCTCCGCATGCATCGGCCTTCAATATTCATTGACGGTGGCCTGCCCCTCAACTCCGGCACGACGAGCCCATACTTATTCACAAGGACGGTAAGCCCTCGCCGCGCCCGCATGCACTCGCCTCCTTCTTACACCATACGATGCTCCTCCTCAACTCGTACGGACAAGCCCCTACTATTCACGCGACGAGCCCTTCGGGCCGCACCTGCACGCACCTCACCCTTCTTACCATTCGCATGACCAGGTCGCCCTCAACTCGTAATGACGAGCCCCTACTATTCGCTGCCGACGGCCCTCGCCGCGCCTCCGCAGAGACCCGCCCTTCTTACAATTCATATCGACAAGGCTCCTCCCTCAACTCGGGATGGACGAGCCCCACCATTCACGCGGATTCCAGCCCTTCGTCGCACTCCACGCATCGCTCCCCTTACACAAACTTCATATCACGAGCTTGTCCCTCAACTCAGAATGACGAGCCCCTACTATTCACGGTGACGAGCCCTTCGCCGCGCCCGCATGCATCTTGCCCTTTCTCGTGACAATTCACTGATGAGGCTCACATCCCTCCACCCGCACGGACGAGCCCTACTATTCACGCGACGCAGCCCTTCACAGACTTCCGTAATGCACTTCGCCCATCGCATTACTCATATCATGAGGCTCCGCCCCTCAACCCGTACGGACGAAGTCTCTCTACCATATACATTGACAAGCCCTTCATCGACTCCAAACGCATGTTCCTTCCTACTTATTTCACACGTGATCGAGCCCCACAACAGCCCCACCCGACTATTCCAAACACTCTACTGACGAGTCTCTATTATTTACATGACGAAGCCTCCCACAAATGTACCACCCGACGAGCTCCTCCAACAAATTTACTTGACGAGTCTTCTATTATTTACATGGATCGAGTTTTGGCAAATGTGCTCACCCACAGCTCCCCATCAGCTCTACTCGACGAGCCCCTCATTATCTACACTGATCGCAGCCTACAACAGCCTCCGACGAGCTCTTCCTTGAACAAATACTGACAGCTCCTATTATCTATAATTTGACCAGTTCTTTACAACAGCTCCACCCGACGAGCTCCCCAAACAAACTTCCACTGACGAGCCCTAATATTTACACGGACTCCAGCCTACAGAACAAATCCCGACTCCAGCCTTCCAATCAAATTTACTGGACGAGCCTCATTATCTACACCCGACGAGCTCTGCCAGTCAGCCACCACGAGCTCCTCCAAACAACCCCACTTGACGAGCCCCCATTACTCACACGGACTCCAGCCTACAACAGTTTAATTCGACGAGCCCTCCCAACAGCCTATCCGATCTAGCCTTACATTTCATGATAACCTGACGAAGCCTACAAATGGGGCTTCACCGACGAGCCCTCCCAAATGCACTCTCTATCCGACGAGTCTTTATTATTTATACTTGACAGCCTACAACAAACACCCGACGAGCCCTCCAAACAAATTTTCTACTCGACGAGCCTCCTATTTATATTGGCGAGTTTCTACAACAAGCCTATCCGACGAGCCTCCCAACAAATCTACTGACGAGCTCCTATTATCTACGTGGACGAGCTCTACAACAATCTTCCCGATTTAGCTCTTCCTAAATGTTCTACTTGACGAGCTCCTATTATCTACATGGACTAGCTCTTACAACAGCTCACCCGACGAAAGCCTTCCCAATAAATTTACTGACGAGTCGATTGTTCATATCTTAATCCAGCGCTCTTACACGCTCTTCTCCGACGAAGCTCTTCCCAATGCTCTATCGACGAGCCCACATCTATATGACGAGCCTACAACACCTCCCGACGAGCTCTCCCAATACCTTCACTCGACGAGCTCCCATTATCTCACAATGACGCAGCCTACAACAGCCTCACCCGACGAGCCTTCCCGCCCCATCACGAGCCCCACATTTTTGCACGGACTCCAGCCTACAAATACCACCGACGAGCTCCTCCCAACAAATTTCCATCCGACGAGCCCCACACATTTATATATGTCACAACATCTTTACATGACGAGCTTCTTCCAAACTACTTTCACCCCGATCGAGTCCCTATTATTTACAATGACGAGCCTTCGCAATGTACCCAACGACGAGCTTCCCAATGGCTCTACCACGAGCCCTCCAAACAACTCCTATTGACGAGCCCTTCACGCATCTGACGCACGCCCCTCCTACAAATCCCATCGACGGTTTCGCAGGACGGCAGTTCCACCGTTCACCGACGAGCCCTTCACCGGCCTTCAGATGGATCGCCCCGCCACTACCTACGATCTAACTCTTCCCATCACCAACATGGGCGCAGCCGCCACTACGCATTCCTCGATGAGCCTTCACCAAAGTCCCAATAACGAAGCTCAAGTTCAGACTGACGAAGCTCTTCCTCATCAATACACACGGACGCAGCTCTACTAACTGCTCACTTTACGAGCGCCCGCCTACCTGCGTGCCACGCTACCGAGGAGTCGACGCTCGCCAATCGCCACTACCACCGCCATCGGCATCGCAATTTGGCAATATCGCCCACTGCTCAATCGCCACTACCAATCGCCACCCGCCACCGCCACTTGGCCAATCGCCACTGGCAGCACGCCACTTTGGCCAATCGCCACTACTAATAGCCTTTCTGCCATCGCGATTGCTCATCACACTCACATCACTTCGGCCATTAACGCCACTCTTTGCCATCGCTTACTTCTGGTCAATCGCCACGGCTATATCGCCATCGGCCAATCGCCACGGCCACTTCGCTATCGCCACTGGCCATCGCGCATTGTTTAATCGCGCATCGGCTATAATCGCTACTTCGCTAACGCCACTCGGCCACCGGGCGCATTGCCACCGCTTCGCTATCGCCACTCGGCTATAACGCGATTATTTCACCGCTTACGGCCACCGCTTCTCGCTAAGATCACACGGCCATCGCCACGGCCAATCGCTACTTCGCGCACGCTACTTCTCGGCCATAACGCCACTGCTTCACCGCTTACCGGCCATTGCTCGCCACATCGCCACTGGCCATTCGCCATCATCAATCGCCACTTACTAATCGCCACTTATCACGCCTCGCCATCACTACCTCTGGCCACCACGACCAATCGCCACTCTGCCAACGCCACTCGGCCAATCGCCACCGGGCCAATCGCCATCAAGAGCATCACACTTGGCTTCCAGCCTTGGCCATACATCGCCACTACCAATCGCCACTGGGCCAACGGCTCTGTGCCACATCGCCACTGCTCACCGCCACTGGCCAATCGCCACTGGCTACAACGCTACTCACACCGCCACGGCCACCGCCACGGCCATCGCCATTGCGCTATTTGGCCACCGCCGCCGCTATCGCCGCGGCCACCGCCATTTGCCATCGCGCATTGCCATCGCTATCGCAGCACGCCACGGCCACCGCCACGGCCATTGGCTCGCCATCGCCACCGCTCAATCGCCACGCCACCGCTACCGCCTAACGCCACGGCCAATCGCCACGGACACCGCTACGGCGAGAGATCATACTTCGGCTATCGCGATTTCGCCGCCGGCCAATCCGCTGCCGCCACCGCTGCCGGCCACCGCCATCATTAATGTTTCTCGGCGAGATCGCTTACTGTTTCATCGCGCATTGCCATCGCCATCGCGGCATAACGCCATCGCTTAATTTGTTACCGGACACCGCACGGCTATTGTCGGCTTACGGCCAATCGCCACGGCCATCGCCACGGCTACATCGCCACTTGGGCCATTCCGCCACGGCCACCGCCACTGGCTACATCGCGCCGCTCACCGCCGCCGGCCAATCCTCAGCCGCACTGCTCAATTCGCCCATCGCCACACGCCACCGGCCGACGCCACTACCAATCGCCACCGCCTACAACGCCACTGGCCACCGCCACTCGCCATCGCCACTCGGGCCAATCGCCATCGCTCAATGGCCCTGCCATCGCCACGGGCCAATCGCCACTGCTCAATCGCCACTCGCTACAGCTTCACTGCTCAATCGCCATCGGATTAATTACACGGCCACATCACACGGCCACCGCCACTTGCCATCGCCGGCCATCGTTATATCGGCCACCGCCAACGGCCATAACGCCACTGGCCAATCGCCATACTGACAATCGCCACTGGCACCACACTGTTTAATCGCCACTGGCTCAATCGCCACTGCCATCGCCATCATTAATCGCCACTTTGGCCATATCGCCGCCGGGCCACCGCCGCCGGGCCACCGCCACTGCTCAATTGCCCACTCCGGGCTATCGCCACTCGCCGGCCGACGCCACTCGCCACCGCCACTCGCCTACTAACGCCATTTCGCTCACCGCCATCGCCGCGCACGCCACTCGGGCCAATCGCCATCGGCTATTAATTACGGCCATCGCATTTGGTTACTTCGCCGCCACGCCGCCACGGCCACGCCGCCACTTCGCCATCGCCACGGTCAATCGCCACGCTACAACGCCACTACCAATCACCACTTACCATCGCCACCGCTCAATCGCCACTGGCCACAACGCCACGGCCAATCGCCACTGCTCACCTGCCACTTACTTCACCGCCACGGCCACCGCCACTCGCTCAATCGCCACTCGCCACCGCCACTTCTGGGCCACCGCCACTGGCTACACCGCCACTGAAGCCAATCGCCACTTCGGCGTAACGCCACTTCGCCACCGCCGCTACGCTGCCAGGCTCAATCGCCACTGGGCCATCGCCATCGGCCACATCGCCACTTATTAAGAGTCGTCGCCATTTCGGGCCAATCGCCACGCTGCTAACGCCACGCCACCGCGATCGGCCACCGCCACGGCTTATATCAGCCACTCGGCTCAATCGCCACTTGGTCATTATCGTTACACTCCTCTGGGCTTCAATCGCCATCATTACACCGCCACTCGCTCAATCGCCACTCATCCTAACAAGCCTTCCCATCACACAAATACGAACGAGCCCTCGCCTCAATTATTCATTCTGACGAGTTCTTTCCTATCACTCAACATGGCGAAGCCCCTCCCCACCATTCATTCATACGAGCCTTCCTATCACTCCAACACAAAGATAGAATTAAAAATCGATCGACCAAAGCAGCCGAGCATGAGCCTAACAGATAACTCGACGCAGTTCATCTACTAACATGTGCCATGCAACCTAAGGAATCAATCCAACCCAGCAACTCAAATTAATGGAGAACAATAACAGACGACGACCACCAAAAGCAAAATAAGGCAAAATTTATGAACTAATTCAAGCCATGTCACCGATGGAGATCAAGAACTCAGACCGATCTAATTCTACGAAGTTGTACAAATTCTTAGAATCGGGTCCAAATTTCAACAAGCTAGCCTACCAGTTCCTAGCGACTAGTACTGACGAGCTTAAATTCCTCAACCTGAGACGCTCAATTTAGTACCCTAGCTCTGCTAAGGAACAAGACGAACTAATGCAGGATATTTACGGAAGAATGAGCGCTGAACTGGAAGGTCATCATTATCACCGAGATAGATTTACAACAAAGCCCTAACTAATCCAAATCTCCAGCCACACAGTGAAATCACACCGATACAAGAATGCGAGAGCTCTTACCCACGCACACCGTGCAATGCGGCCGGGGCAACCGATGAGTGTTTGAAAACAGGCGCGCAGCCTACCACTCAGGCCCAAAGGAGGCAGCCCTCATAAACACCCAAGCTCTAGTTGGCTCAAAAGGAAGCGCCTAGTCCACTCTACCAGCATTTATGGACACCGAGAAAGCCTGAGAATCTCATGCGAATCTCCATTGAATTTCGCTAATATATATAGAACAACTCTATAACTTATTATCCCGGTGAATCTAACTAAACTTTAATTCAACTTGATAAGGAAATGTGATACCCTCAATAATATATTATCCTCGCAAATCCAATCAAATCTCACCACATGTAAAGAGGATACCCTCAATAAAACTATTCCTTTCAATATGTCTTTCTAAATCCGATAAAGGCAATAAATATCCCATCCAATGGGAAAGAATCTTACTACCCTCAAATCGTAATATTATATTAATTATAAATAATGTATTACCTCAAAGAAATGAAGGACATTCATTCGACGCCAATAATATGAATCTAAGATTCTCTTTCTCAGAAGAATATGATTCTCAGACTGAGCTAGCTTACGGCAAAAGCCAATAAATTTCTTCTTTTTTTTCCTTCTGGGCTGCAGTATACTCTATCGGTTTCTTAGATCGGCAAGGCACGATCCCACTCACCCATTAATCCAAGAGCCCGCATCCCACCGCAAACAATCCGTTCAAATTCAATGACCCCCACACGCCTCCACCCCAGCCCAAAGGAAAGCATCATCATTAATCTTTAAACTAAAATATTTTTAAAATCATTAAAAACAAGTTAAACCAAACTTTTCTGTAAAAATATTTTTTATAATTTTAAAAACATCATCTAAGATTCTAGCAAATTCCTCACATTTGGTGGGGATGGGGGATGAATGTGTACAGAGCTGGGAGATTCAAGATGGGTTCACTTATGGACTATATAGAGAAGACTATTTGTGGGAGGTTGATAATAATAAGAGAAATACATAGATGTGTGGATCTGACATCATTTCCTTTAAGAGTCACTACTTTTGCTTCAGTTGGGAGAAGGAATCTCATTTATTTTATTTTCCCAAATCTGTATTATTGCACTTAATAATTATTTCAATTGGGGAATTTTTTTTTAATGAACCTATTACTTCTATCCACTAATTTAGCAAATATATATTAATTTTTAATTTTATTTTCTCATCCATTAATTAATAATTAAATAAAAGGTGAAGCATACATACTTCATAAATGCAACAAATAATCAACTAATAATAAATGTCTATAATGTATGGTAATACTTTATTGGGAAAATGTAAGAAAAAATCTTGTGTTTTACTTATATCCTACTTATATCTAATTATTTAGTTCAAATAGGTTCTGCTACAATTTACTATAGTTTCAATGAATCTCATTGTGACTAATTTTATTAAAATGGTCAAATGATGTTATAATTTTATTACACACATGGAACCCACTTCTCATCTCCTCTCTTTCCTCCTCTCTCTCCTCTCTCTCTCTTTCTTTCTTCCCTCCTCTCTTCTCTCTCGATCTAGTGCAGTGCCGAATGTACGCGAGCTGAACAGCTCAACCGAGCCTGCCAGCCTCGCACATTTCAGCCGAGCTTCAGCTCGAGTCGAGCCACTGAGCCAGCCTCTCACTCGACTCAAGCACACTCGAGCTCGAGCCTGACCCGAGCTTACTCGAGTCGTAGCTCTCGACGTAGCCAAGTCCGAGCAGCCATGAGTCGTCTCGCTTCATTAGCAGCCCCACTATTATATATCCAACTTTTATGACCTGCAGATGAAATATATATATATATATGAGAGAGAGAGAGATATATTTAATACGCTTTATAATACTCAACTTATATTATAATTGATATAGTAATATCTCATTTTCTACATTTTTTTTGTAAAGAAAATTCAATTATTTTAAAATAAATATATTTATAACTAAATAAATAATAAAAATGTATGATTGTTTAAGAACAAAAATAGAGATACATTATTTGACAGCTATCCCCTAGAAAGCAGAGATATAAAATTAAAAACTTTAAAATTTTATATACAAAAATATTCGAGTTTCTCGCGAGCTTCTAGTCGAATTATGGAGTTACTGACTCGACTCAACACTTCGAATGAACATGTCAGCCAGAGCCACTAATAGCTGACAGCCACCAGCCTGTTCAGTGAACAGGAAATGGGTTCTGCCTCATTAAAGACTCTACTTATTTCAGTATAATTCTCTTTCCCACCAAGCCCCATTGACCTCACTGATTCTAATCACCCACGTTTCTCGCCCTTAGCCCAACCTCACCTAACAGCTCTCAACCATTTTTTTTCTTTCTTAACTTTAATTTTTTATTATAATTTTATTTTATTTTTTAATGATAAATAAAATTTAAATTTTATTTATTTTAAATATAAATAAATTATTTGTTATTTTAATTTACTAAATAAAATTCAAAAATTTTTTTTATTTTACTTTTAAAATATACTACAAAATTCAAATTTTATTTATTTTTAAGAGGTTAGTTGATAATTAAAAAATACAAAAATTATTTTACCTTATGTATATTTATTTCATTAAAATAAATTAGATTTTAATTAAAATATTAATATTCGTAATATAAATGTGTATTTTTATAATAATTAATAATATAATAAATAACATAGGTTTTAAATAATATTTTAAATAAATATTTTTTTTTAAAAGAACTCACATTGATATTATCGTAAATTTGCATTAACTTAATACATTAAAATACATTAATTTAACACAAATATATTAAATACTAAATCATTCATTTAAATATTATAAATAAAAAGAAGATATTTAATATAAATATTAAATCATCCATTTGAAATAATATTTAATATTAAAGAGTGAGCCAAACTCAACCCATTTGATTTTTATTTAGTAAATTTAAAAATTAAATGA
The DNA here is from genome assembly GCA_016808115.1 of Tetrastigma voinierianum. NCBI lineage: Eukaryota > Viridiplantae > Streptophyta > Magnoliopsida > Vitales > Vitaceae > Tetrastigma > Tetrastigma voinierianum. The sequence goes on along the minus strand of JAEQBH010004824.1, from coordinate 359,412 downwards.
ATTTTAAAAATAATATATAAATTGTATTAAATTAATAGAATATTATATTTTTAAAAATTGAAATTTATTTATTTAGTAGATTTTAAAATTTAAAATAAAAAAATTTGAATTTATTTACTATATTTGAAAATAATGAAGAATTTTATTTATATTTTTGTGATGAGTGAAGTATAGAGCTTATAAATATAACAAAAATTTCAGTTAAAAAAAAATAAATAAATGGTTGACGATCAGGTGTAGTCTAACGGGAGAGGAGAGAAGAGAAGTGAGGGGGAAGAGAAGAGGGAAGAGAGATGATGGGGTGGCTGTAACACTACATCAATATTTAATAATCATTTTTAATATCAATAATTATTTTAAACGAATGAGCCGTAACAATGGCTAATTTGAGTTACGACAGTTAATTGCATGGGCCTATTTGGACCAAAATGAAATTTAAAGTGTAAATGGGATATCGGGTAAAAAACGAGGTTTTTGCACCTTTTCCCAATTTTTATTTGGTAAAGTTGTGAGAATACTCATAAATTATTACTATTTATTCTATATATTTATAAATAGATGGTATTAATTTAATACTATTTATTATGATTAAATTTGAGAAAATAAAATTATTATTATTATCTGTTGAAGGAAAGCAAAAGTTAATAAAATGGGTATGACAATTTTTTTTTTTTAAGGATATTATAAAAATAATGTAATAGATAATTAAAATTTATTTTTTTTTAAAAAGGATATTATTTTTTAAAAGAAAGTTATAGATTTTTACAATTCAAACACTTTAATTATAACGTAGAATTGGTCTACAGGACTCGTAAATGAATCTTCCTTTACGCTTGTCTTTCAAATATTGAACGCTTCTATTATACAGAATTGTATACGATTTATGAAAATCATCCAAAATATGGAAAATAGAAATCCACTTTCAAATAATCCAAATACGTAATGTTATATTCAAATTAATAAGAGGTATGAACAATAATCTCATGTTTTAAGCCAAAAATGTCTTTCATGTGAGACCCATAGATGCCACATATGAGAGAGAAAAACATGTCATGCTAGTAACAAATTTTAAATAAAAAAAAAATTAAAAACCAAATCATAAACTTGTCTTTTCCCTCTCATTTCTTCTCATCCCGTGCACAAGGAAACAAGAGGGAGAGAAGAAACCCTAGATTTTTTTGTAAATATTCAACACTTAGTAAAATCACCTCTTACACTCATTTGTGACCTCGAGAGTGTGGAGACTAAGGGTGGATAAAACTTTAAAGATGCTATTTTTAGGTTTTACATCAACCTTTTCTATCCTATGTTGAGAGCCGGTAAACGCCACCCAACCATCAAAGAACTATTCGAGTTTGCAGGTCAAAAAACAGTTGAGTCTAATTCGACTTATTTCATTCGGCTAGTTTTTCACTACCAACCAAACCCATGCAAAGCGGCTAAAACAGGTTAAACGACAAAACCTTAAAACTGTTTAAAAATTAATTTTACAAATTCTATTATTCTTCAAATAAACAAATATTATATAAATATTTAATAATAATTAATATATAAAATGATTGATTCCAAACAATATAATAATTGTATACAAACTTAAATAATTAATACATAAATGCTGTAGCATAAGTATAACCAAAGTATCAAATTAACTAATAAATAATACCAAAACAATAGTAAGTATTAATTTTATTAACATCTTCTGAAAAACAATTTCAAATTATCAAATGAAATCTCATATGCCTCTAATTTTCATCTACATCCTCATTATATCCAATAATAACGTGTGACTCTACATTAGAAAAATGTACATCCTCGATGCTAGTTGAGTCATCATCATCTATTAATTAAAATTTTATAATATTAGCAACATAAATTTTTACTTATATTTGAATAAATTTTTTTTCCAAAATGCATCTCAAATCAGTATATTAGAGAGAGAGAGTATATATATATATATATATATATATATACATATATATATATATATATATATATATATATATAATTTTTTTTTGAATAAAACATTTGTATTAAGGATCAAGAAAACAATTATTGACAATGGCTTCCACAATGAAAGGAAAAGCCTCAAGCCAGTAGAAAGAGCTAGCATTATAACAAACGGCTCTAGCCACAATGTGAGCTACTCTGTTGGCTTGCCTTTTGATAAAACAAAGGGTTAAGTTTGCACCCAAAGAAAGAGCCTTAAGCAATCCTTTACCAAACACCTTAAATCCTGGATTGATCACCCTGTGGGAGTAGGCATCCATATAATTGTTTTTGCCACAATTTGTTTCAAAACACCACATGCCATCGCTACAACCATATAATTATGATGAATGAAGAACATGGTTTCCACTTTTCGAGAGAATAACACCCTGGAGAAGTAGTGGAGTGAAGTTAAGAGTCTCCAGCAACCAACACAGTACTCAAGTCCTACCAAAACCGGTCATCAATGCTGCATCGGGAGACTGTGGCCTGGACGAACTTATCGGGAAGGAGCTAGCAGCCAGGTGGAGATCATAAAGGGGATGTCTCTCCTCGATCACCCGCTCTGAATAAAGTCTAGAGACCCATTGATGGTAAACTAAGGGTGGAGATTATCATAGACCAGAGTTTGGCATTTCTTTTGCTTCCGCATCGTCTACAATATACCAAGGTACTCAACCTTCTCCTTCTTGCTGATGTAAGCTCGTGAGAAATAATTATGCCAAGGAACATGTTCCAATAAACCCACGATCCACATACATTATCAAAAGATGCTAACATTGTTTCATGATTAAAGATGGAAAACCGCTTTCACTCTTGATTGCATATAGACACATAAAGTCTGCTCATACCTCTACCCCTCAACACTTCCAATACCAGGAGACATCCCATGCAACCTCGCCAAAGAAATAGCTTGATATGAGGTGGTAAATTCAAACTCCAGATAAAACACTAGTTTCTTAGAATGCCTGCTGGTTCCTACCGAGAAGAACAACCATTCTAGCACTTCATTTCCATCGAATAAACACCATCTTACAAAAGGCCAAATTAATTGTCCCACCACATGCAAGTGATGAAGGTGGTGTTTAGCAATGCAGAACACATCCCTAGGCATAAGATCTCTTCAAGTAATTTAATATCTCATCCACGTGACCTGTGATAATGGACAGAACTTAGTTAGTTCTCTAGCCCCCATGATGAGTGAAGAGTATGAGATTGTCATGCATTTTTTCAACCAAGTATCCCGCCAAATATTAATAGAGTTGCCTATCTCCTCTATGCTACCTACATCTTTGTAAGAATGCCTTGCATCTACCATATACTCTTCCATATATAACTCTTATTGAACCTAATCTGCTTCGATAAAAAAACTCTTTATAGTAAAGTATTTAGTCAGATCAACCTAATTAAAGAGATTACGGCTCGTAGAAACGAAATTTCATTTAGCTACCCAACAATGTTAGGTTAATGAGCGAAAGTTTGTGATCCAACGCTCCTTGTTCCATCCTTAAACATAGTGTGTATCCTATTCCGATCTAGTTAATGCGTCTAGTCTCTGCTAGGTTTCATAAATTTCACCAAATGAGTCCATCATCCTCTCCAACTTCAGACAAAGGAGACCTAAGAAGAAAAGAGCTCATGCAAAATTAGCGCGTACACAACTTGCACCACCGTCTTAATCGGGATTTTTACCCGCTGTGAGAGTTTAGATTGTCACCCTTGGATTCTTTTTCACATCTTTTCTCGAAGGAAAAAATGGTCCTTTTGTTTCTTCCAATAAGGGAGGGTAGTCCCAAATATCTCCCTATATTTAAAGGAGCATACACACCCAGCTTATTCGAGATGCTTGATCTCAAGGCTTTAAGTACATTGCCACCTAAAAGAAGATCCTGAGAATCTTTGAAAGCATCAGATAGTCTTATTATCTTTCTCATACTCACTCTCAATGAGTGCATCTTGCAAAATTCATGCCAAGAGTGAAATTAAAACAGTGCCAGTTTGCTGGCTATTAAAGAAGAATAACAGAGATACTAGGGCAATTCTACCACGCTAATAATCTATGCAGATCACCACCATCTCACCGCCTAGTGATCAGATAGGCTCTTGAAGAAAGATATGATAATAAATAGTGCGAAGTGGGTCCCTTGCTAGTCCCTTTTTTGAATAATAGGCCAACTAACTCTCCATTAGAGGTATAATATTTGGACTGGCGTAATGATAACATACCATGGCTACAAAGGAGTCAAACCCATTCTCCTCATCACTCGGCCTCCAGATACCTCCAAATTCATGAGATCATAAGCCTTACCGGTGTCGATTCAAAGCCACAATTGCCTTTCTTTCCTTTCATTCTCCTCGTTTCATATCAGGAATCACCAAAAACAACAAGAACATTATTGGTAGATTATGAAAAGGTCATCGTAGAAAGCATTCAAATAATGAGAGGTAAAGAGTCTTTAGCAGATTAGCCGTGACCTTCGCCATTATCTTATACACAATATTATATACATCTATTGGTTCCAAGTCTTCCATAGATGAAAAAATTACATTTAGAGATCAAAGTTTTTCATGTTTAGCTTAATGGGAATTGCAGAATCATTTATTCAAATAAGAATCGAAAGAAAAGATCATTACCTACTGCGTTTAATTTTTGGTAGAATGTTGAATTGAACCTGTCTAGCTTAGGAGACTTGTCAGGGTGCATCTGAAATAAAGCATGTTTAAATTCATCAATAGAAAACAGGGTAACTAGTTCAAGTTGTCCTCACGAAATTTAAAGGCTATGAAACGATGAATTAAATTCCATTCCGATCAACCGCTGAAAAAAGAAAGCGAGAAGCAGCTCTCTTACAACTCGAACAAAGATCTTCTTGATTTGGAAACCCAACCCTAAGAGACACACATAGTTTATTATGTTTGTTCTCATGTGAAGGCTATTGCATGAAAGAACTCGTGAGTTTGTCGCACTCTCTGAGCTGGGAAGAGTTTATTTAGCAACAATCTTCCCTCTCTAGAAAGCAAGAAGATCAAGGAATAGGTTCTTGTGTTATTGTATTCTACCTCATCCATTAATTCACCTGATGACGTAAATTGATGTGGCATGAGCTTTATCTTCTTTATCCCTCGTCTTTGAATTATCGAGCTACCTCCTAAATTCCCATTTCCATCTAAGGAGGTCGAGCAAAGATATGAGTAGAGTCCATGAAAGGATTACTCTTGTGACTTCCCACCCTTCCACACATCGATTAAGCCTGCTCCTTAGCCATCATTTTTAATCTAAAGGAATATCCACGCTTACACAAGGCCCATCAGCTTGCACCAAATTAATAGCGAGCGATCAAAACGATCAACAAGATTCCCTAACTCGGGCTTTAGGAAACAATTAGTGGTGGATGTGACTCATGGCTTTATCTAACCTTTCCTTAATCTCATGGTTTTTCCCAGCTCATGAATGGGCAGCCCCAAGACTAGGTCAATTTCAGAGTAGTCCGAGAGGACTTATGCTGGGGCTTCACCTGTGATAACCACTGAGGTGTCAGGATGCTCAAAATACCCCTAACAATTTTATAACATGTTTAGTATAAAATAATAAATCAGATTTTTTCAACGCTTAACTGCTAAAATGAAAAAATGAAAAACCTGAAATTATATACAAGGGACAAGTATGATTTAGTAAAATGTCAAATAAGGACCTATGGTTATAAACGAGTAGATATACAAATGAAATTTTTACTAGAAATTATGAAACAGTTTGAAGTAAGAGGTAGAATTAATGTGTGCTTCAAACATGTATCTTATGAAGGTTTATATAAGACTAATTAGGTCTTTCAATGAGAGTCTTCTCATTTGGGCATTTCATGACTAGGGAGTTTAGACAACTGGTTGAGAGTGAAAGTGAGACAGAGCTGGTGATTTGGTTCAATAATTAGAGTTTGAAGTGATCAAGAAGAAGAAGAAAGAAGAAAGAAGGAGAGAAAATGAAGATATTTAAGGTGAGAGATCAACTACACCTTTCCATGTTGTGTTTGGGTTTAGAAAGAACCCTAGTTAGAGAAATGATGCTATTGGTTTATTTCTGGGGGCTGCCTCCAAGTTGTTGAGTTAAGAGCTGAAGGATGAATTTGACAAGAAATGTTAGTTTTATAGATCAAAAATTCTTCTCAAAACCCATGTTTTTGTTTTCTTATCATAACTATTATCACCATTCAAACTGAGCAATTTAAATTTCTAGGTAAACTAGACTCTAGGAGAATAAATTTCCTAAAATAATTGTATTCAAAATTTGACCCCATTGATCCAGTGAAAAATTTAATATGGAGTCTCTGCAGTAATAATTATGTTCGCTTTGATACAATTTTAAGACAGCTATAATGAGTTTTCCTCATATCCAATTGAGTGGATTCAATTGGTAAATCAGACTTCAGAAAACAAATTTTTAAACAAGGTATTCAAATAACCCATTGACTGCAGCACCCATCAAAATGAGGCTCTCCATTTTCTGAGCCACCTGGTCTGCCTCCACAATACTTTACAGAATGTAAACAGCTTATTGTGGGCCATGCTGAGTTCACTAATCCAAATTGAGTATCCAAATTTCGGGTAGACTAGACTTTCCTGAGAAAACAACTTCCGTGGTATTGCTTGTCTGCGGTGTCAATAAAACATACTCGCTATCAAATTCTGCCCCACACATGGGGCCATTGTTGAATAGTTTTTATTTAATTATAAGTTTGTTCTTCAAACATCCAAAATCTGGAGTGATTCAAACATTAGGTAACTACACTTTGAAGAACAAATTTCCAATGAAGTTTGTTTTCTGTTTGGACTAATAGGACCCATAAATTTGTCTAAAGGAGCCCCGCTTTGGGTAATTTATTAAAATGAAAACAGTGAATGAGGTTATACTAACTGAGCTCTGTGTCTGTAATCGATGATCCAAACTTCACCAAACAGACTGAGATTTGAACAATGGACCTTAAATACAAGTAAAATTAATATTCACCTGCTCCTTGTGCAACCCACAAGTGAAGATGTGTTGCAGAAACAACCCTAACTAGAAACTCACTAATATATCAACCTGACATTGTTCTAATCATAGATGGATTAGGTTGGTGACGAGGAAAACCCAAATTGAAGTCGAGACCTATGACAGAACTCACACATTGGTCTTGAAGCCTGCTTTCTTTCTGTATTTTCTCTTCATTCTAGCATCAAACTGCTCAATTATTAAATGATTTCAATAAAACCACATAATGACTTAGTCTATGATCGAGGTAATTGATTGTGAAAAGATTGGTTATGAAAACTGTCTTTAGTATTGAAACGCATTTTATTTGAGTATAATGCATATACCTCATTTTAAATTCTCATGACTAATTTATGCTCCCAATAGAATATTATCCTTCATATTCGAAAGGCGATAGATTTAAGATACCAATAAGGTCAAACTAAGATAGTGATCATAACTTAACGTAATAGCTGTACTGATCCATAAACTAAATGGGACTGTGATTAGCAGGTGTTTTACAAAATGATTTTATGAACTGGTCAAGAAACAACAGACCATTCATGTTATAAACCTTTTGAGACTAGCTCGCAACCCATGGATCATATTTGATTCCGTTATCCCACGAATTTAAAACATTATGAATTCAAGTTGTGGGAAAAATGATATGAATATTTGTGAAAACATGATTTGAGTTTTGAATGAGTTATTACATTTAGGTATAATATTTGGAACACCGTCTGTCAAATAAATGCATATGAAATAACATATATATACATGCATTAGTATTGCATCGATCATTCAATAAGGCTCAAAAGTATCAGCTTTTAGACAAGTTTACAGATTTGAGTTAAATAAAAACAAGAGTAAACTGATAGTGAAACTACTAAGGAAAATGTTTGAGCTGCTGTTTCTTTTATCATCACAGAGGTAATGAGAACATATTCAAAAGCAGTAGACCGTAAGCTGCAGAGTCATCACAAAGTCGCATCATGGTGCAGTTCCACTGGGACCATGCACATACATGAAACCTCGCATGATCGCTTGATACTTTTTTAGATGAAATCATGTTGAAAACTGAACTTCTGATAAATGTGTATAAATGTTTTATTAAAAGAATTGTGTCTTTCACAATGTGCAAGGTAAGGAAATGGAGAAATGGAATATAATGCTATTAAATGAAAATGTGTATTATGAACAAAATAATGACCACCTTTAGTTAACGATATATATATACATGTTACTTCCTATATGATAATTATCTCCACAAATTGTAAGATTTAATGTACTTACCTGAAGGAAACAATTGTATTTACATTCAAAAGAGTTGAACGTCCCATATCCATTCGATTCGTGGTCGAGTCCTGACACACTTAATTCCAACTTTTTATCTTCATCACACAGTATTATTAAATCACCCATTAGGAACAATTAGCAATGATGATCTGTATAAAAGAGACCGCATCATATCCCAAGTTTTATGTTTTTAGCATCTTCCAAATAGTTTGCATAACTAGTAATTAGCCATGCAAGCTAGATTATTTATGCACCCAACGTCACAAGGTTATGATAGTGGGTGAGCGTACAAAGAGGCTTTTCCATAGGCTAAACCCTCCTTCCTACAGAGTCAATCTGGGTACAAACAAGTGACTGCATTTTAAATGCAACTTTAGCCTCAATCATGTCAGGATGTACTAACGTTTCACAAAGGAAAATAAATATCTAAGTGGTGGTGAGACTTGAATACCTCAAGTGCCCCAACTGTTCAAAGGTTTGAGCCTAGAAGTTCCAAACTGAGGAGGAACCATTATGTTGGTGTTTCCAACAGCAGGATTCACCGTTGATAGGTCTAGCATCCCTGATCTGAATTCTTGGGACAGAATGATCTTATGTGGTCAGAACATAACATCGTCAACATCTAGGTGATATCTGTATTTTTGAAGCTTTAGTTTCTGTTTGTCTTCAAGTAGGATTAAAACCTAATAGGTTAAGCCTAGTCCTTTCCTTCCAGCTACTCACCCGATCCATTATTATTTGACCAACTCTATTATTAGCCATCAGCATGTTGGTGTGAATAGAAATTTGAAATTATTGTGATCCCTGTGCACTCACAGTGAAAGGATACTTTATCAATACTGACTTAACCAAAAGTAAAGCACCAAGTAAACTATGATTATATAGATGAGAAGAATGGGCTACAACCAGGCGTACATACAACCTAAAAGAGAAGTTACACCTAGTCTCGTCCCTACTGTGCTGGTATTGGCCTGTGACTTGAGCATTTTCCCAGCCTCAACTGTTATATCTGACTGGATGTGTTATTCACAAACTAAATAAAATGATGTCTATGGGAGTGGCTATTTCAACCCGTAACTAAAAGGGTGACTAAGTGGATGGGACATTTATGTCAGAATTAAAAACGATTAGTTTAACTATGAAAGAGATGATAACTTTATTTGGTCAGCAACTATAAGTGGTGACTATGGATGTAATGTTATTGTTGTAACTGTGCTGGTGGGCTATTGATGTGGCTGTTACTGCAACTGCAAGGTGGCTAATGCAGATTTTTACCAACCAAAAATACTGGATGAAACATTTTAAATTTAAACTCAGTGGCGCTTGACGATATTTTACCGCAAACTAAAGACTAAAGAAAATCAAAATGTGGTTTGGATGAGGCACTGACACAACTAAAAATGGTATTACTGTAATGGGGCCATTTTGAAAATGTAAACTAAAATCAATAATGTTGTTTTGACTTTTGGCCGTAACTAAGAGTTATCTATTTGATACACGTTTTCCTTAGGTCGCAAATCATAAGAGGATATTTGACTGATAAAAACAGACCTGATCATTGAGAATCGTCATATTTTAAAATTAATTTGTAGCTCATTGATCGGCAAGGACTGATAAAGAACAAGAGATAAAGATTTGAAACAAAAGATTAACCAAAATATCCATTTTTGATAAATATCCGAAAACTACATCAACAAAAATGAAGAGACTTGAAAACAGTATTCAAGCTCTTGGCAACAGAATATTTGTTTTTGTTCAGCTATACTAAGCTTGAGAATCAAAGGATGTGGGGTTTCCTAACAAACCAAATAGTGCCAACAAGATAGATATGAATGATCCACGACACCAATGTTGCAGTGAAACCTGGAACAGATCCCAATTACAGATTAAAAAGCTGGACCAGATAATGCCAATCAAAATCGATTTAGAGTAAATAAAAGTATCAACATAAACAATTCACGTATCCTTCATTGAAGATCTCTCAACAACATCATAATTCAATCTCTTTCTTGAGATATACAAAGAAATATGGAATATGCAACAACCGATTTTGTATTCAACCAACCCTAAGCTTATCTGTGATATTTATTTAGTATTTAGAATCACAAACCAACTACAATACATGAATAATCATTCAGGATGAAACACATTAGATCATCCTCTACATCCAGGCAGAGAAAGGGATACTCAAGAGATACACCATCCTAATTTTCAAAACTAACTTTACTGGGATGAGTGATAGTGTCTAGCCTACACTTTCCCAACCTAATTAGTTTACCGTTTAATGCTCACTACTACTAGATCAAAACTCACTTTATTTTTATTTTCAACCCTAACTGGGAAAGAATTTGACATGCAAAGGTCCTGGTTCATAGTCTTTAATAATACTGTACGCAGCCACCTTCTCCAAATCTGATTTACCGGGTTAAGAAGAAGGTATCTGATCATCAAATTCAGCCACTTTTTTTTTTCAGACCCCACCTCGTGTTCATAAACCACCAATGCCACACAACCATGAGAACTTAGGCTAAGTAACATAGAGAGTGCAGTTAAGGACAAGCACCACTGAACATTCAAATTAGGAATAGATTTATGGGGTTTCACATTGCTAGCCACTGTCCTGCTTGTTTCGAAAGAGATCTTATGGAAAAAAGGCCTTTATTTGGACTTCCAAACATGACGATTTTCTGTCTCCTAGCTTTAATTTTCTTGGCCAAAAACATATTTTTAGAGTGATTGGTCACGCTGATTTGTTATTTTGTCACATATTGACTGATTTCTAGTTTGTTTTCCTGGAGTGGCTTTTTAGATTGATTATAATTTATTGTGTAGTTTGTGGAGTTATTACTATTTGTCTTATTTAGATTCAGATTTCCTCTCACATCCATGATTTAGTATTTTTCTCAGATTTTCTTTTCTCTGATTCTACTTTCCAATCAGATACAAACAAAACCTGAATTATATGTATAAATATGCTTTATAAACATTTTTGTAATTTAAGGAATTTTTTGCAGATTATGAGATTTCTGGCTTTGAATGGGATAATTGGATGAATCAAATTGTTCTCAAATTAGAAAAAATAGAGAAGACTTTATTTGGGTTCTGTTTTGAGCTCTACATTGCGCTACTAGGGTCTTGTTTAGAGCCCCTTGGGAATAGCATTAATGTGGAATGTTTTTTTGGGGTGATTTCTGAAGGAGAATGTGCACTTACAGTGCATGCATATTCCTTTCAAATGTGCTCACCATTCGACAGACCCAGTTTTATTTGGTCTATCAAGAGAAAGAGAGATAGATATGGAATGAGAATTGAGAATAGGAGAATTGAGAGCAGAGGAGTCAGAATTTGATACCGACAACCTGCTTTCCCATTCTCCTCCCAACTAACTTAATAATTGTAATTGAATTTAGATTTCACTCAGATTCTCAACCTCACCATCAGTGGTCGGTGCATTGGGTGAAAACCAGAGAGAGGGACCCCTTGACCACAAACTAGAATCCATTCAAATTAGATTTACTTTAAATCGATCTCTGTTTTAGAAATAAAAGAAAATAGACTAATTAGATAAGATTCACATCTATACAACTGGAGATCCTACAATACTCAAAACTAATGGATGACAACTAGTTCATCAAGAAAGAAAATCTACATGAAGAGGGCAATTGATACCAGATGCCATAATGAGAATCTAGATAAAGGAAAAATTACCGGTGCAGGTTATCTAATCAATAATTTAGTTCACTTGGAGTACAACAAGCTTTATTCCAAACTTGCATAATAGAAAGATAGTTTTACTAAGAAAATTCTTGTGGTATAATACAACAAAAAAACAAAATGTATCTATATTCTATGCATACTCAATTCCCTTTTCACAAATATTGGCCTTATTGGTCATGGTGTATTTGCTGAAATTGAAGACGAGTTAGAAATTATATTGCATTTGTTGCATAAAAAGTTAAGCCGTATCATTCCATTTGCTGTTGTAGCTGTTCTTGCTGTTGTTGTAATTGTCCTTGGTTGTTGTTGAACTTGTTGTTGCATTTGCCCTCACGCTCGTGCTCTTTAGCTGATGCAAGGGCCACATTTGTCTCTTTTGTTACACCACATTTGACAAGAGTTGCACCAAATCCCAAACTACATACACCTAATTACGCCCTCCTCCAGCCCAATACTTGCATGTATGTCAGCCTAACGACAATGGAGTGATGATGAAGACCTATCAGTAGATTTCAGTAGATTGTGTAGATCATGCCTCAAGGGTCCCCAAGCAGCTTGTCAAACGACGCCTTATTTCATCTACCAATTGCCCATATTCATTGAATGAGATTCTCTACCCTCTCCCTCGGTCCTTAATCCTAATAAACTAATATTGTAGTTGGCCACGTGTCCTCTCTTTTCGACCAAAATGAATGAGATGCCCCTATTAAACAAAAAGAATTGTAAAGATTAATTTAGGGAATTTAGCTTAACATATAAATGTAATTAAAATCTAAATGCAGTTGTCATACCGTAAATATTTAGACTGAGCTATTGTGTTGGTTAGCAGGAAAACTAGTAGTAGCCATGAGACATGAGCTGGGGCTTAGAAAGAATATACAGATTTGTTAGAAATAAGATAACATTTAAAAAAAATATTTTAAGAAAATATGTAAATTTCAAATAAATTAAAATACATGAGCAAAAAATGTCTAAATCCACCTTGTATATCAACAAAGAAAGTTACAACCCTTTTTCCAAGGAATTACATCAATCCTCTCCATTTTCATTTTGCTGAGGATTAACGTTATTTTTCAAAATGACTTCTCCTAGAACATCATTTCTATTCCACACAATTACATCTTCATCAACTAACTCTAAGATATGCAAAGATCATCATGTAATCTACTTGTTGAAGTGGTTCAGATCGCTATTAGATATTTTCACCACTGATGTAGAGGTCCTGGCCACATCTTCATAACAAAGATGCCGAATTTGGATTCATTTTCAGACTCTTTGCTTGAGATGCCAGCAATGGTTCATCCGTGGACAAAGTTCCTGTGTGAAATTAACATAACAGCCATACCTGTCTCAGTCATTCCTTCCAAGATTTATAACATCCCACCAATCATTTTGAATAAACAACCCTATTTCCTCCACCAAGGTAGGATCTCAACAACTCAAAGTAGACACCACAGTGTGGACATCGCTTGTAATCGATTCATATCTCCGCCGCACCTGCAAAGCCTGGAGGTCTCTCGCAACTACAAACAACCCGCTTATTTTGAGTCTTTTTTGCTCTATAACTTTGGTATGGAATTCTAAACCCACACAATATATCCCTTTGAAGTATGTAACCGATGTATTCGGATCACAGACAACATTAGAAGGTGTTCGGATATACAACCTTCATGATGCAATTGTGCAACCTACAATTCAATAATTTGTTTGAATTCAATATAAGCTTAGTGTATCTATAATATATCCCGCAATAAAGAAGATAACTTACACGTTTTTCAAACCACTTTATAAATTTTATGAATCAAATCTATACACGTTAGCATATACGAGGCATAGATTTGATGGTTTGTTTATATATCTTGGAGAAATTCAAGGAAACATTGATTTAGGAATTAAACAAAACTTACTTAAAATTCAAATAAATAAACATTTTACCTAATAAAGGGAATGACATCTTTCACACTTGTTAGCACATATAAATGTGTTTCTGTGTGCTCACTCTTCCGACTAAGTTAACAAAAAGCAGATTTTTCCCAATGCACACCCAACGATTTAAAGAATTAACTCATCTCCCAAGTGTTTTTAAATCATTATAGTTTCTATCACAACGATTGTAATTTTTGTTTCCACATCATTGGGTGATTCGAACAAAATGTTGTACATTCCTCCGCTTAGATACCCCTTCTAGATATTATGCCAACCTCTCGATATGCCTTATTGTCACACATGACTTTAAAGTTCGTAGGTACTTATTATACACTATGTAGACTAACACACATGTTAATGGTTTGAAAATAATATCAACCAATATTATATCAAAAAATGGAATCATAGTAATACCGTTCAATTGGGTACATTCAACGATATCACATGTGTCCAACAATCTTGCCTTCACCTGGCTGACGCATTGTGTAAATGCATCATAATGTCAAAGAATGACGGAAGAAGACTGGGCTTAGTTTATTGATTAACAATAACATCATCTCTAGCTTTTGTAATTGATATGTCGTTAACACTCAGAGCACAATCGCTTGAAAATTGCATAACCCAATGATAGCTTCACATACATTCTATGCAAGACCTACTAATTGCAGAGCGGGAGAAGTTATTAGATCGGGAATACGACACCATGGATTCTTAAATATATATCTTCTTTTTCAATGAAAGGCACACACGAGATATATTTAAGAATAAACTCATCAGAACTCTTATCGATTTTTAAAATCTTGCAAAATTATTTCTCATCCATTAACTAGCAGAGCATGCAAAGTAGTAAAATAAATTTTGTGTTCCCCATTTCTATTATAGTTGCTTTAATGCCCATAGCTTCTGTAAATCTAGATGACTATTTAGGTTGTCTTTTGGTTTTCTTCAATGTTCAACAATGTCCCAATTATACTATCATACACATTCTTTCTCGAAGAGGACACGCCTAAATTATGACGTAAAGGAGCTGCTTTTCCAATACGGTAAATTGGAAAGAAGATGAAAAGCTCCAATTGTGTCAGATGTGTAACATTTTCCCATTTCCTTTTCTTTTTAGTGATCTTTCCCAAAATAATCGGGTTCAAGTTGTTCTAATGTTGGTAAACACATCAACCCCCGTGATAATCGTGTCGTGGCGCTAGTCTAATTTTTCGTTTGATTGAAGCGACCTCTTATCATGTGTCTAAATCGATGATTAGTCGGGAAGAAATCGATGATGACCCATATAAGAGAATCCTTACCATCAAATCGGATAGAGGTTCTGAAGTTGCACATGGATAGCAAAACTATCCTTGAATACCCAACCAAAGATCTCGCATATGCGTGAAAGTCACGCACTGTCCACAATAAGTACGTATGATGTAAAAATTTTGTTTACTTGCAACATCATATGCAGTAACCCATGCTCCCATAGTTCCTTAGAATCTATCTATTGGTGGTTGTACACACTACTAGTTATTTGGAGCAAATGGGCCAGGATAAGCAATGATACATGAAAATTGTTGTTTCCATACACATCCAAGGTGGTAAGTCAGATGGATAGAACAACTGCCAAAGCAGTGGGTACAGACATGCTACTAAATGACGAAACACACTACTTAACTCCTAGCCCCGACATTGCGATGCTCATGTAATTAGATGTAAAGAATCAAATGTTTTCCAAGACAGCAAGAGTCTACTGATGTTCCTATCAAGCTATTAAGAAGGCGACTCAGGTACGCAAGTTATGTAGAAGTCGATTTGATGACATAAATACCTTAGTTTTGCATTCAGAAAGAAAGGTCGCGAAACTTTAGCATAAATTTTTTTTTTACTCTTCAACATGTTCTTAAACCATCCGTATATATACTTAACATTTATCTAGAGGTACCACAAATGTTACATTTGTCGGCATTTGCATTCTCTTGTAAACAACATGCAATTTTGTGGGCATGCATTTATCTTTTGTAATCAAGCCCAAGATCATAGCGAATTTTTACCTCATAATAATCATTGAAAATTATCACCTCAAGAAGTGCTTCCTTCAATAATTCTAATAACATTGTGAATGATTTATTGTTTCCATCTATTAAGCTTTCCATGTGAATCAATCTATGGATAAATGCTAACTTCCGTGAATTTAGTACAAATCCGTGATATAATTCCTTTCAGATCCTCTAAAAAGTTGTAAAACTTTTTTGCTTCATCATTCTGCCTCTTCAGACTATGAACATGTGAATTCATTTTTTTATTATATTAGTACAAATCAGATATAATTCCTTTTCACATCCTCAAAAGAAAACTTTTTGCTTCCATCATCTCTACTCTTTCCAGACTTAATATGTAGAATATTGTAAGAATTTCTACTTTTTCTTTTCGATGATTATTGGTAGATTTGCATCCCAAAATGCACTGCACACCATATCTATACTGTCATCATATATTTTATCTTCAAAGTCATTATTATTTGTTACACTCATCAACCTGATATCACATCATATCCATTACCCATCGACATAAAGCTCGAAGCTATCCCACAGTTTTAAATACTTGTACACTGCCATATGTAATAGATTAATAGCAACTAAACATAGTTATCGAAGGCAGTTTGTCAAATTCTTTGAAAGGTGAAGAAGAAAACTTCCAAGAACTCCAAGACCTCTACTATCGCATTCCAAGCTCACCTCGACCTTTGCATCCAAGTGATTTACCTGGTTGGTACTCAGCAATTTTTTCTTGACCACATTTAGGCTCACACATTTTAAGTACGTCAATTACGCATGCATGATATGTAATATTGCAACATCACAATATGCTGAATGAGGTGGGGTTCCATCATATAGAATACATAATCCTAATGAGTTCGACTTAATATAGTTTCTATTTCTCATCTAAGAAAATTTTAATATTTGTTCTCTCAATGCTCAAAAATAAGCAAGACATATTAATTGTCCTTTGTTCAAATATACCAGAGAACAAAGGAATGACTTTAAAATCTCTTAAAAAATGAATCAAACACAAGAGAATAACTTCATAGGAATTATGTTTTCTTATACTGTCCATTCGACAATCTAAGTATTATCAGAGGCAAACAAAGCTTGATTACATACTAGACAAATAGAGAAGTTGCCACCTTGAGATAAGTTCATTGATAAAACCAATTCACTCTTTAACAACTTCAATGTCTTTAGTATGCAACAACATAAATTTTTGCCTCCCAATGATACTTGAACGGGAAGTCAAAGGTTGACAAGTCTGTGTTCTTTAATTGTATTACTTGTTTGAATCAATTAATTCTATCACTTAATTTAATTAAGTCTAAGGTTGCCTCCCAAACAAATTTGATTCTCTCAAACGACATAACAATATAAATATCTCAAAATATAGTAATCACAATAATAATAAATCTAAAAAGTTATAAACCCATAACCAAAAGCAACTAATCACCATAAGAACAAAAAAACTAGAAGATATACTTGATAATTCCACCATAAACTTGGTTAAACCACCATTTCACCAACTGAAAATAAATAGACTCCCAGCAGATCCTGAGGTGAGTTCCCTTAGATTAATTATGGACTTCCATTATAAGCAGATCCTGTACGCGATCTACTCTAAAAATCCATAATTTAATGGCCTTCAATGACTTTTTTTTGGAAAATTTTTATACATAGTTTTATTTTTCTAAATTTTGAAACAACAAATTTTTAAATAAAAATTTAAAAACATCTATGCTGTAATTTAATTAATATAAAAACGATTAGATCATAAACATTATAATTCTTCTATTATAATATCTAATTTTTTCTTAATAAAAAAAATTCAAAATAAGCATTAAAAAAAAAAAAGCCAACAAGCCAAATATTTTGACCTTTGTTCAACCAAAAAGCAATTTGATTTCAACAAAAACCCAAAAAAACAAAAGCAAACTTAGACAGTTTCGCTTAATTCAGAATTCTATAGGTCTCAACAGAGGATCACACACTTTGCAATGAGTGGTTGTTAAAAAAAAAAATTATTAGGTAAAAGTAAAATAAATTTTCAGTTTAGGAATTTAGTCAAAAGAAACACAGAAGAACACAGACCAAATGTGCTTACCCATAAGATTACTTCACTTTCTAGTAAGCTTCATAAACTTCAAACTCGGTAGGATCGGAGTTGTCATTACAAGTACTACTATTAAAAGGGAAAACACTCAACCAGTGCTCATATTCAAATTAAATGCTAGGAGTATATCTTACTGAAAAAAATAAAGATCAATGGAAATGCTATTACCTACAGCAAGTCAATGCTTGAGACCTCTCAAAACTGTTAAGAGGTATACCTGAAAAGTTTTTATTAAGAAACCAGTAAGCATAAATTTATGAATAGCCCATAAGATTGCCAAGTTTCACTGTTTATTAAAGCAAGGCAAAATTATCGATATTGTTGATAATAATGATGAGGAAATATAAACAAATAACTGAGAACATATCTGAGAGTAGATTTTTTTTTCCAACTTTGAACATAAACATACGGTACATGTCATCACAACTAAAATAAATCGCAAAAACGAAAACATATCCTGAAACAGAATCTAATAGAACTAAGCCTAATAGAACTAAACAAACTCAAGCATAAAATCTAAACATCCCTTCTCGCGATTTTAATGTAAAGAATAAAAACCAACCATAAACACCCCAAAACAACTTCCTCGACTAAAAACCATAACTCAGATTACGAATTGAATCCTCAACCGATATCACAACAAATGAAAACTACAAGGCATACACTACAAAATGTGATCCATCCCTCGTAAACTTAAACAAGCACCATCAGAAAGAGCAAAAAGAGTGTATCACAGAGAGTAAAATTGATTGGTAACATTGATTGGCAAAGAGGAAACATAAGAAGAAACTAGAAAATGCAGCATGAATGTATTCAACTAGAAATCCAAATCGCTAATTGGCAAAGAGGAAACACATAAAGAAACTGTGAAAATAACAGCACGTACATGCAACATAATCGATTTCATGCAGCGTTTCATGATTGTGGTTGTAAAGATGAGATTCTCGTGGCGGTGGATTTCCAGCGTATCGGGTCCGGGAAGGTGAGTGGGACTGAGGGAGAGCAAAAATCTTCTAGCCCTAATAGTATTTGGGGGGAGTGGGACCGAGGGAGAGCAAAAATCAGACCGCTTTGTTTTTTCAAGAAAATGGATGTTTGACAATTTATTTATTTATTTCAATATATATAAGACGATCAGGACCATCATATCCCGACCTCCCCACCCACATAATCTAATTTTCTTTTCAAATATTTTATTTAAATAAAAAATATTTAAAACTTTTATATTAAGTTTGAAGGTGAATAAACTTTTGAATCAACTTGATTTAAATTTTAGATAAATATAAACTTATTCCAGGCTCTAAATAACCAAAAGAAAAAACCCATTAATTAAACATAATGGTTGGATCTAACCACCAACAATCAACAATTAGTTGACGGCGTTGACGGAGTAGTGACGGTCGTGGGCAAGAAGGTTGACGACGTTGGACTTAGCAATGGGCAGAGGCGTAGTCGAAATGGTATGGACAAGTAAGGTGACACGGGGAAGGCAAATTATACGGATTTGGGAGGAGGAGGAGAGGACTTCACTTGAGCCGCCCTTGACTGCTCGCTTTATAATTGCGGGTGGAGAAAAAGGGGGCCCACCTGCCTTGCCCATAAAGGGTGCGCGCTCTTGCCCATGTCTCCTTAAAACCTAGTTCTTCCTTCTTTCTCACGCACCTCTCCTATTCGTATGTGATGTGTAATAATAAATCTTTTTAAATTAAAATTATAGGAGGATTTAAGAAAAATTATCATATGTTAATGAAAAACCAAAATGGGTTATAACTAATTGTTTTAAAAATCGGATCGGTGTTATAATAAATAAATAAATAAATAATCATTTTGGATGTTTTATGTTTTTTAAAATAGAAAATAATAATGATTGTTATATAAAATATAGTAATCCCCTATCTAAAAAATAAAATTATCAGGTTATATTTTTTAAAGTATTTTTAAAGCGATTCGGTTGTGTTCTTCATAATTATTGTGTTATTCTAAAAATAGTATTAAAATTCTGAACTTTCAAGATTTTTACATTTAAATCCCTAATAAATCCTAATATTTTATAAAAGTATCAACAATTTGTAGTTGTAGTTGCGGTTCAAGTCTAGTCGCAGCTATATAGTAACTTACAGTTGTAACTCAAGTCTACTCGTAACTATAGAGTCATTTTTAGTCGTGACTCCAATCTTACCACAACTATGAAATTACTTTAGTTGAAAATCAATCATATCTCGCAACTACATGTAATCACTTTACTTGAGATTCAACTTAACGAACTATAAAATCACTTTTAGTTGAGACGCAATCCTATCCAAGAACTATAAAGTCACTTAGTTGAGACTCAATCTTAAATGCAACTATAGAATCACTTTAGTCAGAGACACAATCCTATCCGCAACTATGGGAGCTTACTGTGAAGTTGCAAATAATAAATATGAAACTAAAAATATGCTTTAGTTTCAAATTTTTTTGGCCCCAACTAAAGTAATGTCCCTATAAGTCACTTTTCTTGTAGTGGTGATTATTCATACCTTCCTCCCGTAGCCATCTCTCTCCATCGTTGCCGCCAGTTCTTCTTGCTGGAGCCTTCAACCACAAGCACCATTCTTTGACTAGTTCGTTTCCTTTCGACTGAAAGAGTTTGCTGCAGAAACGATCCGAATGGCCAAGCAATCCACATAGAAAACATAATGTCCCCAATCTCTCATACTTAAATGTTATCATCGCCCAATCACCATTCTCCATTTTTACTTTCTTACGTCGTTTCAACGGGATCCTGACATTAAGAAGCACCTGAATTCTCATATAAGTTCTTCATGACCCTAAGTTGTTGGTATCATCATATTCCATGTATTTGCCAATATAGTTTCCTAGTTGCTCCCCGTCTCCCAAAGACATGAAACCTACAGGTAATTCGTACACTTGGACCCAAAACAGAACAAGGAATAATGGAACAGAGATAGAGTTTTCACCAGGTTGGAGCAAATGAAGAATGAGTAGATGCCCGTCGAATGACCATGGATCAGTATCAAGCACTCTCTGCAAGTCCACGATGTGAAAAAACTGGCCATGCTATGCTTCATTGCTAGGAAATTGATGTTCTTCTCCATTAGAAAGCGCCCAATCAGATATTACCCCTCTGGTTCAGTTCGACGACCCTAAGTAGCAAGCTCCTCCTCCTCTTCATCTTGCAATGATAATCGGGCAATTTGGGCTTCCATAATCACACCACACAAATCGTTTGCACTAAGAAGAATCGAAACTTAATTTCCAACCAAGAAAACCGAAAGTGCACCACGCAAATCGTTTGCACTAGGGAAAAAACAAAACTTCCCTACCAAGAAAACCGAAAGCACACCATGCAATTCGTTTGCACCAGGAAAAAATGAAAATTTCCTACCCAAGTAACCCAAAATAACACCACGCAAATCGCTTGCATCAAGAAAAATCGAAGCTTTCCATCAAAGAAATCCAAAGCTCTCAACTTGAAGGAAAGAAACAACTCTCAACTTGGAGAGAGAAACCAACTCTCAACGTGGAGAGAACAATATATACTACTCTTCAGGTATAATAGTTAAACATCATATTTGTTTTGTTTTGAAAATTCATCTTCTTAGAAGATATAATCCCATTAATATATATATATGCTGATAGTGGATACGTAAATGGGTTGCATTTACACAACCAGCTGATCACGAGGACCATACCCCGCCCGTGTCCTTACATAGCAGCCCAAACAGAGGCCTGGCTCATTAGGCCTAAAACATGGATTTGGAAAAATAGGGAGGCCCATATTCGGCCACTAAACCATATCTTCACAAATACCAAAGATAGAATATTCCCTTAAAAGACGCTCGGTCGGGTCCAACTGGGTCCATTATAAAGGGAAGGAAAAGCAAATGTGGTTGTCGCAATGGATACTCTAATAAGGAAGGAGGATTACTCCAAATAAACTCCTTTGACTAATCCATTGCTAAATCTAAGGCTGACTACATGAGGAAATCTATCCTCCCAAGGGAATAACCTAATCATCAGCCCAAATCGATGAATGTCCATTATAAATACAAGGCCGCTCCAACACTGCAAAGGTACGCTAATTCTAAGCAATCGAGGCATCCCCTCTCTTTCTCGCATTAATCCGACTTAGGCACGGAGCGCCCCCGGCGACGCCACACTCTCTTCATTCCGTTCCTTATCACAGAAAGTGCGTCAGATCTCGCATTTGTCGATCGACATTACTGCGCCATCCCACCCCGTACCCCAAACGATCCCTCAAGAAATCTTGGTCCAAACCCAACGACCCAACACGCTCCAAACGGGGCCCGCTGGAAAAGGTATCATCACATGCCACCGTGGGAACGACACCTTCATAAACATAACTGATTCCTCGCCATCGAAGGTATCAACAAGGAACACAAGGTGAGTAACACTAATCCACCGAGGACACGAATCCACTGTGATATGAGCGTACCCTCGACCTGGTGGAACGATGCAAGCCAATACAAACGGCGGAAGCGCTCGCCACAACCGGCCAGCTTGGTCGAAGAATCGAGTACCATCAGCAGATATTAACATCAACAGAGACACTAGCAAACCCAGAAGGCCATAACCTCCTCCCGCAAGAACCACTGGGCGACATCTCGAGGCATCGGCTGCACAGCAGTCTAGTCGGCTCGTGGGCATGGACCACCCGTTGGCCCCAACCGTGGGAAACTAAGCTTATGCCTGTGGAGATGTACGAGCCGAGCGCCAAATCACCTCAACTAGAAACAAGCGGAACAAATGGAGCAGAGGGTTCAAAACCTTCAACAAGAGCTCATCCGCGTGAAGGAAGTAGCCGGGCGAGCCCCGATACTATGGACACCTTGGCAAAGAACTTAATCTCCCTTCACAGCCGAGGTACTACACTTTCCCCTTCCGGCAAAGTTCAGAATGCCTCAGGTAGAAACATTCGATGGAGTCAAAGATCCCGTCGATCACCTTAATACTTACAAAAATCAGATGGAGCTGCATGGGTATCAGGACCCTGTGCGATGCAGGGCTTTCGCCACTACGCTCAAAGGGCCAGCTTTGGCCTGGTTCAATAGAATTCCCCCTTCATCTATCTCGTCATTCAGGGAACTAGCTGTCGCGTTCGTCTCCCACTTCATCGGAGCTAGGACGTACAGAAAGCCGAGCTACCATCTACTGACCATCAAGCAAGGATCGCAGGAAAGTTTGAAATCATATGTACAGATTCAACGCGAGTCTCAAGATAGACGTGACCACGAAAAATTCATCGCAGCTTTACCCGGGGCTGGGGTACAATCAAAGGACCTCGATGTTCCCATCTCGGCAACCCCGGGCTAGCATGGCCAGGTCCCGCCAAAGCGTAAAAGCATATAAAACGGCGAGGAGGCCCTCATATCAAAGAAGGAGAGCCCTCCGCCCGCAAAGAAAAAGGGATCGATGTGACAGATGGCGAGGCGAGCCCCAAGAGACAAGACGACCAGCTGGAATCCCCGTATAAGGGATTCGGAGCGATCCCCTAAAGGCTGGAATCTCGTAGACCGTCTGGCCCACTGGAAACCGGGGGCGACGACGATATTATCTGCAAGACAACGCTTCACTCCACTAACGGCCTCGTGATTTCGCCAAGTCCTACATGAGGCAATAAACGAGCACCCCGAAGACGGGCCGGCTACGTATGAAATCGATCCCGCGATGCGATACACCAAGTATCGCGAAGTTTCATTGCGGACTATGGACATCGCATGCATAACCGTATACAACTAAGAAGAGAAATAATATTTGATACAAATACGATATTCTAGCTGCTTTCATATCTCCAGGGAACCAAGATCGGGACCAAACCCAAAGTCGCACGTAACCATAATCCCGCCTTCGCTTAGCGTACCGCCATCTCTACAGCAACTGTCACCCAACAGCCCCCGGAGAAATCCATGTGATCTCAGGAGGATCCACTGAGGAGGAGAATCTAGTTCTACGAAAAGCCCACCTACTGAGCATAAGATCGCCAGACATGGTGGAAATACATACAAGCAAGATCTAAATTGCTACTTAATCGACACTACCATCACGTTCGATCAGATCTCGGGAAGCGGTGCCAAGACTTCATGACGACCAATAGTCCGTCTCAATCAGGGCTAACACCACGCTTCACCGGTTTTAATCTATAATGGGAGTTCCTACGACATCATCTTCGGGCTTACCGACAAGACGTGGGTATTGGAAGAGAAAAGCTAGATCCCGTCGCACACATCCAAGGATTTTCAGAGAAAGGCACTACCGCTGGGCCCGATTCAACCGGTGCCGACTCGAGCAACCCCCCGCTGCAACGACGACAACAAGGCACCCTTATAGTACGCCCGTCACTTATAACATGCCGGCTAGGTAGACCCTCCCTCAACGCAATGTGCCATCCCCGCATATCACATGATAATCAAATTCCGACAAAGGAATGGAGCCTGGATCTACCCGAGAAATCAACGGTGGCTAGAGAGTGTTACACGTACCTCCATGAAACAAAAGAGCCTACGATCACGTGAACGCGACGAGCTTGATATGCGCGATGAGGTGCTCACCCGACCCGAGCCCTCAGAGGAACTAGAACCTGTGCCGCTGGATGACAACCCAGAACATCTAGCCTACATTGGCTCCAAACTACCAAAGGATCTCAAAGGCCTCCTCACTCGCTGAGACTAATAGACGCCGCATGGACGCAGCAAGATACCGGGAGGAATCGACCCTGCACTAATCACCCATAAACTTAACACCAACCCGGGGCCCTTCTAACCTGCTAAACAAAAACGTGCCAGGAGTTTGGCTAACGGCAAAAGGTCATCAATGTAGGAGGACAAGAATGCCTCTCCAAGCAGAGCGATAAGAGAGCGGAATGCCCCGCGAGTGGCTAGCTAACGCTGTACTCATCAAGAAAGCTAATGGAAAATGGCGACTCAAGATCGATTTCACCGACATAAACAAAGCATGCCCAAGCGACAACTTCTCCGCCTGCATCGACCATCGTGGACGCCTACCTGGTGCCACGAACTACTCGGCCATGATGCATTTTCTCCGGCCACAATCAGGATCAGCAATGGACCCCGGGGACCAGCAGAAGACTTCGCTATAGCACAAGGAACCTACCGCATCTGCACGCTGCTTGACTAAGAATGCAGGTGAGCGACGGCCAGAGACTAGTGAACCGGATGTTCCAAAGGCAGATAGGTACAACAATGGAGGTATACATAGACGACATGCTGGTAAAATCCGCTAAATCCGATCTCCATATCACCCATCTCTCTGAGGCATTCCAGATCCTGAGGAATTATAACATGAAGCTGAACCCGCAAACAGCTCTCTGCGTGTCAGCCGGAAAATTTTAAGCCATAGTTAACCACTGTGGGATCAAGCGAATCCGCATGTGCAAAAGCATTGCTCGACATGCTGCCGCCTTCAGAACAGCGAGGTCCAACTGGCTGATGTGAGCTGATCGCGCCTAAGCCGTTTCGTATCCAGAGCGAGTGATAAATGCCAGCCTTTCTTCCAAGTTCTGAAGAAAGCATTTCAGTGGGACGAGAAATGTGAAGAAGCATTCATGGCATTAAAAACATACCTAAGCTCTCCTCCCCATTCTCTCTAGTAAGTCCCTGCTGGCCAAGGAGAACTCTCACTTTGTACTTAGTCGTATCAAACTTTCAACCAAGGCAAAGACTCGCCGTGAGACAAAGAGCGAGTCCAAAGACCCAGCTTTACTACTCGCAAATGAAAGACCGAGAGGAGCTGGGAGGAGAGGTACCCAAGAATGGAAAAGCTGAGCTACTAGCATCAGATCGGCAGTTCTAAGTCACTCTATTTCCAGGCTCACACCGTAGAAGTCCCAACCAAGTACCCAATGAAGCAGGTATTACACAAACCAGAAGTCTCCGGAAGGTTGATGAAGTGGGCCATAGAGCTAAGCGAGTTCGACATCAGGTACAAGCCGAAAACTGCTATAAAGGGACAGTCCTACCGACCACATAGAATTCGCTCCGATAGAGCTTGGCCGAGCCCACACAAACAGTATGAATTCCACCCCCATATGGAAACCCTCTCAGAGATGGAGCCTCAAACGTATAGGAGCTGAAAGGTGCTTAATCCTCACCTCACCGTATGGGATAGATATTGAACACGCACTCGTGTTCGGGGTTCCATGCTTCCAACAACGAAGCCGAGTACGAGGCCGTCATACCAGGCCTCAACCTCGCCCACTCATTGTGAGGTCGACTGCCTAGAGGTCCACAAAGGACCCAACCTGTGGTCAGCAGATCAAGATACATAATGAGGCCAAAGTGACGATGGTTCTATATCTCCAAAAGGTCCGTGATTTACAAAAGCCTGTGGTTGGTTCGGTCAAGTATCGCCCTAAGAATGTAGAATACCCGAAGCCGACGCCAAGTAAAACCGCCACAAATTTTTGCAAGAAGATCTCACGCAATAACGCCCGTCGACTACCCAAGCAGAACCCCCATCGACCCTTACAAAGATGGGTGGTCGCCCCAGATCCGCGCTGTTCCATGGACCCTATTTGGATTATATTAATGACTTTAACCTACCGCACGCAATTCGAAAGCAGCTTCATTAAGATAAGAGAGAAGACACTGAATACGTGCTAAAAGAAGTACACGAAGGCGTATGTGGGAACCATATCGGAGCACGAACGTTAGCAGGAAAAATCTTGAGGCAGGGATACTACTGGCCCACGATACTTAAAGATGCGACCGACTTAGTCAAGAGGTGTAGAATCACAAAGAGCACGCCCAAACATCACGCTCCCGTCGCAGCCCTCACGCCACCACGTGTACCCCGCCCTTCCAAAGAAATGGGGTCGACATACTGGGACCCCCGCCCACTTCCAAGTAAGGGCCAATGCAAATTCCACTGTCGCAGCGGGATTATTTCACCAAGCGGGGCGTGGCTTCAACTTTAGCCACGACACAGAAAGCAAAAAACACGCACTTCGTGATGGGCGAGCCATCATATGCGACATTCAACATCCCAAGAGCCCCGGTATCGACAATGGGAAACAGTCGACAACACCAAATTAAGGATTTTTTGCGGCCGAGCTCTAATTAAAAATTATTATTACTCGTCACCAAAGACAATTCAAGAATCAAACGGACAGGCCAAGCCCCATCGAACCCTAAAGCCGCATTAAAGACCAGCTAAGATCTTAGCTGAATGGGGTAGAATACCTCCCGGCGGCAGCTACGTGGGCTTACGTGGACGACACGTGGTCGCCAACCCTGAGACCCCATTTGCCCTAGCCTGCACGTACAAAGAGCCCCCGCTGAGGTTGGAATAAAATCTCCTAGAGTCGAAGCTTAAGACGGAAAAAGAACAAAACGACGAGCCCCGTTGGCCCGAACTTGGAACTCCCGATGAAAAACGGAGGTGTTCAACAACAAGCACGTAAGAGTATCATCAAAGGGAAGATGTTCGTGTACTACAACCGAGGGTTGCCCAGGTTACATGCCGGGGATTTATCTTAAAGCTCCCGCCAAAGAAGGAAGAATCCAACGCATGGGAAACTAGCCCCAACCGGAAGGTCCTACATAATAACCCGAGTCGTCGCACTGTGCAATTACGAGCTCCAAACGTAGGATGGAAAAATCTTACAACATACATGGAACGCGAGCACCTGCCGCCTAAAGAAACGGCCAGGCAAACCTTATCGACTTTATGTGATTTAAATTAGTACGTAATAATATCCAAACAATCAGATCGATAACCAATGAGAAATCTATAACAAATCTTTATCTTAAGATTTGCACTTACATAACATTTAAAATCCACATCTGAACCCGTAAGACATAATCAAGAGAGACAAAGGAGAAAGACAGAATAAAGAAAAAGAGGGGTGTGATAGGGAAAAAAGAAAAGAGGGAAAAAAGATGGAGACAAAGGAAAAAGACAGAAAAAAAAAGGAAAAAGAAGCAGATGAGAAAGCTGTGGAAGAAGAAAGAAGGGAGAAAAGAAAAGAGGGAAGAAGAGGTAGAAAGGAGGAGGAAGAAGATAAAAGAAAACGGCAGAGTGCGCAAGCAGCGATGCACCGCCCTTCGAACGCATTCCCTAAAGAAAGCCAGGAACCACATGACTCTGTATAAAGGGAGACTAGTAAAAACACAACTCTACACATGAAGCACTGCAAAGGCTGGATCCAAAGACGCCGAGGAACCTCAAGGCAACCAACGTCGAGCATCCATCCCAGGCGAACTTCATCCACCCGCTGTGAAAAGCAGAATCTCCTAAAGCATAAGATACAAAGAGGCAACAAGAGCCACCATTTATAAGAGGTCAAAGCGCCAAAATTCAAGCAATCGCTCCGCATTCCATAAATCAAGATAATGACGGTCACACCGAGGACATGCGAGGCGTCAGCCCACCAAGCCCTTCGCACAATCGAAAAGTCACGCATAACCGCTGTCTCACGAGTTCCCATCAAGACAGCCACGCCGCCTCAAGAGTCATCACCGCCACATCGCCATCTAATTTGAACGCTCACCAAGGCCACGTCAGAGCCCAATTGCTCCCTTTGACGAAGTTCCTCCACGCACAGCCACGCTCAAGAGTCGACCACCAGCCACAGCCAGAGCCCACAAGCCCCTTGACGAAGTTCTACTTCCCGCACAGCCACGTCAAGAGTTACCACCAGTTACATCGCTATCTCTACTTAAACGCCACCAAGGCCACAAACACAGCCTGGGCTGTCTTTGACGAAGTTCCTCTATCTTCGCACAGCCATTAATCGGCCAAGAGTCGACTACCAGTTACACAGAGCCTGGGGCGAACGACATTCGACGAAAGTCTTCTATCAAGATTGTTACGTCACCAAGACGACTACCAGTTACATCGCCATTCGGCTTGAACGCCACCAAGGCCACAGGAGCCCGCTCCTTTCGACGAAGTCTCTACTCCGCACTGCAGCCAAGCCGCCCTCAAGAGTCGCGACCACCAGCCACAAATAGAGCCCACGGTTCCCTTCGACGAGTTCCCACTGCACAGCCACGCCAAGAGCTCGACCACTCTCAAGCCATATCGCCATCTCATTGAACGCCCACCAAGGCCACGCCTGTGAGCCCCAGCTTGCTCCCTTTGACGAGTTCCTCTACTCGCACAGCCACGCCTCAAGAGCCGACCTTCACCAGCCACAGCCGCCAGGAGCCTAGTTGCTCCCTTGACGAGTTCTCTACTCGCACAGCCACGCCTCAAGAGTCGACCACCAGTTACATCGCCATTCGGCCAACGCCACTCATGCCACAAAATGGGCCAGAGCCCCGGGGCCACCCTTTCGACGAAAGCCACTCTTACTCAAGACAGCCACGCCGCTCAAGAGTCGACTCACCAGCCAAAGCACACCCGGCCAACGCCACCAAGGCCACAGCACCAGGAGCCCAGTTGCTCACTTTGACGGGCTCCTTCCTACAAATCATACTCACAAGGCTCGTCCCTCAACTCATAATGACGAGTCCCTACTGTTCACAATGGCGAGCCACTACTATTCACATTGACGAGCCCTTCGATGCTTTCCAAACAGACGAGCTCCTTCTTACAATTCATATTGACGAGGCTCGTCCCTCAACTCAGAATGACGAGCCAATTACTATTCACATCACAGCTCGATGCTCTCCGCATGCGACGCTCCTTCTACAATCTATATCACCAGCCCGCCCTCAACCTCGTGACGACGAGTACCCAACCATTCACGCTTGACGAGCCCTTCACGCACCTTACGCACGTTCCATCGCGGCAATTCATATTGACGAGGCCCTCCTCAACCTCGGGATGGACGAGCCTCTACTATTCATCGACGAGCCCTTCGCCGCACTCCGCATGCATCTGCCCTTCCTACAAAGCATACCTACGCTCGCCCCTCAACTCATAATGACGAAGTCCCTACTGCTCACAATGGCGAGCCACTACCATTCACATTGACGATCCCTCGATGCCCGCACGACAAGTTCCATCGTGCACCATATCGACGAGGCCCTCCCCAACTCGCATGGACGAAGCCCCATACTCATTCACATCGACGAGCCTCACGCACTCCGCATGCACTCCAAGCCCTTCCTACAAATCATACCCACGAGGCCTGGCCCCCAACCAAGACGACGAGCCCTACTATCCACGCTGATCAGCCCTCACCGCACCCCCGCATGGCATCTGCCCTTCCTACAAATCATACTTTACGAGGCTCGTCCTCAAATCGCACGACAGCTCCCATTCACAAATGGGCGAGCCCCTTCGATGCTCTGCATGCACGGGCCCTTTCCGACAATTCATATTGACGAGGCTCGCCCCTCAACCTCGTAATAACGGTAGCCCAACCATTCACGCCGACGAGCCCTCGCCGCAGACCCGCATGCACGTTCCATCGCAATTCATATCGACGAGGCTCTCAACCCGACGGATGAGCCTCTACCATTCACATTGACGAGCCCGCCGCACTCCGCATGCACGCTCATCGCACAATTCATGCTGACGCAGGCCCTCCTCAACTCGTGATGGACGAGCCTTCACCGACTCCAAACAATCGCTCCTTCCTACTATTTACATCGATGCTTCTTCCCACAGCTCTACTCAACCACTCCGACGAGCCTCCATCAGCCCCCAAAGATGAGATTCACTCACCTCCAAGCACGACGACCAGCCACAAAAAACCAGCCAACACTCTCGCTACCGACGACGAAGGCCACAGGCCCGATCCGACGAGCTCCACCCACTCCAACCATATATAAGGGGGAAATCCGCCGCTCAAACAGGATAGTATGCAAAATTTCGCCGATACAATAAATTATCGACCTTCAACCTGGGTTACACGCTTCAGAAAAAGAATAAAGATATCTCAATTAGAACACAAGTTTTCAAAAATGGGTATTTATTGAAAGGAAGGCTACACAGGTATCAGGCCCCAGGCCCAACGAAAAAGGGGGGAGAGGTCGACATCAGGAAAGCATAAATGAGTCCAAGAATTTAGGCATCAGACGATGAAGAATGAGAAAGATCCGCAGAGTCACAGCTCCCGGAATAAGTCAGATCTGAAGACCCTCCGCCTCCCTCGTCACTGGGAGGTCGGGGTTGAAATCTAGGTCCGAGCACGCCCGAACAAATTTTGGTGCCGAGCCACCCAGGCCCACCGAGCACCAAACATCTCGCAATTGCTCGATAACTCGCCTTGAGCAACCATACGACTCATTGATGAAGATCCAAGGCAAGAACCACTACATTCATCGCTCGCCGTCTTGATAACTTACGCCTCTAAGACTCACCACGAGCGCTCCAACAACACTTCGCTCTCTCAAGCCTCGCGACGAGCAAATCTCTAATTGTTTTCTTGGCACAAATCACCGGCAGAACTCCCACGCAGCCCACTAAGATCCCGCCGCATCGCCGGAGGTGATGAAATTCCTCCCGACCATTTGAAGCTCATCTCGGGATGATCTCAACCTCCCGAAGTCTCGATCAACTCACCGCGTAGCTGAGCTCACTCCTAACCTCCCGAACTCACCGGCCATTAAATCACAAGGCTCGGTCTCGTTTTTCTATTTTCGCCTTCCGAAAGACGAGTCACGGCGTGCTTAAGATCGACTTAAGCCACTTATGTCTTCGGGTCATATGTCGCCGTCCCTCGCAGCTCGACTCCGCAAGTAAGAGAGAAGCCACCTTCGCTTATAAATCCGGCAGATCTTCACATGTTTCATTCGCTGGGCCTCGTTTACTGTGCCTTTCAAACGGGTGGCACCGCATCTCGTATTAATGCATGCTGTTCAAAGATGCAACGCTAATGGAAATAAACACACCACAGCACTTACCGGCAACCTCGAAAAGACAACGCTAAAGCTTCATCAACCGAAACTCTTCGAACTCCCAACGTCGACTGAGGAGAATGGGACGAGATGGCACTCGCCGCAGCTCCAAGACTAGAGAGCAGAGAAGCCCTGCCGACCAGCCTTTGCTTCGATTTCTTTCGGCCCGCCGTCCCCGAGGAGGTGACTCTGGCAAAGGTCGTAAGGTGGACTCCATACTATTATAGCAGAGTCGTCACGGCGGCGATCACGCACTAAAGACCCTCGCTCGACGACGTGCCAGGAGAAGACTCAAGGTCAAAACCAGCGACGACGCCCGTCCCGCCTCCCGGGCAGCAGGAGGACGCACCCGTGACTCGAGCTCGGGCCGTGGGCGGCGATGGCCCTCTCCGATTCCCGAACAGGAGAAGAAGGAGACACTCCCCACTCGAACTCGCCTAACCGCCTGGCCCCTTTCAAAGAGTCCAACTTTTTTCTCTTTACACTCCGGGGCTTCCGAGACGTCGCCCCAAATGAACTAAAATCTCGCCCGGTGGTGGAGTGGCAAAGAAGGGGCCCAAAGGAAAAACCTAAGGGGTAGAAAGAGGCAGGCCCCAAAACAAGAGAACGTAGGCAACAAATTGTGAGGAACTATGAATGTCTCGACTTTATCGCCCCCCGCATAGAACGAGCGCAGCATTCCTCCAACGCTGAGCCACAAAGAAGATCTTCGTTCTCGAGGTCAAGACGAGCATCTTGGGAGCATAAGGAAAGCTTAAGGTCAGAAGTATTCGATCGCTTGCACAAATCAAACCAAAAGTAATGCAAACACTCACTTAAGGTTATCAGGGGCACTAATGCCCAAGTCACACCCTAAGGTATCACCCTGGCCACGAGTCATAATTCAGCTTGGAACCGCGACCTAAGAAATATCGCCCTTTCCATGACCGGCGGTGAGGAAGGAAGGTCCGAGATCACCATGGGAGACCCGTAACGCCCGTGAAATAAATAAAACCCTCTCGTAGTAGCCATCTGACCGGAAGATGAAGGAACGTGAGCCACATTGGGGACACCAAACCCTCTATCCTTAAAAAAGACCAATAAACCGACTAAAATACCCCAACCATTGGGAGCCAACTGGGAAGGGCAGATGTTGAAGTGTTGAAGAAC
The DNA here is from genome assembly GCA_016808115.1 of Tetrastigma voinierianum. Classification (NCBI taxonomy): domain Eukaryota; kingdom Viridiplantae; phylum Streptophyta; class Magnoliopsida; order Vitales; family Vitaceae; genus Tetrastigma; species Tetrastigma voinierianum. The sequence continues at coordinate 326,355 of JAEQBH010004824.1, read as the reverse complement.
CTCTTTTATGAAGGGATGCAAAGGAAAGCGAAGACCGTTATTAAAAGCAACTTCAAAAAAGCGTACTGATACCGTGCACCTGAGGCTAAAAGGTCAAAACATCGGGACCATATTCCTGACACCGTGGAGAGGCCGGTAACGCCAAAGAAAAGTAGATTCATATGGCGGACCAACCCTACTAAATCTAATCTTCGCCGCATGTCAACACGGCCCCGAGGAAGTCCGACCCCAGGGTTATTTGATCGTTTATCTTCTTACCTTTACCTAAGGGAATGGAGGCGCCTCAGAGCGTGTCAGAGGCCAAACGATCACAAACAAGCGGAACGCCCGGGCCGCTTTCCGGACCGCCACAATAAGAGTCATCGCTAATACGCAAAGAGGAAGAAACGACTAACCCATGACGTAAGCAAAACAAGATAAACGAATCCGCACGATCAACCCTGTAGCCCCGCCGTGATCAATCGAAAAGAAACACAACAGAATCCGGGACGCCACGCCCGTGGAATGAGAGGAAACGCGTAAAGGACCCAACACTAAACAAGTATGTAGAAAATCCAACGAAATACAGAACGCCAAAAATATAAAACAAAAGGAATTATGAGGCTGAAGTCGAATCGGAAGGTCGACAAGAAACAAGGGAAACGGCGAGTATGAAACAAGCGCTAAACTCAAGAGCCATCATTACCACACCACGCATGACCTACGGTCGCTAATTAATCCACATCCAAGGCATAATTCCGGGAAATAACAACCGCCGCAGGACACCGAATATTCTGCCCACGCACCGCACACAAGGGTCGGGGGGCAACCGATGTGGATATTAAACGCTGCATTTACCCGCCAAACCCCAAAGGAGCTGGGATGACCATACTCCTACTCCGTCCTTACATAGCAACAAACAGAGGCCCTAGCCATTGTGCCCAAACATGGATTTGAAAAACAGGAGGCCTATACTTACTACCAAACCATATCTTCACAAATAATGTAAGATAGAATATTCTCAAAGACGCCCCGTCGTCCAATCAAGTCCTATTATAAAGGGAAGGAAAAGCAACAAGGTCGCGCAATGGATACCCCCTTACAAGGAAGGAGGATTACTCCAAATAAACTCCTTCGATCGAACTATCATAAATCTAAGGTCGACTACATGAGAAATCTATCCCAAGGGAAGAACCCCTAATCATCGTCCAAATCGGATGAATGTCCATTATAAATACAAGGCCGTTCCAACACTAAAAGGTACGCTAATTTAAGCAATCACAAGGCATCCTCTTCTCTCGCATTAACTGACTAGACGGAGCGGTCCCGCGACGCCCGCCGGCCCCTCTTCATTCCGTCTCTATCACAGAAAGTGCCGCATCCAGAGCCCGTTGGATCGACACAGAAGAATCCTACCCCACCTAAACGATCCCTCAAGAAATTTCGTCCAACCCAACCCAACACGCCCACCCTTACCCATGAAAAAGGCATCATCAATATATATATAATTTTTGTTATTTATATTTTAAATAACAATATTTTGTTATTAACACTCGGTTTAATTAATAAAATTATTTAAAATATATCGATAATTTAGTTATTTAAATTTAATTTAATTATAAACTAGTACAACTCATATTTTTATCCAATATATATATATATATATATATATATATATATATATATATATATATATATATATATATATATATATATATGATTGGAATAAATTGAAAGGATTAATACAAAAAAAAAAATGAAATTGTAAATATTTAAAATATGATTAATGAGATTTAATTTATTTAAATGAAATGTATTTTGAATTTTTCTATACAAGATTTTAGATATTAAATTATCATAAAAATTATATTAAAAAGATATATTTTAAAATTGAAAATAAAAAAACACAACAAAATTTAATTTATTAATCATATGTTATAATAATTATTATTTTTAGAACCCTTATGTTACAAAAACAAATATTTGATTCCATATTAAGAGCCAAAATATTGAATTTTATAATTGAATCCTTACTTTAAATTTTATAGCCCAATTCTCTTAAAAATTGGATTAAAATCAATGACTTATTAAGCTCAACCCATATTACTAGATCTACCTACACACAAGAACCGCAACCAAATAAAGACGGAGACCTTGATTTGAGAAGAAGTTGAAGCCCTAGAGGGGAACAACATTTAGAGCTTTTTCCTCCTCTCCTTGTTCATGATCCAAACGAATAGGTTGAGAGGAGGAGCGGGCTTGATTTTGATTTTAATTTTTTTTTAGTATGGCAAATTTTTCTAGTGGGTCCCACAAGAGAAGAGAGGATGGTGGTAAAATAGTAAAAGCATAGATAGTAATAATTACCATTTATTCTATGCTTTTATCATAATAGATGGTAATAATTTAATACTATATTTTTTAAACTAATAATTTAATACTATCTATTATGATTAAAATTTGAGAAAATAAAATTTATTACCATCTATTATTGTATAAGCATAGAAAAAACGTTGATAAAATATTACTAGTATTGTGAAAGTAATGAAAAGATAGATAAGAAATTATTGTCTTTCATCTATATATTCAAAATGTCTAAGTCCTTCATTTTATAGGCTCACAATCTTGAATATGAAGAGACAAAAGGGTATAGAAAGGGTCACATGCCTTAATGGTAAAGGGGGAGGGGGTTTATATTTACGCAGAATATGGATAGTCATCCACCATTATTACAATACTCCCCTTAGATGCCCACCATACTAAGATAATGTGACTCATTAAAACCTTGCTAAAAAAAACCTTAAGGAAAAAAATTAGCAAAGAAAAATGAGTACAACATTTTGTAAATCTTAGAGTGATGTATTAAAGAAACTGCCTCATTAAACCTTTGCAGAAACCCAATGAAAACCCGAACGAAGGAAAAGAGTATAGCTGCATATGTCCGTGATAAGCAAAGAGACTTGGAAGATAATACTCTCCCTGATGAGTATCAACTTGACTGATCACAAACTTGACGCATCCCGATATTATATGTCAATTTCTTGAATGTTGATGATGGAAAAGCTTTGGTAAATAAATATGCAACATTATTACTCGACCTTATTTGCTTCACTTCAATTTCATGACTCTTCTAGAGTTCATGAGTGAAGAAACACTTTGGTGAGATATGCTTGGTTCTATCACCTTTGATGTATCCTTCTTTGATTTGTTCAATACACGCAGCATTGTCTTCATAAATTGTTGTTGGAATGCTTGTAATCAAAGGTAACCCACATGCATTCCGAATGTGGTGTACCACTGATCTTAACCATACACATTCACGACTTGCTTCATAGAGTGCAATTATCTCGTGAGTGATTAGGAGTGAAGTGGCACAAAGTCTTCTTAGTTGATCGCCAAGAAATTGCAGTATTGCCACATGTGAATACATACCCTATTTGTGAGCGGGCCTTGTGAGGATTAGAAAGGTATCCAGAATCTGCATATCCTTTTAGAGTTGATTTGTTTGAATAAAATAAACCCAAATCTGTAGTCTTGTGAAGGTAACGTAAGATATGTTTCATGTCATTCCAGTGTCTTCGAGTTGGTGCATAGCTGAATCTTGCTAACAAATTAATTGAAAATGAAATATTTGACTCGTACACCGTAAGCAAGTATAACAGCACCACTGTACTAAGATATGATACTTCAAGACCAAAGAAGGCTTCATTTTCTTCTTTCGACGAAAAGGATATTTCTTAGCATCAAGGGATCTAACAATCATCGAGAACTTAATGGATGCTCGTTCATGTTAAATTGTTTCAATACCTTTCGATATATGTCGATCGATGTATGAGAATTCCATTAGACTTATGCTTGACGACCGAGACAATATTTAGTTTTCCTAAGTCTTTCATCTCAAACTCATCCTTCAAATATGTAGCCGCCAGGCTCTTCGTGGAGTCCCAAATAAATTTATATCATCAACATATACTGCAAGGATGTATTAATCCTAATTATGATTTCTTTATAAAAAACACGCGGCATATAGATTGTTAATATACCCATCCTTGGATCGGGAAATACTTACTGCACGATTATACCACATTCTTCAAATTGTTTTAAGCCATATAATGATCGCCCCAACTTAATTGAGTACATATTTCGTGGGTTGTGATGTGTTTACTGAGGCAACTCCAAATCTTTCGTAGACTTTCTATAAATATCATTTTCAGCATACCATACAAATATGCAAGAATCCACGTTCATGAGACGCATGTCTAGTCCTTCTGAGATCGACATACTAATTAAATATTGAAACGTGATAATATCCATCACAGGAATACATTTGGCCATAATCAAACTTGTGTCTTTGTGAAAACCTCGTGCCATAAGACGTGTTTAGATCTAGCAATTTCATTTTTATCATTACGTTTCCTTACAAACACCCATTTGTAACCTACAGGTTTCACATCATTGGGTGTTAGTACTACAGGCCCAAATACTTTGCGTTTTGCTAGAGAGTCCAATTCTATTGGGATTGCTTCTTTCCACTTTGACCAATCATGTTTACTGCGACATTCATCGACACAGTGTGGTTTATGATCATCATTTTCTTTTAAAATTTCTATGGCTACTGCAAAGAAAAATACCTTATTAATAACCACTTTCGATTCGGCCCCACAATTCCCTGGATGGTATACAATTTATGGAAATTTCATCATTTGCAAGTTTGCTCATCTTCAAGGATTTTGTATCTCTTATAGATTCACGCTTCTTCAGGGCATGTCACTTCAATGACACTTTCCTCTTCAGGGTTTATGATTTTGGAAATTGTGGGAGTAGCCTCTTCAGGAGTGCTATTTTCTTTAAGACTAGGGTTTTGTTGCCCTTTTATTTTCCTCTTCCGAGGAATTAAATCTTTTGAACCCAAGGGTCGACCACGCTTCAGGCGTGTCATAGATGATTCATTAACTGCCATAATAGCACTTTTTCCAATTGGTATATTGATAATTGCTAGTGTGTCTATACTTCAGATATGTGACTTGGTTACTTTAAATGATTGTAAACGAATCAGTAATCATAGCAATCTTCGAAGACGAAGTGGATTCTCAGACTTCCTTGTCACATCGAAAGCAAAGGCACTGTTGAGATGAGACATGGATGATGCATTCCAAATAATTTCACGTCATTCCTTTCGGTATTTATCTCCCCCTAACGCAGACGAAATCGACCATCAAAATGGCAATCCGCAAATCTACTCAAAATGCCTCCCGGTCAATTTAGTTTAAGATACTTGATCATTGATGGTGAATAAAACCAATGTATATTCCCGACGACTTTGAGGACTCCATTTGCATGGATATGTAATCGAACTGGCATAATGCATCTAAACACACGTAAATGGGAAAGATTTGGAATTTGACCAAGTACCATTTGAAATGGTGATTGTTGGTGATTAGCAGTTGGTCGAATGCGAACCAATGCTGCAACATTTAGAATGGCATGTCCCCAAGCATAAATAGGTAACTTTGTCCTTATAAGTAAATACGAGCAACGCTGGAGTCACATAGCGCTTCTCGCTAAGCCATTATGTGTATGTACATGAGCAATCGGGATGTTCCAATCTCAATCTAACCGACATGCACAATCATCAAAGGCTTTAGATATAAATTCACCAAAGATGGTCGAGACGAATCTTCTTGATCGGATAACTGAAAATGTGTTTCAGAACCTTATGATCTCGAAAGCAAGGAGCTTGGAAAATGCATCATTACGAGTAGATAACAAGCGCATGACCATCGAGATGAGGCATCTATTGAAGACCATGAAATAGGGAAATGTCCATGAAGTGGATGAATCGGGTCCATACATATGTCCCTCGATCTGCTCCAAAATGTCGGGATTCAACAAGGACTTTGTAAGGAGATGATCTAACAATCAATTTTCCTTGTGAACAAGCAGTACATGGATAATCACTAGACAAAAGAATCTTTTGGTTCTTTAATGGATGTCCATGTGGATTTTCAATAATTTGCCTCATCATTGTTGACCCTAGGTGCCCAAGTCTATCATGCTAGAGCATAAAAATATTTGGGTAAAAGAGCTTTTGGCTCATCACCATATTTAATTCAATTGTTGTTATTGTGGTATAATATATATAATCCTAAAGAAAAAGCAGGCAATTTTTCCACTACAAGCTTCTAGCTTGAAACAATATGAGTAATGCACAAGATTTTATTATCACATAAGTGGTCCTAATATGATATCCATTATGACGTATATCTTTAAAACTTGTGTAATCTTTTCCGATCTGATGAATATAAGGCATCGTTAATATGGAATACCGTGCCATATGGTAACATAATAGTGGCTCTCCCGGAACCATTAATCAACTCTGCAGGACCTGATATTGTATTTACATTAGCTTCAAATAATGTTATGTGGGAAAAATATTTTTGATCCCAAAGAATTGTATGAGTAGTAGCACTATCTGCTAGACATATCTCTCCACAATTTATTCAGAACCGGAGCGATCCAACCTAAGATCCATAAATTTAAAATAAAATAAAATGTATATTAAATAAAATCTCAAATAAGCATTGCGCTCTCAAATAAATAAAGAAAATACACACTAAAAAACACTAAATGTAAATGATAAACATCCAAAAGACACAAAAATATTAATTGATGGACATTTCCATCACCAATAAAGGATCAGACTCTTGCTACTTGGATCTTCAAAAAAAATCTAAAACATTAAGATGAGTAATATCCATCGGATCGTCACCTTCAATCAAATTTGTTTATATTTTCTTTACACCTTTCTCTCGAGTGAGGCCTGCAAAGTTTAACTAAATGGTCAGCCGTATAGCATGTAAGTGACCAATGCCCCTTCATACCACATTTATAACATTTATTTTCATAATTCGCAAGAGGCTGAAATTGTTATTTCCCTTGTCGTGCTATATTGTTAGACCACTTCTTATGGTTTTTTGTCGTATTGATATGACCTCCTTGTGATTGATAATTATTTTGACTATGGCCTCGCCCACGCCAACGGCCACTACCACGACCACGACCATGACCACTACCACTACCACTACCACGACCACGACTACGGCTACGACCACGACCACTAGATGATGCAACATTCACTTCGGGGATAGATGCAGAGCCAGTTGGACGTGATTGGTGATTTTGTAGTAATAACTCATTATTTTGTTCAGCCACAAGAAGATATGAAATTAATTCAGAATATTTTTCAAACCTACGCTCTCGATATCATGATCGTTAGAGCACATTCGAAGCAAATGGAGTAGCGTTTTTTCCAACATATCTGACAAGGATTTTCTCCACATAATTGAAATTTAGAGCTATTGGTGCGTCTATATTCCGTGAATCGCAGGAATTTGCAACCTTAAGTGCATCCAATCATAATTCGGGGTTTAAGAAGTATAATCAAGGTGGTCATATCTTTCTTAAATTTTCCAAAGGATAAGGCCTTTATCGTAAGATATTCATTTTCAAGCCCTTATCATATGATGACACGGGGTTAAAAATCATCGTCGGCGCAACTCGCCAGATGCCTCGATTTTTCTTGGAATCAGACAAGATTCATAGCTAGCAGGTGACGGATTTTTGCATCGAGATCTAAGATAAATAGTTTTTCCCGAGATATCACATAAATAAACTCAAGCTTCAGAAGATTCGACATTCTTGAATTTCTAAGACAATAATATGAGTAACATTAAAATGAAAAAAAAAATGATGGTGGAAATAACCTTAGAACCACATATAAATTATAATTAATATTGAAGCATAATTAATAGTGTAAGAATATGTTATTTTTATTTATTTTTGAAATTAATTACCAAAACTAATAACAATAATAACAACATATATAATAATAATAATAATAACAATAATAATAATAAAATAATATATAATCATATTATTAGCATCAAATAATAAATAAATAAATAAAGGAAATCGTGACTTATAGTTTTGGTGAAAAAATTATAAAAATCCCATTAGCTGTCTCTTCGTCGAAAAGGAGAATCTCAACAATAAACCTCCAGCTTTATATTGTTTCCTTAATCACTCTCTTACTTCAGGAAGAGAAGAACCTCATGAACAATAAAACTTCTGGTTTATATTGTTTCCTTAATCACTCTCTTAATTCAGGAAGAGAAGAATCCCATGAACAATAAAACTTTCAGTTCATAATGTTTCCTTAATCATTCTCTTACTTCAAGAAGAGAGGATTTTTCATGACTAGGATCAAAATTAAAATACTACAATTATGCTTTAGTAAAAAAAATATATATACCCACCAAACTTAAAGATCATTACCTTAAAATAACTTGGTTAGAATCTTGTGCTTGGTTAGAACTTCGTGCTGATAACGTGTTGTGAAAGTAATGAAAAGGTAGATAACTGTTTGCCTTTGATTATATAGACTAAAACCCCTCAAAATTAACATAATTACAAGAGCCTTACACTCTTCTTGCATCTATGTTAAAATTGGATAGACTTGCTTTAAATGAATAAAAGTTCCTCAGGTCGATTCAAAATTTTGGTTTAGTCTATGACACCGCAAGTGCAATGTGTCATACAAGTAGTAAAATTGAATGTAAGTCCGCATATCATTCCCAATCGAGACGACAGCACTGGAAATCAACTACCCCAACTACTTAAGGTCCCAATACTATTTGAACTTAAAATGATAGTGAGAGTTTAATCTAGAAACTAATAATCATCGACTATAAACAATTATGTAAACTCAATTATAACAACAAAATTAAGAACAAAATTATCGGATCAATCGCTTGTGAGAAATGAACACTATCAAAGAAGTACCGGAAATGTACCACCCCCGCATCAAAATGTGCATCAGCTTCGTTCTATCGGGATGGGCTCTGGATTTGTCAAAGATTGCCTAATAATGCAATTGGATTTCAACGTGTTCACTAGTTAGGGACCTCCTGCTTTTCTCAAAGACAAGGATTTAACCAACTACTTGTATTTTCTGTTTTCAAGAAGATCGTATTTTTCTTTCAATACTACAACATTTCGAGACTGCAGATCTTTGCTTCCTCTTCTTAGGTTATCGCAAAAATCCTACCATCTAATTGATGACTCATCCTTTAAATCTAATGGTTCTTCCTTCCCTTGATCGTATCTCTAACACTATATTGGGAATTCCCTTTAGATTAAGGTGAAATTCGACATTTATATTGATAAATGCTCCTCCAACATCAATTATGAGTGAACTGGGAATTTATCTAAATGAACCTCAGAGCTAGTAGTTCAACAATGGTAGTCTAACATACCACAAGTGAATGTCAAGCTCCCAGAATCTCCAACTCACACACGTAGGAGGCCTCCCGAAATCGTGAGCAAGAACACTGAATCGGCATTCAATACTAATGGGAATTGACGGCTTCAAGAACAACATCAATCAAATAAATCCCAATCCAAGTATTTCTAAATTACGTGAGAAAGACCTGTAACTAATCTGGTGAACTAATCTAGCGAAGTCGTTTCAAATACCGCATTACAATCAACAATGACCACGAATCGTGACACACCCAATCGAATTGTAATAGATCTAGAAAAATAAATTCAAATTTGTCTGTAATCCATTAATTCGTGCAGCATTTGTATAAAGAAATTAGAAATTAAATCCAAAATTTCAACATTTTCACACCTGTCGGTTCAAATTCAAAAGAAAAGAAAAGAAAAGAAAAGAAAAATACACTCTAAAATATACACTGAGTCCTTCTCCTCTCCTGGGCTTTGGGGTATCGAAGACTAAGCTACTTACCATTCTCAAAAATCTATTTATAACCTGGTCAAAAGAAAATGGGCCTAATTCCAAAAAACTCCAAAAGTGATTTCACTAAAGAAAAAGCCTACCACGCTCCCATGTCAAGCACCTCAAATTGATGTCGCGACCTAGATTTTCTCTCATTCGCACCCGCTCAAATAAGGAATCGATAACTTCACAGGATTCTGTCCCTTGCAGATGCTTTGATTAATGGTCGCTAATTTCACTATAGTCACACCTTGTTGGTCGCTTGTTTTCACACTGATGTCGTGGACCATGTTTCATGTCGCGACCTCGCTCCTCCTTCCTTTCTATCGCATCCGCCATAACTCCCGCCTTAGTTACGACCGCTTTGTTGCCGCCACTTCGCCTGAAGCCAGACTTTTCCTGTTGTATCAGGCGTCGTGACCTTAGTTTTAGGTCGCGACCACATTTCTGGTTCTACTACCTTAACTCTAGGTCGTGACTTCCTTTTCGTCATGCACTGATTCACGCCCAGCACTTCGTGTCGCGGACTTTGAATGACATCGGGTCATGACCTCCTCGAGGTCTGACTAATAAAGTGGTTGCAACTTCAATTTTCTTACAGACTTCGCTGGCTCAAATTCTTCATGTCGCAACTCACACTGGGTCGCGACCTCGCCCTTCAACCTTCTCATGAAGGTAAACCAAACCCCATGTCAGACTCTCAATAGTTTTCATGTCGCGACTTGAAAAGCACGTCGCGACCTCAAGTTGAGTCCTTCATTTTAGAACTAGTTGCAACTTCAAATTTTCTTGCAGAGACTTCATTTGTGGCTTCATCAACGAATCAACGTCGCGACTCGTATCGCGCTCACAACCTCGCCTGTTCAATCAAGGCCGCAACCTCGTGAGTGGTGTCGCTGATCATATACCCGGTACTAATATTTCCTTCGCCTTAGCCATCATTTCCCCTCGTCGCAACTTCTATTATCGGGCTTTGTACTTCCGGGTCGTGAATCCTCAATTTCCATTCATGAATAGTTTGATAAAACCTTATATTTCTCTCAAGACTAGCCTCTGGCGATGTCGTGGACTGAAATAATCGAATCGACGAAGTTTCGTCGCAAATCTACCTTAAGTCATGAATTTCATTTCGCGAGACTGCTTTGGTTTTGCCGACCTTCGACGGCCGTAATTTTCGCAAATTTGAATTTGAGTAAGATATCCATGTTTCTCGTATGAATCAATACTTATCTTGCAAAATACTTCGTAAAAATGCATTAAAATCAAATGAGCTGGGATCAACAATAAGAAATTCTCGCCTTTCATCTATGTCTGTTATCTAAGTCCTCCTTTTATAAAGCTCACAATCTTGAATATGAAGAGACAAAAAGGTATAGGAAGGGTCACAAGCCTTAATGGTAAGGAGGGTTATACTTAGGCAGAATATGGGTGGTCATCCACCCTAATGAAGAATATGGGTGGTCATTCACCATTATTACAATAACCAGAATTTTTTTTGTTTTCGCATGACATTCTAAAAATAATAGAAGATAATTAAGGGGTCACAACTTCTTGTAATAGAGTTTTTAGCCAATACGCTTTATCTAACATTGTTTCTATCATATATGTTTTTACAAAAATATGAAAAGGCTATTCTCCTATTTTTTTTTATAATCTATCACATGGGTATAAAAAAAAGCTTTTATAACATTAAAATTATTAAAAAGAACATGTAATTTAATTAAAAAAAATAGAATATCATAACGAATAAAAATTTTATTACAAAATATAAAAATATATATAACATTTATATTAATAAAACCTAAAATAATTATTTTATGATTAAATGTTTTTTTTTTTAAATTTACAAAAAAAATTGAATTAATGAATAAACATATATAAATATTTTGAATGTTGATTATGACTTAGCAAATTAATCAAGAGGGGGTGAATTGGTTTTCTCAAAAAAAATTTACAAATCAATAAGAAATCTATAAATTTAACTACAAAAACATTAAATAAAGAGATATAGAGTAGAAAAATCAAACTCCAGATTTATAATGGTTTGACACACTCTTACCTACGTCCCTTTCCCCTCAACCTTCAACCAGTGAGGGTTCTACTAGTTTCAAGATCCAACCCGAGCTTCTTCGTTTTACACTTGGATTTTGGTTCCAATTGGCACTTCACAAATCTTTTAAGCTATACACACTTGAAGCCTTCTTTAATGCTCAATGATGCGCTCTCTCTCTCTAGCTCTCAAGATGGATCAAATAGAACTCAATCTTATGATGAATACAAATGTGCACTCTATAATATACAAGTGAAATGAATGTGCTAAGAATCTAGATTGAGAATTGATTAGCAAAAAAAATTGTGGTTGAGAGAATAAAAGCAACAAGTCACATGGCATTAAATGATCCCCAATACTTTGTTTATAAAGCAGGAACTCAACAACAAATTAAGCTGACAATTGGTCGACCATTTCATTAAATGCCCTAACCTTTGTGCATCTAATGCATTGCATGTTACCATTTTACAAACCGATTGACCAAGCGGTCGACATTTTGCTCTACCGGTTCATAAAAATGAAAAACAAACATTTCTAGATTCAAATGGTTGACATTACACTCTCGACTGGTGCATCGGTTGACTGGTTGATTGAATCGGTTGACCTCCTGGACAAACCGATCAACTGTTGACCAATCGGATGATTTCGACAACTCAACTAATTACTTGACAAAAAAAGTCGTTTTGGGTCTATTTCAACCCCTTTTCGCTCCAAATCATTTTCTAACTTTAAATAACTCTTTTAAGCACATTTTAAACTCCAAATAACTAAGATTTGATGATAGAACATGGGTTTTAAAATATTTAATCAACTTAAAGTCAAACTGACTTAAAATCACAAAATTTGCAAAAAATGCTGAAAAGGCCCTGAAAGTAGTCACTTTAGGTTCTTTTCATTTCAAATCAATTACAAACCTTATAAAACTCTTTTGAATACTTTTTAAACTTTAAATGCATAAGGTATGATGTTCATACTCAAGTTTTCAAAAAGATACTCAGTTTGGACACAAAAACCAAGTTATTAAGATTATGCATGTAACAGATGATATACCTTAAAGTGCACCAATGCATTCATCTTACATAGATTCCTAAGCTTACAAAAATTTCACTTTATGCTTGAACTTGGGGTCTTGGTTACTTGTCATTTTGGATTTGAAATCTTGGTTATTTGATTTTAGTGAACTTCACTTCCAAGGGCTTGATCAAATACATCATTGTCATCTTAAAATTGGAATGTTTTCATTTGATGTTTGATCAATTTCAACCTATCACTCAACTTAATGTTAACTATTAGTAACCAATAACCTTACTTTGTTATTATCAAAACTATGAAACCCTAGAAAAAAAAATATAATTTTTCAAAAAATGGCAAAATAATAAAATTGCCAAAATGGCTCAGGAAGCTCGAAAAATTTCTGTATCTTTGAGGATGAAACGGTTTATCGTTGACTGCCGCTGAATCTAGTGACCCGTAAATGTTTCATCGACCTGACACGGTCCGACTTTTATTAATTTTCCGGGTGGTAGAGTTAGTGACTTCAGGACGGCATTTTTACTTAAAATCTCGTTTAAATGGCTGGCCAATTTCAATTAAAATGAATTGAACTGAAAAGAAATAAATGGTTTTGGGACATAAAACGAACACGGGACCGACGGACACGTATGCCATGATTACATATCAAACTTAACAATTAAGTTAAGTTAGAAAGGAAAATAAAAGAAAAGAGGAAAGGAAAAAAAAAGGAAACAGAAGTGAGAGAGTAAAGAGAGCTCTTCCTTCTCTTTTGATCCACTGGAAAAGCCAGTCCGTTGGAATTGCCGTCAAGAACGAAGCTCATCTACCAACTGCAGCTACACGTGCAAGTACCAAAATCACGTGATTTCAGCCTGATCAAATAAGGAGTCTTGGAATCAAGAGCCAAGCTTAGAAGTAACCACGTGGACTTCCTAGATTTTCTTATACGCTCCAAGAGGTAGGGATTCTTCTTATTTTGATTATTTTTCATTCTAGAGGCTGTTTGGTTGAGCTTTAATGTCCTAAAGGCACTGTTTAGCCCTTTTTTTCCCTAAGGGGCTGTTTGGAAAATTAATGGGTTATGAGAATAGTGCCCTATTTTGACCCTATATGATGTCCAGTTTTCAGGGCTGATTTTCGGTTAGAAAAGGGAGAATTTGGACTAGTAACCTTTAAGGAAATTGTATCCCTATTTTAGAAATTTATGTTAGGATTTTGATTCACCCAAATCGAACTTCTAGAACTCAAGTTATGGTCCGTTTCTCGGGACTGCTCCAAGATGCCCTGTTTTGGCCTAACCTACTATCCAGATTTTGTGACTGATTTTCAGCTGGAAAAAAGTGAGAATTTGGACTATAATCATTCAAGGAACTTATAGATCTATCTGAGAACTTGATGTTAGGATTTTGAATCACCCAAATCGGACTCCTATAACCTGCCATGGTCCATTTTCCGCATCGCTACGCTTAGGTCGTTTAATGATCGTGTTCAGATTTTTGTATTACAATCAGGAGTATATCATTGCTTGAATCAGTAATATACTCTTGGTTGAAATTGTGTGAATTCAAACTCGTGTGTTCAGAATGGTTTGTCTTGTGATGTGCTTGTATGAATAAGGTCATTACATGGCTTATCAGAGGCTAGTTGCGGACATGTTCACACAATTCTACTGTATGGTTAATGGATGTCGTTACCCGAGTGGTAGAATCTCTGTGATGCCAACGTATGCGTGTATTGATATGTTGGCATGTATTGTATGATTTATTTGGAATTTGTATGTTTGGCTTCCATATAAAATGTCCAAATGATGCATGGATAATTAGGTATGAGTAGCATATACATAAGACTATCAGATATAACATGGTACAGAATAAAGCAATGGTAAGATTGTATTGTACGTAATACGCACTAGTACGTCTCATGACATGGGTGTGAGTGCATGGTAAAGATAGACACTGTGTTTGGTGTTGATGGTGGGCTCGGCAACATGAGAAGACGTCCAAAATGAGTCGCACGATTTTGAGGTTATCGAAGACTGTTCGGTGCTTTTGAAATAAAGCGGTTATCGGAGAATGTCCATAGCTTTAAAATAAAGCTATTAATAGAGACTGTCCAAGGTCGGAGAATGTCTAGGATCGGAGATTGTCCAGGGTTCGGAGATTGTCCAGGTTGGAGATCAGCCCATTGTCTGAGAGACTGGGTTTGCGCTGAGACCGCTCCAAGGGCTCAAATGAAGCTACGATCTGAGGTCGGCCCAAAGGATTTGATTTATAAAAACAAAAAGCCTTTTGTTTTGGATAAAGGGTCATTGGGTGAAACACCAATGACAAGTTTTCACATTTGGCATATGCATGTGTGAGGGAGTCGGTGAAGACTTAGGATATGGGATAGGGTGAGTCACATTCTCATCCATGACATGTAGACATTTGAGTAAGAATGTGCATGTTTTTACTTGAATGTGTAGTGTGCCATTGCATATGCACTTAGGTAGGGAGTAACCCTTATAGGAATATTTCTCTGCTGGGCATTGGTCACCCCGTCGCGGGACCCCCTTTTCAAGTACAGGGAGTTTATAGGGAGACAACGCTCTGATGAGGCCGTGATTGTGAAGAAGGCCAACATGTGGCCTTGACAATACTTTCAGAAAAGTATTTATGTAAAGAATTGTAATTTAATTCGACTATTGTATAAATAGTCGGGTATGTAATTATGGTAAGAGGGTTTGGATCTGACTCTTATGTATCGTAATTAACTCTTTCATCATATTTTCTATTTAACAACTTTAAAGGGACGACAGGTGGTGTCAAGTAAACTATATTAGAAACAAGCTAGTTTTAATATATGTTTTGGCAAGAGTGCTGTAATAAACTCTTATGGATTATTGTGATATAGCTATATATTAGATATGGATGATGGACTGTGGTTGTCATTACTATTTCGTGGAGTAATTATGGATGTTTATGGTTATACTGCTATACAGGTTGTATGTCAGTAGAGCTCCTTAACAAAGGAAACTCGTCGATTTTTTTAAAATATGGATCCCGGCTAAATGGATATAACAAAGGTGTGATCGGTCGTACCCAAAACCCATAGGAATTCCGCGGGTGGACGGGTTGTCAACGGGACCCGGTGCACTGGGACGCCACAACTTGGTATCGTAGCCAGTTAACGATTACCAGAGCTCAGGTGGGGGTATCCGCTTGTTTCGATATTGGATTATCATAGCTAAGTATCGAGTTAGGTGTCCGGATACTCTGTGGATTAGTAAGTATGGGTGTAGAACACTTTACATTGTGTGCATTGATTGCTTTGTGTTCTAACATTTTCCACGAGATGTATTGTGTTTGTATGAATATATGCATGATAGAATGCGTATAGAAATCAAGAACACTAGTGGTTAGCAAATGTAACTTTACGCCTGAAACGACAAGCATGATTACGTAGGGAATGGTTATTTATTAGTGTTTGGCATTATGCACCACTAATGATAAATGAAAGAGAGAATCTCAAATTGTTATCTTAACTTGTGTAGATGGTGTCAGGCGACGTAGAGATCGCTCCACGGCGCAGGGCCGATCACCACCTGCATCACCAAATGTGCTTCTTCAGAGTGCAGAGTGCCAGCTGCCAATGTAATATTAAAAAATAAACAAGAGTAATCGGCAACTCAAAGGTCGATAGCACACTCACTCTTCTGATATCAAACAAGATAAGTATGGATCCAATGGTTGCCGATCATTGGTACTGACAAGTTGAGATGATTTTAGAGGCTGTGGAGATTACCTCCGATGCCACAGATCGGTTAGCCACATTTCGGGCGTAGGTGAATCCCAGATATAGCTGGACGTAAATGTAAAGTCTCACGGGATCCAGAGACAATGACATGGAGAGAGTTCCGAGACCTCTTCATGGATAAGTTTTTTTCCGGCATCAGCTAGGCATGCAAAAGCTCGGGAGTTCCTTGAGTTGAAGCAAGGAAGTATGACAACTTGTGACACCCTGCAACCCGGGTCCAAGATAACCCGTCAACCAGCCGGAATACTCGGATGGTAACCTAACATCATCTCCACGAAAATCGGCGTAGTCTCCTTTCAGACGGAGCTCCACCCAAAGTACAACCTATCCCAACAATTCACAACGACCACACCGGGTCCACATGCGAGTAAAATGACCACTTGGGTCCATACATCAATACTCACAAAATACATCCCAACCAACAACATTACATGGTTCAAGAGTTAATACATTACTCTTAATACAAACACGTATTAAAATTAAGAATTATAATACATGTTATACTAAACATCAAAGCCGTAACTCTGGCTTTCAAAATAGGCCTCTAAAGAGAGTCGTTTCGAATACCACCGTATTCGAAATAATGATCTCGATGCAGAGCAATGCCTAAGAGCTGGAATTTCCCTACTTGGGTTACTCCCCACCTAAATGCACATATCATGGCAAACAATCACACTCAAGCAAATACATGATCTACTTCAATGTCTACAAGCCCATTCCCATGTCTCGAGTCCTCACCGACTCCCTCACGCATGCCTAAGCTAACGCGAGAAAAACATCATTTTTATTTTCTTTCATGTCGTGCACTCACACCTAATTTTCTAGGTTAACCAAGTGCATATGAAATGCATTATGTCATTCTCAAACCACACATGCCAATATATCATTTACACATATATTAACAAAATTTACATACATGCCACATGTTATTTAATTCATATCAATAACATCAAAATTAGCCTTCACTGAGCTAATACAATTCATTTCACTTATTTAAGCACATAATTATATTTATATAATTCCACATCATGTTAACACATTTAATTACATGCATTAACATATTAATTTCACATAATTCCAAGCCATTCATGCTAATATATTTACATTCATGTATTAACACAATTAATTCTACAATTCATATTGTCTGATTCAATCAATAACACCAAAATTAGCTCACATGGCTAATTTACCAATCAAGCACCATTTTGAATCACCAACAACATAAAAATTCACCAAAACTACATCACTATTCACATGAACGCTGAACTCTGCCAAGCACCACTACTAGCCACAACAATGTGGATTTTCTCCACTGATTCAAATGTTTCGAGATCGAAACACGGCTAATCCAAGCCCGGAACATCCCCAACCACTTACATGGCTCTTAGCCAAAGAATAACACAAGTAGGAAAGATCCCTACCTCGAGTTGTTGAACTCCACCAAATCGTGTCCACGCGTAGCCCTCGTCACAGATCGACTTTGTTTTCGCCTCCATCAGAACTGACGATCCGAACAATCGCAAACCCAAAGCATAAGGCACACCTTCTCTCTCTAAAAACTGAATCACAACCCCACTGCCGATTTTTGGTCTTCAAAAATAGAGAAAAAGACTATTTAACTCTTTTGTCTTATTCTCATTAATCTTTTCCATTAATTCCCATCTTGTCCCTTTTAAATGACTTTTGACACTTAGCACAATCTAGGCCATCCATTCCCATCATCTCTCTATTCATGCAACATGTGTCACATTGGTATATGTAATAGGTGATTTCACACATCACATGTCTCAAAACCCGCTTATTTGCATTCGACACTCTGTCGAAAAATGTGAAATTCGAATAATCTCGTAATCTCAATAAAATTTGACGTGGTAGCTAGATTTCACAAGAAAAATTCTAACGGTGAAGTCCGTTCTGTCATCCGAGATCTAGAAAATGATTTTACCGAAATGACCATTTTTCCTTTTTTAAAAATTGATTTTCTTGCTCTACATTTCATCCTCTCTTAAAAGAATTTCATCTCGAAATTTCCACACACATACGCATCCAACCACGTGTATGTAACCCTACACAAATCTCGCCAAGGAGCAACACTTACCTTCCCAAGGTCACAATCACTGACAATCCAATGGACCGTCAACCTAATCCATGTCATGAATGACATCCATATACCGAGCCCTTGCCAACTCACCAACACCCAATGCAATTTCCAATGGGTATCCAAATTTCGAGTCACTCCCGACTCCTATCACTCAACTCTAAGTCTACGTGATAACCATGACCGTGTGTTTTCATCTTGAGCCACTCCCGACTCCTATCACTCAACTCTAAGTCTATGTGATAACTTGACTATGTGTTTTCATCTCTCTCGGGCAACAAAACTTTTAGACCTACACTGCAAGCCTCTTACATCCACACAGAAATTTCGGATATCTCCACGGGTCTCTTACACCCACATAGAAATTTCGAATATCTCCACGGGTCTCTTACACCCACGTAAATTTCGTATAACCTCCACTGCCCTTACACCCATTACTTAAATTTGGATTTCTCCACGGGTCTCTTAAACCCACACAGAAATTCGGGATAGCTCCCCGAGTCTCTTACACCCACACAGGAATTCGGGATATCTCCCCGAGTCTCTTATACCAACACAGAAATTCGAGATAGCTCCTGCCCTTTTTTACACCCACAATGTAAATTCGTGATATCTCTCGTGTCTTTACACCCAATACGTAAATTCAGATATCTCCCGGTCTCTTACACTCCACAAAGAAATTTTGGGGATAGCTCCTGCCCTTACACCCACATAGAAATTGGATAGCTCCTGCCCTTACACCCACACATAAATTAGGATCTCTCCCCTGCCCTTACACTCCACACAGAAATTCGAGATAGCTCCCCGGGTCTCAGAAATTCAGGATATCTCCTCGAGTCTCTTACACCCACACGTAAATCGATATATCCCCGGCCCTTACACCACACGTAAATTGGATAGCTCCCTGTCTCTTACACCCACACAGGACCTTTCGAATACTACCGCGAGTCTCCTTCACCCTAACTCCAGGCTTTTTCACCTAAGGGGATTAACAGCCCCCTTCTTGCTTTGCCCAACACACATTAATTACTTTTCATTTCCTGACTTGAACTATGAGCCTTCATTGGACGTAGTCCCAAAGACAAACTCAACCCACACTCACTAAGAGTCGTGAATGACCATACCGTGCACCCACACCCGACTCGACGCGATGTCACCACGCGCAAAGGAACCCACACCTGACTCGATGCGATCCCCCCGGGGTCCAACACAAAGCAAAATCTGTGGATTCTAACTCACAATTCCGACCTATCAGGTCAACTCTCACCCTACATCCTAGGGAAGAACATCCACACATGGCTTCTCTAAAGGCCTCAACCTCTAAGTCTAAATTTGTCACACAAGATGCATTAATGAATGAATATGATGCATCCAATTTAACGCTACTCTAGTCAACAAGTGCAAGAGTAGGAAACGCACCATATCCCGCCCGTATGCTCACCGTAGCACTACGGAGACTCCCCGCCTCCTAGGGCAATCTCGTCCCATATGCCCAAGTTGTCTACGTAAATAACATACCACCTCACCCGCCTCGACTAGAAGTCCCTACCGTGGAGTCTCAGACCGACCTCGACCCACACACCTAGCCCCTCCGGCCCATCTCAGGTCGCCGGCTGGTGCTCAGATAAAGACCCCGAGACTTAAACTCAAGTTCCTCTCGACCCATACTAGTGTGGAGGAATGAATCGTATACTCTCTTGTTCTACGCCTAATCGGGACTGCGGCCGCCCCAAAATCCTAGGATCCCTGTCTCTGGGGGCAATCCTTTCTCACATGCCCAAGCTGTCGGTAGAAATAACATATCATCCCGCCCGTCGACTAAATGCCCCATCCCGTCCCGGTCTCGAAACCCGTGGTGAAGCAGGTCTTCGCTTCTTCCCTGAACTAGAAGAAGGCTGATCCTCCCTCTTCTCACCAGCATCCACAACTCGGATACCCCGTGCATCCTCTCTCTCTATGGTCAGGGTTGTCCCAACCATGAAGTCCATGTCTTGTAGGCGAAGTCCTACAATCCTACCCCGAATGGGTAACTTTAACCCATTCTTGACTCTTGACCTTGGCCACGTCTGTAGCCACATAGTCATCACTAAACGTACAACCTGAATCCGCCACATACTCCATCATCATCGCTCGCTCACGAACTCCTTTAGGCCTTTGCATGTTTAGTAGTGGCTGGAAAATACTAGCCCATGAAAGATCATGGAATTCTGCCCAAGTCATTGCCTCTAGATCTTTAGAGGTCTTTGCCAAGTTCCACCATACTTGGGCCTCACCCTCTAGCTGGAATGCAGCTAGTCTGATCCTGGTCGTATAAGAGGTAATCTCCATAGCCTTCAATACCTTCTCCACCTGCATGAACCAATGGTCTGCCACCATCGGATCTCCTCCCCCTGTGAATGTCGGAGGATGATGTGCCTTGAACCTTTGGAGGTTACTTGGACCTCCACTGGTACCACCTGGCACACTGCTTTGTGCAATAGCAACAACACCGCAATACCTCGGCCTCAAAAAAGCCTGCGATCAAAGCGTTGGGCAAATTGACGCCGGTGGTGCTGAGCTAATTACCTCGTGGACGACCTCTACGTCCTCGCTCTTCAATATTATCACACATGTCGAATGGCAAGTTAAATTATAATGCATTATCTACAAGGCGTCATTGATAGAGAGACACTATTCACATACAGAAAACATTTCATACATTAGGTACATGCATGCCTAGGTAATGCAAGACAATAATTCCACATTAAATCATTTTTAACAACAAAAATTTTATTTTAGAATATTTTATTTTATTTTATTTTTTAAAACATAAATGCAGTGCTCATAGACAATGTTCATGAAACGATTAATCCCCAAACGACTCGGAAACGAGTTCAGTCAAAGCAGGTTAGGTGCGCAAATGCACCTGCGAACCCGATACAAGCGTCCCTCGCCCGAATTAGATGCGCATAGTGCGCGTGGGCCTGCGGTCGTAAGGCGTCACTAGGCGATGTCGTAGCCATCCCCGGCGTATCGTGGGTGAGCCGGCCGTGTCGCGAGCATCGCGGCGGACATGTTGTTTGTTATGTGATGTCGGCGCCTCATCGCGATACAAAAATTTGTATAAACCCTCGCTCTGCCGCGCACCATGTGCCGTGCTGCCGCGCTTGTTCTGGCCCTCCCTACTTGTCAAGCATCTTTTGCCTTGGTGTTGAAGCGCCCTACGCCCCGTGTTGTAGGGCCTTGGCGTCGATATCGCGCCGTGTCGCCCCGCGTGTGGCGACCTAAGACCGCCCCCATCCACGATACAATGTTTGTATCGCGACTCCCCCACCAGCCAAGCCGCACACGCCCGCGATGTCGCACGCCCTTGAGCGCGGGTCGGCCATGTTTTGGCCCTTGTTGGCTGTGTCGCAGGGTCGTGTCCCGCCCTACCACGCTGTGTCATGGCGTGCCACTGCGCGCCCCGCGCGCCCCTAGCCTGTCTCCCAGGCCATGCCTGTCAAGCCCTGTGTCACAAAACAACTTGTTGTATTGTGACTCAAACTCATGTCGTGTGCCCACATTCACTCCATTGCACCTTTTCTTTTTTGTGTTTTTCATTGTTCATTCTTTGAAAACCACTAAAAAAAAAAAATATATATACTATATATATATTATATTTTTCATTTTCGATATAACCAAATAAATTTATTATAATTTATTTTATTTATTTTCTTCGAGTTTACACAACGCCAAGAAACCTTAAAAAATTTCTCCTCATCATTTCTTTTTTTTAAATACTCCCGGTAGCCTCCTTGCTACTCCATGCAAATCGTGCTTCAGACCACTTTGCACTTCATACAACTCAAAAATTTTATAAGTTAAATTTTTACCCTTTTCTTGTGCAAAAACTGGAAAGATTTTCCCGAGTTCCTTTACAATTTAATTTATGTTCAAAACTGGAACTACTGTTCAGAAAATTATATATATATATATATTCGTTCAGTCTGGACCATTTTTGCGAAAAATTTCGAACACCCTGAGGTTATGATGCCGACCGACCTTAGTGTTCAGGCGTTCTCCTATGCACTGCTCACCAAGCATACCGTCACACAATTCACACAGACACATGATCACACATCACTCATAGTATGTGCTTCAATTACATATACAACACACAATCTAATCACACATCCACAGTATTCACCAAGTACACGAGGATGCATGATCTAACTCGTTTCCCATCAGGTCCTCAAGGTGTCATGAACAACATTCTTTATCTTTTGCGTGCTTTCATTATCGCTAGTATCCCAGCTTGCTCGAGCTATACTAAAGCTGCTGTGATGTTTTTACACTTTAATATTTCTGACCCTAAGCCAAGTCCCTCAAGCCCTAGGTAGTCGTATGCATGCTCGATACCAAGGCTGTGACCTTCGGCTTAGGGTCCGTTGACAATCCATTGACCCGTGGAACTCTCATGGATGTCGAGTAATGCGATACCACTCCTGCGAATCGAGTAAAGTCTCAGCATGGAGCTCCACCCAAGTACAACTGTCCCAACGGTTCACAGGCGACCACCTTCGGGTTGCGTGCGATAAAATGGCCACTTGGGCCTATGCATCAATACTCACAAAATACATCTCAACTAACAATATTGCATGGTTCAAGAGTTAATACATTACTCTTAAGACCACAAGACAACATTATTAAAATTAAGAATTCTAATACGTTATACCAAACATCAAGCCCTGTGACTTCTTCAAAATAGGCCTCACAAGAAAGTCGTCTTCTCGGCTCAGAGACACATGCACAGTAATGATCCTCAGCCCGGGGTGAGCAATGCCCAGTAGTGGAATTTCCCTACTTGGGTTACTCCCCACCTAAATGCACATATCATGGCAAACAATCACACTCAAGCAAATACATGATGCCATTTCATACCCGAATGTTTCCACATGCCCCATTCCATGTCTCGGAGTCATCATAGGCTGCTCCTCACGCATACCTAAGCTAACGTGAAAAACATCCTTTTATTTTCTTTCATATCGTGCACTCACCTAATTTTTTCTAGGTTGCCGATTAAATAGTAAATGCATTAGTGTCGTTCCTCCAAACCACACATGCCAGTGTAATAGACGTTTATATATTAACAAGATTTGTTGTACATATACATGTTGTTTAATTCATATCAATGAATCAAGGTTAGCTCACTTGAGCTAATTACAATTCATTTCCAATGGCTTACACATAATTATATTTTATATAATAATTCACATCATGTTAACACATTTAAGTATATATTAACATAATATTCTCTATAATTCAATATTCAATATAATATATTGTGTATGATTAACACAATTAATTCTAATTCTATGTATTCAGGTTCTAAATCAATAACATAAATAAATACATATAGACAAATATAATAAGCATTCATTTGATCTTTCAGCAACATAAAAATCCACCATAAATCAAATCATGTTCACATGAGTCATCCCTAGGTGACAACCGATGTGGATTTTCTCTTTGTGACTCAGTTCAAATGTTTTGAGACCGAAAACACGGCTAATCCAAGCCTCGGAACATCCCCAACCATTTACATGGCTCTTAGCCAAAGAATAACACAAGTAGGAAAAGATCCCTACCTCTTTGAGTTGTCGGAACTCCACCAAATCGGTGTCCACGTGTAGCCCTCGCCGCGTAGATCACTTTGCTTCTTGCTCGAGTCTAAATGAAGCTGTGGATCAGAACTTATGGAAATCTAGAAGAGCCACCTTCTCTCTAAGCAATCACAACCCCACTTGCCGATTTTGGTCTTCAAAAGTTGGACGACTATTTAACTCTTTTGTCTTATTCTCATTAATCTTTTCCATTAATTCCCATCTTGTCCTTTTAAGTGACTTTTGACACTTGGCATAATCTAGGCCATCCATTCCCATTATCTCTCTAATCATGCAACATGTGTCACATGGTTACATGTAGTAGGTGACTTTTTTCACATCACATGTCTCTCAAACCGTTTCACGGCTGAGCACCGTGCCTCGAAAAATGTGAAATTAAATGATCTTAGAATTCAGCGAAATTTAGCGGTAGCTAGATTTCGCGAGATGATTCCAACGGTGAAGTCCGTTTCGTCATCCGAGATCTAGAAAAATTTTATATTTTTACCGAAATGACCATTTTTCCCTTTTTCAGATAATTGGATTTTCTCGGGGTTTTACACTGCTTGAGTAAGTAGATAAGTTTACTGAATTGGAACTTTTTGGGGATGATTATGTGGCCATAGAAATGGCCAAGGTGAGAAAGTTTGAGGATGGTTTGAAATTATCCATCCGGGGTAAAATTATGGGACTCCTCTTGCAAGATATGGACTCAATGGTCAATGTGGCACCCTAATTCCTGAGGGCCTTTTTTTTTTTTTTTTTGAATAGTGGACGTGAACAGTGTTCGTGAGCAATGCCCATGAACAAAATCACAAATAGTGCACTATGGCAAGTCTGTCACGTGCACAGCTGTGCGCACGCTGTTTCATGCACCTTGCACGCGGTCGTGCACTCTGTCGCAACGCTCCTCAGCCGCCCCAACCCCAAGCCCTATCGAGACACAAAAATTCTATCGCAACACAAGGCCGAACAATCTCTATCGCGACACCATCCACGGTCGTGACAGTCAGCACAACTATGGCTACAGAGAGAGAGAGATTGATGATGCCCGGAGCATCCGAGATGCAGGTGCTAGTGAGAAGAGGAAGGAGGATCAACCTTCTTTGAGCTCAAGGAAGAAACAGAGGATTTCATTCCATGAGACCATTGATCTAGGTCGCGGTTATGGAGTTGAAGACAGAGGGGCATCTAGCCCGGGGTGAAGGCGGTGATGTGCTATATTTGCCACCGGCTTGGACACTTTGGGACGGCATTACCATAGAGGCGGAGAGATCCCGAGGTATGGGACACCTCAATCCTAAACGAGGGCGGGGCGGTGACATGCTATCAGCGCACTAGCTTGGACACTTTTGGCGGGATTGCCCACGACCCGAGATCCACAGAGGCATAGGACGCCTCAGGTCGATCATCGGTGGGACATCCGTAGACCTTAGTTTGTTCCTCCTTACCCGGCATAGGCAAGAGGAACTGAGTATACGTCCCGAGGTGTGGCACGATTGCCGGTTGGATCGCAGATAGGCTAGAGAGGCAAGGGCATGGGTCGAGGTCGAGGACAGGGCTCTCATGTCGAGACTTCAGGGACCCAGTGGCGTGTCTATGCTGTGATACCTTAGATTGGGCTTGATGAATCAGGTCGGTAATTCGGGGTATGTTTCTTCTCTCGCCTATGGGCAGAACATCATTTGGGGTTTAAGCAAGTATATGCATGAATGGAACTGTGTTATTACTGGATGAATATGGAAATTCTTGGCGAGGAGTTCTTTTAAGGAAGGGAAGAATGCCGAAAAAAAATTAATCTATTTTTTCATAAAATGGCAAAATAATAAAATTGCCAAAGTGGCTCAAAGAAGCCTGTAAAATTCTCTAGATCTCGGATGATGAAACAGATTGCGTCGTTAGACTCGCCCCGCAAAATCTAGTGACCTAGAATAGTTTCATGAATTCGACCTGATGCGAATTTTTTCCTGGTTTTGGGTGGTGCGGGTTAGTGATCAAGGGCCGGGTTTTCGAGTCTCGGGAAGTTAGGATGAGACTTGGGCCAAGTTCAGATAAAATGGTGAATTGAAAAGAAATAAATGGTTTGGGACATAAACGAACCAGATAGGAGTGGACAAAGTGGCGCCATGAGGGCCACATATCAAATAACAATTAAGTTAAGTTAGAAAGGAGAAAATAAAAGAAAGGAAAGAAAAAAAAGGAAAAAGAAGAAGAAACGGAAGAGAGAGAGAGAGAGAGCATAAGAAAGAAGTGAAAGAGAGCTCTTCCTTCCCTCTTCGATCCACGAGTTTTAGTCGAAAGTCGAATTAGCCTGGAACTGAACGGAGTTCATCTACTCAACAAGAGCTATGCGTGGGTACTGAAATCACGAGATTTTACCAAAGATTCAAGCGAGGAGTTCTGAAAATCAAAGGTTTCGGGTTTAGGAAGTGTCCACGGGATTTCCTAGATTTTCTTCTACGCTCCAAGAGGTAGGGATTCTTCCTACTTTGGTTATTTTCCATTCTAGGGGCTGTTTGGTTGAGCTTTAATGCCCTAAAGGGGCTGTTTGGTTGTTTTTGTCCTAAGGGGCGGTTTGGCAAATTAATGGGTTATGGGAATAGTGTGATGTTTTGACCCTATATGATGTCCAGTTTTCGAGGTTGATTTTCTATTAGAAAAAGGGGAGAATTTGGACTAGTAACCTTCAAGGAAATTTCATCCCTATTTGAGAACTTGATGTTAGGATTTTGAATCACCCAAATCGGACTTCTAGTACTCAAGTTGTGGGGTATGTTTCAGGCTACTCCCGGGGCCCACTTACTGTTTTGGCCAAACCTACTGTCCAGGTTTTGGGACTGATTTTTGGCTGGGAAAAAGTGAGAATTTGGACTAGCATCCTTCAAGGAACTTGTAGTTCTATATGAGAACTTGATGTTAGGCTTTTGAATCACTTAAATTGGACCTCTATAACTCAAGTTATGGTCCGTTTTCCAGGACTGGTATAGTTTAGTATATTTAATGATTGTGTCCAGATTTTTGCTGCAATTGTAGTGTAAGACCCGAGAAAATTTCAATTTCTGGAAAAAGGGTAAAATCGTAATTTTGGTAAAAATCAAAAAAATTTCTAGATCTCGGATGACAAAACGGATTTCACTGTTGGAATTGTCTCGCGAAATCTAATTAACTGAATCAATTTTGTCAAATTCCGAGACAGTCGGAATTTGCACGTTTTTCGAGGCACCGAGTATCGGGTGCAATAGAATGACATGTGATGTGACGAAAGTCACTTATAACATGTACTCATGTTAATTATATTGCATGAGTAGAGAAATGATGGAAATGGACGGCCGAGGTAGTGCCAAATGTCAAAAATCCAAGAGAAAGGACATGATTGGCATTAGTGAAATTGATTTAATGATAATAAGATGAAATAGCGAATAGTGTCGTCTCTTACATTCAAAAAGAAGCCAAAAACGTGTAGGGAAGGAAGAGGAATTACAGTAGGTTAGAAATTTCGTTTTTAGAGAGAGAGTGTAGCTTCTCTCTAGGTTTCTGGGTGATCCGACCGTCGAAATTCTTCAGAGTAAGAAGGAAAGCTGTTCTACGTGATGAGGCCTACGCATGGGCTCCGGTTTTAAGGAGTTTAGACAAACTCCGTGAGGTAGGGGTTTCATCCTACTTGAAGTTTCTTTATTTAAGTGTTTTGTAATGTTTCGGTTGGTTTGAGGCCCAGCAAAACGGCCGTTTGTCAGTCCAAACTTGGGGCCGGGTAATTTTAGAAGCCCGTTTTGGAGCGATCTGTGATAGTGCCTGATTTTTTAGGCTGCCCAGGTTGTGCTGTGCTATAGAATCATGTGTTAGATTTGTATGAGGTCGGAATGGCCATGGAATTCGGGTTCACCAGTAGAACCGATTGTTGGATGTTGGCCGTGAAACGATAACGAGGTTTCAGCATTCATGTGAATAGTGTTCACGAATTAATTTTGTGAGAAATTGTGTATGGTTGAGTAATTCAAATTGAATTGCTCGTGTTTGTTAAATTAGCCCATGTGAGCTAATTTTTAGTGTAATGGATTGTGAAATTGCATAACATGTTTGTGTGATTTAAATTATATAAATATATGCATGATGGTATATTTTCATGTGTTGTATATATTGTGTGAAATGGCATAACACATTTCATATGCACTGGGTAGCCTATAAATTAGGTGAGTGCATGACATGAAAAATTGAAAAGCAACGTTTTTGAAAGGAATTTCAGGATGAATTCCCGGGAGAATGGGGTTGGGAGGCAGTCCGACAAATCATTTCGGATGAGGACCATAATTTGTTTGGAAGGTTCTCCAACACATTCGCCTCGGAGGGTAGTCCCATATTTTTCACCAGATCATAGGTAGTATAGTTCGAAAACAACAAGGAATTATTTTGAAAAGATGTTTTCTCATACATGGCTTAGGCAAGTGGTGTGGAGGGGAGTCGGTGAGGACTCGGGACATGGGTTGAGTTGTAAACCAGACATTCAAGTAGGATCACGAGAAGTTGCCGGATGTGTGTTTACATAGGAGCAGATTGCATATGCACTTAGGTGGAAGTAACCCATTTGGGGTGGTTCCACTGCGGGCGTGCTTCCTTGTCAGGGGAACATATTTTCGGAGTGCGGGGAGCGTGCAGGAACCGGCTCATCTAGGCGGATTTAGAAGAAAGCCGGGTTGTGGCTTTGGTTTTGTGATGTGGTTCATGTATTAGAATTCTAAAATTTTAATATATGTTGTATAAGAGTAAATTTTTAACTCTTGGAACTATTGTATATAGTTGGTATATATTGATGAAATCTTGTGTATGGGCCCAGTGGCCCTTTTTACCTCATGTTATGTATTATGTTGGATTGTTTGGGACAGATTTGTTCTTGGGTAGAGCTCCGGGTACAAAGAGACTGCGCCCGATTTTTCGTGACAGGGCGTCGGGTCACCCGAGCATTTATGGTGTTTCCGCGGGTTGTGGATGGTCGACCCAGTTTACGAGTTTTGGGGCGTCACATGTAGTGTATCATTGCTTGAACTGAGTCATATACTTGGTTGAAATTGTGTGGAAGTCAAATTGTGTGTTCTAATGGTTTGTCTTGTGATGTGCTTGTATGAATAAGGTCATTACATGGCTTATTGTAGGCTAGTTGTGGACATGTCTTGTCACAATTCGGCCTAAAGGTTGATGGATGCCGTTACCCGAGTGGTAGTGACTTGTGATGCCAATGTATGCGTGTATTGATATGTTGGCATGTATTGTATGATTTATTTAGAGAGATTTAGCGCAATGGCAGCCGATATAAATGTCCAAATGATGAATGGATAATTAGGTATGAGTAGGCATGCACATATAGTACTCATTGTATATGTAGCATGGTATGAATAGGCAATGGCATGATTGCATTGCATTATACACTAGTTTGTCTCATGACATGGGTGTGAGTGCATGGTAAAGATCGACACTGTGTTTGGTGTTGATGGTGGGCTTGTGCTGTGGACGACGTCGAGAAATGATCGCGGGTTTGAGGTTATCAAAGATTGTTCAGTGCTTTTGAAATAAAGCGGTTATTGGAGACTATCTATAGCTTGTGAATAAAGCTGTTATCGGAGAATGTCCATAGCTTTAAAATAAAGTTGTTGTCAGGAACTATCAAGGTCGGAGGTGTTCGAGATCGAGGGTGTCAGTTCGGAGATTATCAAGGTCGGAGGTGTCCTTTATCGGGAGGCTGTCCCACGATCGGGACTGTCAAAGGCTTTGAATAGGCGATTATTGGAGGTTGTCGAAAGGATTTGATTTATAAAAACAAAAGACGGCATTTGTTTTGGATAAAGGGTCATTGGGTGAAACACTAATGACAGGTTTTCACATTTGGCATATGCATGTGTGAAATTCGATGAGGACTGGGGATATGGGGATGAGGAGTCACATTCATCCATGACATGTAGACACTTAGAAGGAACGTGAATGTTTTTGGGATGTGTGGTTGTGCCATTGCATGGCCAGTGCAGAGGTGAGGTAGCCCTTGTAGAATATTTCTCAGCGGGACATTGCTCGCCTCGTTGGGACCCCTTTTTAGGTAGTATAGGGAGTTTATAGGGACGACTCTGAGCGGTATGTGATTGTGAAGAAGTCCGACATGTATGACAATACTTTTGTAAAAATATTTTCTGTAAAAGAATTGTAATTAAATTCTTTTGGACTATTGTAAAATAGTCGGGTATGTAATTATGAGTAGGGTCGTGATCGGACTATTATGGATTGTAATTAAGCTGTTTTTCATTTCATATTTTTCGATTTAAATATGAATCAATGGGTCCTAGTAAAGGGACGTATTGAGGTGGTGCCAAGTAAACTATATTAGAACAAGCTAGTTTTAATATATGTTCTATATAAGATTGTTGTAATAAACTCTTATGGATTATTATGATATAGTAGTATATTGGGGATATGGACGAGATGGATACTTTGTGTAGTGTTACTATACATGAAAACCATGGATGGGTTATGGTTATACTATTATACAGGTTGAATGTTGGGTAGAGTTCGCCGAGAACGAAAGAAGCTCTCTTCCGATTTTTTAAATATAGTTAGATAAATGGAACACAATAGTGTAGTATCGAGTCATCCAGAAACGAAGTAGGGATGGGCAGGTTGACGGGTTTAGTCAGACCCACGAAGTGAAGTGGATCACAAAACTATCGAGGGATCTATGGGGTAAACATTTAGGCTAACATATTTGTATGAATAAAAACACCATTAAAATAGTTATTTGTGTGATATGACAACTTTAAATATTTACAAAATAGACCGAGAGGATTAGTAAATGAACATACACAAACATTTGAATTAATAAGAACCTAAAATAATAATTTGTATGATTATAAAAAAGATTCACAAAAATATTTGAATTAATGAATAAATATATGGGACTTATTTCTATTGATAAAAAACTTAGAAATAATTATTTGATGATTATAGAAATTTTTAAAAATATTTACAAAAATATTTGAGATGTTTAAAATTTAAAGTGTATCTAAAACAGCCAGAGATGATTTTTAAAATAAAATATATAGATTTTTTAAAAGAAAAACAAATGGAATGTTGTGAGATAATAAATAGTGACACGAGTATTTCCCAAAAGGAGAAAAAAAAAAAAACAATCCAAGTGTTTTTTTAATTTTTCAAAAGTGTTTTTCAAAATATTATTAAACACATTTTTTTGTCCTACAAATACTTAAAAGTGTTTTTAGGCCTAGAGAAGCACCGTCAAATTGGCCCAAAAAGTTGTTTTCTTTAAAAATGTATTTTTTAAGAAAATTTATTTTTATTTTATTTTAATTTCATAGTTACCAATTTAATTAATCTCTATTTTACTCTAATAAATAAATAATAAAAACTCTAATAAGAAGAGGATAATATTACTATTTCACCTAATAAAAAATTATTTAAGCAAATTCTTTACTTTTATATGATCCAATTTTTGTTGATTTAACATCCTTATAACCAAACTAGTCGGGAAGCCCTTGATTGAATAAAAATTAAAAGTTCAAACACTCAATTGAACAAAATAAAAGTTAAGACCATAGAATAGAAAAAATCCAAAAGTTGACACTTGATTGCACAAAATAAAAATTGAGACACTAAAATGGAAAAAAAATATAAAAGTTGAGAAACCATTTATATAATTAATCCAATAAATATTAAAAAAAAATTATTGTTAACTATAGTTTGATTATTCTTGGTTTTGGTGATAGTAGATAAGGTACATATAGTTTTTCTCCCAACTTTTTCTCTCCTATTCTCTTTTCTTTAAGCAATGAGGGGTGATTTTTTAGCCATTCTTAACCTAAAATCACCCCTCTATACCTCTTTCACTTTTTTTTCTTTATTAATAAAGTGTTTATTTCACACAAATCCAGGTTTTTTTTGTTTTTATTTGTTTTTTTTTTTTGTGATTTAGTCGTTACCTTAGTGCGCATGTAATTGTCAATGCCTTCATGGGTTGTCATCATCTTGGTGTGACAAGTGGTTGTGTCATCTTAGTACGATGTTTTGGTTTTCTTCATCGTGGTGTTGTTTTTATTTGTGTTTGAACGATTCAAACGAACAAAGTATATACGATCAAAGACAAAAAATCAAATAAATTATCATCATACTACAAGAAAAAAGGCTTTTGTTGACATATATTACCATGACTTAAGGTAATATATGTCAATATTATCTATTTAAGTGAACAATTATGACATATACATATTGTTTACCCCCCAATAATGACATATAGATAATTTGTTGAATTCTTCCATGACTAATAATTCATAAGTCAATTAATGTCCAATGTAATTAAATAAAATTAATATAATTAAATAAAATTACTAATGACTATAAAGTTTTTTCTTGTATTAACTTTCTAATTTAACATCAATGTAATCAATTTTTATTTATTTTTATATGTATTTTAATTTCTTAATCAAATGAATTTAAACCTTTTTTAGTCTATATCAATAACAAATATAATATTTTTTATAATATTTTTTAATTCACTAATTAATATCAATGAGTAAAACTATACTTTATTAGGATTGATTTAATATTTATACAATTAATAAAAAAATATTTTTATAGAAAATTTTATTAACTATTTAATATGTTTTCACAACAAAGTTATTTCATTAATATTAGTGAATAAATATTTTTAAATATTTATATCAATAATAGTGAATAAAAATATTTTTAAAAGTTTATAAAATAGTTTTAAAATTTTCTACATAAAGTTTTTCTTTTTTTAAATAAAATTATAAAAATAAAATATTTTAATATTATTTTGTTGAATTTTATATTTTTATAAATTATTTTAACTAATTGATTTGAGTAAACTTGAATTAAGATAATAAAATTTTATAATTTTATAAATTAATATGTGTAATATTATGTCTCAAAAGTTTATCATTTTTACTTTTTAAGTGAACTTACATAAATATTATGTTCATATGCCTAGCTCATTAAAGGATTCAACCTTTAAAGGCATGACATGGGAATAGAGGGGTTGGAGTCTCACTATAGTTTACTCCATTGTATTAAAAAGTGATTAGCTTTCAAAATAAAACTTACATAAATTAGATTAGGAAATAGGATAAAAGTTATAAACATGTTATAAAAATTGATTTTTCTAAAGTTGAGTTTGATAGAAAAAAAGAATTTAAATTTTTGTGTGATAAAATTAATGTGGTGAAATGAAGACCGTCCATTTTTCCAATTTCATCCTTATCGTTTATTTCAAAACCTCAAGAGTATATTTCTCTCTTATTTCATGATCACACAACACTTCACTTTCTTTTCTTCCCTCTCTCAATACCGACACCTTATTCTGCATCCATAGCAACATTATTAGCCCTATTTCCTGCTATTAGAGAAAAACTCCTTTTTTTTTTTCTTTTTTTTCTTTTTTTTTGTGTTTGTTTCTCGAGAAAAACTAGATTCTTTCACGAATTTCATCTTGCTTTCTACAGAGGTGGAGAGTGTGATCAAGTTTCCTCACACACATGGATCGATAGTCGATGAAGAAGCCACATTTGGTTTGGGATGTTCTTCCTTAGGCTCCATAGGTATCAAATCTGCTCTTGAAATTTAAGATTTGTTTAATTTTATTTTTTTTTTGGCTTTTTTTTTTACTATATCTGGTTTAACTTCTTTAAATTTTGTATTTTATAAAAGGTATGGTTCGATCTAACCCATTAATTAAATACCCACAATCTAATGTTTAGAAAACCCAAACAAAGACAAAGGGACAACAAATCTAAGTTTTAACATTCAAGCAAATGGAACTTTGGTAATTCTACCTATGGATCTTTTTTTTTTTTCTCTATATCTTGGTTCTTAACCTTTGTTTCACCGGTTTACAATTCGTTTTTCTGAATAGGTGGTGGAATTAGGATTCCAATGGAAAGAAATTGGCTATTAAATGTGTTTTTTTGGCCAAACGGTGATTTTTGACTTGTGGATTTCATTTCTTGACAAAGGGGTACTAGCACTTGTCGAAGAATCATTGCCATTTTGCAACATCTGTGTTGATTTTAGACTTTTTTTTTTTTTTTGATAAAATGTTTCTTGTGGGTTCCAAAGTTTGATTTAATTTGATGTTTGATTTATAGGGTTTAAGGTTTTTTCGCTACATGGGTTTTGTAGGTTGACACACCTCTTACAATTTTTCTACTAATTTCAGAGTCGTTGTGCGGAGAAAATTAAAGGTGATATAGAAATGAGGATATAAGGCGAGTTAAGCACATGGGGTTAGAGGTCTTTAAACTGTTCCTTTCTTTAAAACCATGAGTTTGGCGGGATCCTTAGAGAGTAAGGGCGTGTACAGACAGGATTCTTGCTTCTTGTCACAAAAGAAAAACAAGTTAAGAAAATCATTGCCTTTTTAACAAGGCACAACCAAGAAAAAATTGAGAGGGAATGGGAAAATGGCGGAAATGAGCAACACCTTTGCATCCATCAGAAAATGAATTGTGGACCACAAGCTTAGTCTGTTGATAAGCTGGTTTCAGATCCCTTATTTTCACTTACTTCTCTTTCAAAATTATCATTCTTATTCTTATTATTTAGGTTTTTTGTTTTGGTTGTGATGCTTTTTGTTTAAATTTTGGAATATTATAGGTTGTTTGTGGCTGACTAGCATAGCGGGTTCGATCGCTTACAACCGGTCTCAACCCAACATGAAAACCAGCGTTAAGATCATACGTGTTGGGTACTTAGAATTTATTGTTATTGTTATTTTTAATCCATGGTTGTTTTTTCCTCTTTAGGTTTTGTATAATTTAAAATTTTGTTAATAGGTTTAAGAAGAAGAAAAACGATAAAGATTTTTTGGCATGCTCTGTTGAGGAAAGAAAATAATTTATGAGAACTCAGATGGGGATTTGTGGAATCTAAATGTATTTGGCTTGGTATTATCCAGATTGACTTATTTTTAGAATCATTGATTGAGGGTTTTTCATGTGACGCCCCATTTTTCAGGGGTCGGGTTGACCATCGATCAGCCTCTGGCTTTGTGTGTCTCATATCATGAGACCCCGAACATGAGTAAAAATGGCCCACGTCGGGCCCATACATCCCATACCACAAAATATAATCAACTATATTACAATAGTTTCAAAGAAGTTAGATTCTGTCTTATACAAACATGCATCCAATTAAAATGTTATTACATGTTCTCTAATATAAAGTCAAAGCCACATGTCGGCTTTCTTCTCAAACGGCCTCTGGTGAAGTATTGCCTCTGAATACTCCACATTGCACAAGAAAGGTGGATCTGATAGGGTAAGCAATGCCCAGTAGTTGAATTCTCCTACAAGGGCTACTCCCCACCTAAAATGCACATGCAATGGTACAACACGAGCATCCCCATTCCATACAATTTACAATTCATACATGGAATGATCTATATCATGCATGAAATGTTTTCCATGCCCATATCCCGAGTCAATCACCGACTCCCTTACGCATGCCTATGCCAAGTGTGGCAATTGTCACTGGTAATGCCAATGACACCCATATACCGAGCCTTTGTCGGCTCACTAGCCTGATAACAATTTGCCAAATGGGTAACCAATCCTAAGTGACCAGGCTCTATCAAACCCGACTCTAGGTCTAAGTGATAAATATGACCGTGTGTTTTTTTTTAGACATGACATTAAGCCTTCTGTTGCGGTCTCTACACCCACAAAACCGGATAACCTGTGGTCTCTCACACACCCATACAGGATCTTTCGGATATTACCGCGGGTCTCCTTCACCCAAATTCCAGGTTTTTCACATGAGGGGATTAACGGCCCCCTTCTTGCTTCGACCAACACACATTAATTAATTTTCATTTTCTGTTTTGAACTATGAGTCTTCATTGGACGTAGACGTAGTCCCATAGACAAACTCAATCCACATTCACCAAGAGTGGTGAACGATCATACCGTGCCACACCTTCGGCAGCGATATCCTTGTGC
This sequence comes from Tetrastigma voinierianum, assembly GCA_016808115.1. Taxonomy (NCBI): domain Eukaryota; kingdom Viridiplantae; phylum Streptophyta; class Magnoliopsida; order Vitales; family Vitaceae; genus Tetrastigma; species Tetrastigma voinierianum. The sequence goes on along the minus strand of JAEQBH010004824.1, from coordinate 289,991 downwards.
ACATGAAGATACAATGATGCAATTCATATATCGATTCAATGGCTCATACACAATTATATATCATATAATTCAAATAGTCATGTTAACACACCAATTAGCATGCATGAACACATCATATTCCATACACATTTCAAGCCATTCAATTAAAGCAATAACAGTTTTATCCCCCACACATCATTCATGCTTCTCATGTCAAGCAACCACATGCAAGCAATTTCACATGGACCATTTTAGTCGAAACATCCGATTTTTTAAGAGTCCAAATGATCGCATCGTGACCCCCTCATCAATCATCAGTTCCACTTCTTTGGAACCGAAATCCTTGGCCATTTCCTGCCTCACCACACTCAAAACCATTTTCATGGATTTTTAGACAAAGATTATCCAAGTAGAAGAAAACCCCTACCTCCCGGAGTTGTCAAAACTCCTCAATACTAGTACCCACGTGTAGCCCTTTCTGCGTAGACCAACTTTGCTTCTTGTCTCGTCGAGATCTGATGAACCGATCACCGAGAAATCTACAGAGAGGTATACCCTCTCTCTCTAGCTTCTTCTTCCTCTCCTCTTTCGTTTCTCTCTCCCCTTTTCTTCTCCCAAAACCAGTTAGGAGAACTTGGTCAAGAGGACTTGTCCTCTCATGCCACATGTCAAGCCACTATTTGGTAGCTTGGATTTCCTTATCCACTTATCTCTTCCCTTTGGATTCCCATCCAATGGCATGATGCCATGTGTCTTTCTGGGTCCGCCAGACTCATGCGATAAATAAGCATACATTGACACGTGGCGTCTTGAGCCCGCTAGCGATGTGCGAAAGTCAAGCTACTCTCGAAAAACATGAAATTACCGTCTCGAAATTTGTGAAGTCGACAGTAACTAGATTTCGAGGGCGATTCAGCGGTGAAGTCCGTTTTCATCGAGATCTAGAAAAATTCGGATTTTGACCCGAAATTAGTTTTACCCTTTTCGAATAATTAAATTTTCTCGGGTTTTACATTCATGTTGTCATGATTGGAAGATAAATGGGTGGAAATAGTCTTAGATAATGGCGCCTTCTATGCCAACTTGCATTTAAAAGTTGGCTTTGGGTCATGTGAAATGACTCGAAAAATTCTTGGTAGAAAAATGGAAAGAAAATGTTTAGGCTTGATATATATTCCCTCTGATCTTGTTCAATACATTCCTAATGAATAATTTGAATTTAAAAATGTATGAGCTTTTAAATAATTTCATTCTATTATGTGTTCACTTTTATTTCATTCTATTTGAGGATTTGCTTTATGCGAAGCCAAGAAAAAACAATTTTACGAAAGGAGTAAGCAGTAATTCCAGTTCAAAAATCAAGATTTTCTAGATCTCGGATAATAGAAAGCGGGACTTACCTTTGAAATTGTCTCGCAAAATCTAGCTACCACGTCGAATTTCGTCGAATTCCTAGACAGTCGGAATTTCACATTTTTTGAGGCATAGGGGGTCGGGTGACACATGACATGATCATGTGACCCATATCGCACTAATGGAGTGTTTATGGCAAGAGCCATGTGGTACACTTGAAATACATGGCTCACATTGAGCCATGTGTTACATGATGCAATAAATAGAATAAAGGAAAATAAGAGGATAAATATGGAGAAAATGAGATGAGAAGAGAAATAAAATAAGGAAAGAAAGGAGATAAGAGAAGAGAAAAATGAGAAGAGGAGAAATTGATGCGGAGCAAACAAAGAAAAAAAAAAAGGAGGAGACGAGTGTGCGTGGATAGAGAGAGAAAAGGATTTTAGAGAGAGGTTGCCTCTCTAAGATTCTGGCAATCGGACCTTAAGTTTTCGTCGGAGAAAAAGGCAAAGTTGGTCCATGCATCAAGAGCTACGCGTGGGTACCAAAATCTTGGAGTTTCGTCAAACTCCACGAGGTAAGAAATTTTCCTACTTAGATTTTTTCTAGCCTAAAAGCTATTTAATGGCATGGGCGTTCTTCAGGGACGAACTGGTCGTGGGTTTTAGTCCCAAAATTTTGGGACTGAATATTGGAAATTTTGGGATTGGTTCTGGACAGTCTCAGACTGTGTTGAGAGTTGGTTTTGATATCGAGACTGATGTTTTCAGGTTTTGTTGCATGTTTTGGTGATACAGTGATTTGTTGATGAATGGAACCAAAAAAAAATTGGTTCATGTCCGTGAAGGGACAGTGAGGTGCCCTGTTTTGTGGGTCCGAGATTGGGGCCATTTGTGTGTTATTACTTAAATCAAATAATACGCTTAGTGTGAAAATATTGTGTTGATATATATAACATGGATTGTTGATGGATGTGAATTATATATAGAAAAAAAATAATTATCCATGTGTTGATAGTAATCTGCGTTTAGCTCTCACATTATGCATGCTAACATGACATAGCATGAAATGATATTTGCATTTCATATGCACACGGATCTGGCAGCGTCCCTGAGTCGGATATTGGGTTGCATGGTCTTTATTATTCACCATTCTTGGTGAATGTGTGGTGAGCTTGAAAATGGGACCACGTCTAAAATCAAGACTCATAATTGTATAAACAATAATAAATATAAATCACGTGTGTTTGGGTATAGCAAGATGGGGTAAATTCCCCCCTAGGGTGAAAGACCCAAATTTATATGGTTTAGACATAAAATCATCGGTGAAAGCCCATAAAAATGTTGAATAGGCGTGCAACGTCCTGCAGTGAGAACCCGGAAATCCGTGGCCCACAAATAAATAACACATGGGAGTTGATAAAAGAATTCGAATGAATATTGGAGGGTTGTTTAATAGTTTAAGTCATTGGGTGAGACACCAATGACTGGTTTTCACATTTGACATTGCGGGTGTGAGGGAGTCGGTCGGGACTCGGGTTGTGGGCATGAGGAGTCTCATCTCATGCATGACACAGAACATTCCATATATGATTGCATTATTTATATGGAATATGAATGGATGTTTACATATTGCATGTGCATTTTAGGTGGGGAGTAGCCCTTGTAGGTAAAATTTTCTACTAGGCATTACTCACCTTGTTTTGGGGAAATATTTTTCAGGTACTGGAGGTACATTGGGAGCTGAAACTGATCCAGGAGTTTCGTTGTGAAAAAGGCTGGATTTTGGCCTAGTCAATTATATTTTGTAACGTTTTGGGTTGAATACCCTGTTTTTGTTATGTAAATAATGAATCTTGTAATAGAAATTTAGTTTCGGGATTGTTCAATGCAGTGTTAACATTTTTTGGAACCTTGTATTGTCTGTATAAATTTTATAGGGACAATTGGTGTGGAGGAATTAAAGAAAAAAAAAATGACCCTCGGAAATTTGGGGCGTCACATGCTTCCTACTCTTCTTTTCTTCTCATGCTACTTTTAACGTCCAAATGGAGATTAGATGTGACCTTATCCATATAAAAGCTAATAGAATGACTAGTATAGTTGTTAAGAGAACAAGCTCTTCCTTGATTTGGTTCTAGAAGTTTGTGATGAACTTATTATCATTCATAAAGATAAAATTTAGGGTGCACTATATATTTCTTTCATGGAGATACCATTCCCCAACAACAAAAGAATTTTTAGATCTTTTCTTGTCCAAATAGATACCTACTTAAGGTCACCGCTAAGCATGTAGTTGGTAAGCCACCACTTGTAATAGAACTTAGTAAATACCCATGAGTTGGAATATGCTGGTGATCATTGATGAGTCCCAGCAAGAAGTTTGCCAGGGAATTATATCTTAGCATTTGGAATGGCTTCTTTAGATTACATGGTGATAATTTTGAGAAAAGGTTGCTACACATTTATAAGGAAGAAGCTTCTACCATACAAGCTAGAATGAGGAGATCTCAAAGTTGGAGAAAAAAATTAAACACGTTACAGGATCCCATGACAGTAATATATATATTAATTAACACGGCTTTTTTTTTTTTATCGCAGCTCGATGCAATGTTCACCCGCATCTATAGATTCTTTTAGTTATGTACCACTATTATAATATCTTGGGTATCTTAGTAATAATTTATGTTTCTAATAAAATTTTAACATAAACTAATTTTTTTTTTCTACTTGAAATAGGTTGGAGACGCACAAAGCAACAATTTGGAGACTACAAGAGCAACCATTTGGAGCCTACAAGATCAACAACTTGGAGACCATATATAAGATCACATGCAAGATTTTATTATTTGTTATTTATTTATCTTTTATCATGTACCCGATTATAAATATGTTATAGTTTCAAATATGTTATGTATTTTGTTTTTCGGCATTAGAAAATGGGAGTTAGATTCTTAGTTTGGTTATGTATATAAAATTTGATAATTAAATTTAGTTTTGGATTCGAACAACCTTCTTTGGATATGAATTAATTTAAGCAATAGATTAAATTGTACATTGATAGTTTTAACAAAATCATAAGTTAACATTGATACAAGTAAAACAACCTTAGCATATGTTGTAAACAACCTTGATAGTTGTCCACAAACATTAACAAATGATATACTAATCAAAATTTTCATTTTGACATATGTATATGTCAAAATAGCTTTAAACTTTTCTTGACACAAGCATAGATGACAGATATGAACATTGGCCTACCTTGACTTATATATCTTACCTTGATTGTGAAACACTGTCATCAAAACCCATTTTTCTTGTAATGTCAATATGCTACAGAACTGCAGTCACAGGTATTCTAGTCATAATAGTAATATCAAATGTGTAGTCTCAACTATCAAATGTGTAGTTTTGAGTCAATCCATTATACTATTAATCTGGATATTGTTTCATCCTTTATGATATTTAGCGATTTTGATTATATGTTTCTATCAATATATTGCTAGTTTGAATCAATGAAATTATTTTTCTCTTCGAAAAAAAAATAAGGTTCACATATAATGTTTTATCTTAAATGTGGTCAAACAAAAAGATATACAAAGTGGAAATAGAGAGAGAAGATGAAGACTTTAAAGATGAGACCTTCCAAAACTTTATCTATCTTTGCATGGTTGTTACTACACTAGGTTCTTCATGCATTTGTACATTATTTGTTTTGCACTAAAAATCATCAAGGAGTTATTCTGTACAAAATCTTTTATATTGGACAATTTATTGTTTTAAGCTAAAACTGTGACGCCCCTATCCCAAGGGTCCCGTTGATAACCCGCGGAAAACCTGTGGATATCGGGTGCCCTGATATCACATTCACATGTCTCATATATCGAGACTCATTCCTGCATATTTAAATCACAATATACAAAATATATGATAGACATAATCATAGTCTCTTTACAGTCCCTTGGATACAAAAAAAAAAAAAAAAATACATGTTTTGGTTCTGCTCGAATGACCAAAAACAAAACAAAACAAAGTCGTGTCTGGCTCTCATCCCATATGCGGGTTTGCCGTCTGCACTGGACCTGTTCCTGAATGGGGGGTCCCACGACGGGGTGAGCAAAGCCCAGTAGTGATAATCTCCTACAAGGGTTATTCCCCACCTAAGTGCTCATGCAGTGATCAAACATACACACATCTGGGCAAAATATGCAAATTCCTACTCAAATGTCTACATGCCATGGATGAGAATGTGACTCACCCTATCCCATGTCCCGAGTCCTCACTGACTCCCTCACACATGCTAATGCGAAGTGTGAAAAACCAACCGTCATTTTGTTCCATCAATGACCATTTTTCAAAACAAAAGTCTTTTTTGTTTTATAAACCAAAACCATTGGACGGTTCCCAATATCAACTTGCATTTCCCAAGTTGTGTGTGTTTGTGTATTTGTGGGCCACGGATTTTCGGGTTTACACCATAGGACGCCGCACGCCTTTCCGACATTTTCACGAACTTACATCGCCGGATATGCATGTCTAACCGCAAATAAAATTTGGGTCTTTCACCCTGGGGGGGATCTACCCCAACTTGCTCCGCCCAACACACATTTCATTTTCATTTTCAAAACCATGTGACTCATTTTGGACGTCGTCCCATGTTACCGAGCCCACCATCGAACACCAAACATAGTGTCGATCAACCATGTACCTACGACATACCATCAAACACCAAACACAGTGTCGATCTCTACCATGCACTCACACCCATGCCATGCGATGTTCTAGTGCATATGCCACTGCAATTCTCATGAAGCATATGATGCATACGCATGAACCTGTCACATGTCATCGATAATTACAATTAACACATATAATTTACATCCATACGTAACCCATGTTAATACATCAATAGCATACATTAACATGTTAGTTCTTCACACTGCATGTTATTCAAACAAGCCATAACACACAACAAGGTCACAATCTTGGACCCATCCAACAGGGTACCTGTAACGCCCCGTCCCGAGAGAGTGTACAGTACATGTAACTGTAGGGGCGCATATGTGCACTGAGTGCCATTGTGGTATCTTGGAGATGAAATTGTGAAATCATAAATTTATGAACCCGGAATTGTGGTACTAGAGTAAGGGTACAATTGTAATTGATCAAATGGGACATGTAAGGCATAATCAAAAAATATAGTATGCTAAAGTATAAATAATACAAGTTGATTTCAAATATTAAAGAGATCAAGGATCTATGTGTAATTAAGGCAAAGTTGAGACTATAAAAATGGGAAGACAAACCAAAATTTCACATTTTGTTCTCATTTGGCTAGGGCAACCTGTAGGAGAGGAGAAGAAGGGAGAAAAGAAGAGGAAGAAGAGGGAGAAGAAGTGGGAAAAGACCAAACCAAGGTATGTTTTCATCTTGAAATCATGGGTATCTTGGATTCCTAAGGTTTTGGTTTGGAGATTAGTTCCTCATGTTTCTAGGGTTTTATGGAGAAATCACTGAAACCCTAGATTTCTTGAAGTTTTGTGGGAAAAACCCTAATTGGTAAAGAATAAACATGGAATCTACAAAACATATATTTTGTAGGAATCGTGGACCTGGGTTGAATTCCTTAGATTTTCACCTAGGGTTTCGTTTTTACGGTTCCAAACCAATTCAAGTGTCGTGGAGTTATGTTTTCTGACAATCTATGTTGGTTTTTGACGTATTATGAATAGAGAAGGTATGAAGAGAATTGGTACCAAAAGATGCAAAATTAGCATTCAAGCAAAAATTTCAAGAGTACCTAAGACGCCAGTTCAGGTGGTACTCTGCATCACCATATTAGTTTCAATTCCACTCCAGATTGATATGAAGCCAGATTCCGCATTCATCCCACAGAACCGCAACCCGCACCGCACCGACCGAGTGGTACGCATACCACGCTGTCCAAAATGCCTGTGATCAGGTAGTTTTCATACTTAAGCCCAAAATCATACAATCGATTGTATATAAACCTTTTACTAAATGATTAAGAAAGCGTTCAAATGACGGAACTTGATGAAAACGAGCTGCATATCGCGCTTCTACGATATTCGTCAAGTGTGAATAAGTGTTATGAAGTACGTTAAGTTTATACGTTATACATAGGCGATTAATGTGTTCGTCGTATTCGTTTGAGTGTGTAGGCTAAAAGAAAAGGCGGGAAAGTGGTGGAGTTGTGCTCAAGTTTAGTAAGCCAGCAGAGTGTCTCCAAACCTATTTTTCAAATACTAGTATTATATAAATCGTTTTTACGCTAGTATTTAATGGTTTTGATGATAAACCATATTTGAAAAGCAAGTAAATGGTTTTGATTTAAACCATAATTGAAAAACAAGCAAATGGTTTGATTTAAACCATAATTGAAAAGCAAGCAATGGTTTTTAATTGTAAAACCATATTTCAAAGAGCAAGCAAGCAAGAAAATGGTTTTGAATTATCAAACCATATTTAAAGCAAACAATGGTTTTGAATTATTAAACCATGTTTCAAGCAAGTAAGCAAATGGTTTTGAATTATAAAACCATATTTCAAAGAGCAAGCAAGCAAGAAGAATATTTTCGAAAACAGGCCTAACTAAAATCCCTAGTTATAAGCAAGCATACCGGTCAGAGGTATTCAGTAAGTGCACCTGCAGGCTGGGGGATATCATTTATGCATTTTATTTTCCGGTCGGCAAACTAGGTCATGCATCATGGCATTTAAAGGAGAACTGGCACGTACAGAGCATATGGGTTAACGCATTAACTACCATGGTGATGGGAGACCTTTCGTGTCAATCTACTCAGAGTTTACTGAAAAGGTGAAGTGAAGTATGCCCAAGCCCTTTCACCTAGGTGAGCTGACCCAGGTCCAGCCACCGACACAGTTGATGCCCAGGCTCCCCGTGGTCACTGTGGTACAAGAAGCGTGAGGCCTTCCAGTGGTTGATGATTTCAAGTGCTTATATTAGCTTGAAACCACCACCGGTGTACCTGCTGAGCCCAGTTCTGCGTTTGTTTTAAAGTAAATGGTTGAGCCCGTGCCTCGCTTTTATTTCAAAACAGCTGGCCGAGCCTGTGCTCCATAAGATTTTAAGAACGGTCATTCAGTTCCGCTTGATTTCACAAGCCGGCTGAGCCCAGTTCAGACAGAAAAGCTGAAACTTTTAAAGCAAGAGATTTATGAAAAGTTTTAGAAACTTTTTAAAGCAAGAGAATTATGAAAAGTTTTTAGAAACTTTTAAAGCAAGCAACAAGGGATTTATGAAAATTTTTTAGAAACTTTTAAAGCAAGTAAACAAGGTATTTATGAAAGTTTTATAAACTTTTAAAGCAAAGCAAAGCAAAGTAAGCAAAGGTTTTGAAAATATCTTAAAGAGAGTTTACAGCTTTGAGATGTTTTTCTAAAGAAAAACATTTTATAAAGCATACACTCACTGAGCTCGTTTTAGCTCATTACTTCAGGTTTTAAAACTATTTTCCGTGTACGTGCACGAACGCCGGAAAGGCATTAGATTCTCCTCGACATTTTGTATCAAAGGTCGTTTTTAGTAATATTTTGTAAGGAAATACTTTGAATTTGTATAGTGGAAGTATATGTATGTACATAATGTAGTTTTGTGGAAATGTATAGAGCCTGAGGCTCTTTTAAAGAATGTTGTTGGTTGCCATATTTGGGAAAAAGTGTAAATTATGATATAGATTTAGAATAGACTATGCAAATGACATGTCGCGAGATTTTACCAAATCATAAGTTGGAAAAAGGAAAAAATTTTATAGGAGTTTTCATCAAGCAAGATGGCTTCGCTTCACATAAATTTCTAGTCGTTGGGAGGTAATCTGCTTGGGATTTGTAAGCGGCCTACACCCGCCGCTGGGGGCAGAGTCAAGATCACTCGCCCTTCATTAAACATGAACCCGTTTGGTTCCAACATCCGCTGATCAAACATCAAATCAGCAAGCCATAAACCTGAAACTTAGCTCGTGGATCACACTAACCCATACGCTTCGTGATCAGAAACCGATCATGTAATTCTCTACCATCTACTCCCAAGTCTCGAAACGGAATCACATGGCCTCATATGGCCTACCATGAGCAGCCTATACCATTATATGGCCTTTAGACTCAAAGTAAATCGAGTAGGAAAATTCCCTACCAATTTCAATAGCCTACAACATGTCATGCAATGGTCATGCTAAAACCCGGCTATTCACTTTGACACAACCAAGCAACCTGCATGCTTTGTGAAAAACATAAATTTTCAGCAAGGTTATGATCACCTAATACCCTCCACATGTACATTTCTGGAATCGTGACTCAATGGGATTTCCATAGAGTCCAAGAACACCCGAATCGGAGTTCGGACGAAGAAGTTATGGTCATTCAAAGTCAGTCGCGACGAAGTCACCCAAATCTCTACCGGGCCGACCACTCACCACCGACCTCTACCTGGGCCGACCTCCTGACTGGCCGACTCTGGGCCCGCTTGACCTCTTAGTCAACTAACCTCCTGGTCGCACTGACCTCCGGCTAGCCGACCCTAGTCTAGCTTTTCTTAACCCTAGCCAGCCTAACCCCAGCCTAACACTCTCTAATGGCTGGACTCCTAAATATCGAATTCTAGCCAACCGACCCCAACCACTAACCTCCTCGCCAATCGGGCCTTCAAATTTCGCCGACCTCTGGGCCTATCGACCCTCTGGCCGACCGACCCTAGCCTGACCTTGGTTAACCGAATTCTAGTCGGGACCACCCTTGATAGTCGGCCATTCTTGTCTACCGACCTTCCTCGCCGCCTTTCACTTAGACTGCCCGCAGAACGACCATAACTTGTGCTATAGAGGCCCGATTTAGTAATTTAAAAGCCTAACATCAATTTCAATCGATGAGGCTGCCACCACCTGTAGGACTAACTTCCAAATTCCCTTAATCTCAACCAAAGACCAGTCCTAAGGTCCGCTAATGTGTAGATCAAAATAGGTAATTTCCCTCGTTCTAATTGCAACCAAACATTTCCTCGTAGGGCAAGACACCACCACAATGTGCTCTGTGGTAGAAAATAACCAAAGAATGAGAAGACCTACCTCTTGAGTTTGTCGAAACTCTCCGTTCCTGCCTCATTGGAAACTCTTTCGCACCTGGAGCACTCTTTCGATCCGCCGTGAACCTATTTATTCATTCGTCAGAAAATCTAGAGAGAATGTAGAACTCGCTTCTCACTAAGCTTTCTTTCTTTCTCTTCTTCCTTTCTTCCTTTTTCCATTTCTCTCTCGTTTTCTCTCAAATTCTTTGCCCAGCCAAGTTTCGGGAGAGTACTTTTCGCCACATGTCAATATCCCATTGGCTTCTCGATCGCTCTTTCACTTTATCCATCCACCTTGGATTTCAATCATGGTCGCCACATGTCTCTTATGGGTCCCACTTCGGATCTTTGTCTAATTTTTTCAATCTCACACTCGACACGCGCAAGACAAATTGGCCGCCCACCCTACACATGCCAAGTGCCCTATACTACCCTCGGTGCCTCGAATAACGTGAAATTTTGACTCTCTCGGAATTCAACGAAATTCTACGTGGTTGCTAGATTTTGAGAGACGATTCCAACGGTGAAGTCCGTTTCATCATCCAAGATCTAGAAAATTTTCAGATTTTTCCACTGAAATTACCGTTTTACCCTTTATTCGAAAAATTCTATTTTTCCCAAGTTTTACAAAAACCTTGAGTAAATGATTTCTATATCTTGTTTAAAATGTCTTCGGAAGTTAAATACAATTTACAAGAGATCAAAAACCTGAACATAGAGGCGTTTACGTGATTTACAATGTGACTTATCAAGGTAGAGAAGAACCGATTGACTCAGTTCACTTGATCAATTGAGGGGTGTTTCTACTCTTGTTTATTTTTTTATTTTTTATTTTGAGAATTATTTTTACATGGCATGAAGTGGAAAATAGAAAGGGGTAATTATGCTTTAGGGTTAGATGAGACTAGAGTTGGTAATATGGGTTCAGCTCGATGTTCCAGCCCACTTTGGGGCTAATTTTTTGAAAAATTGGGTTATAAAATTTATGGTTCGAATAAAATTAGGTCAAATTGGCCTGATATATTTTGGCTTGCGGCTCATGTGGGTTTTAGTCTAGGTGGGCCCAATAAGTCTGAATGACCTAAAATCTTTATTTTATTTTTTAAGTAATTAGCTTAGTAATTGAAAATTTTCAAATATTTATCCACAAAATTCGATATTTTGGCTCTTAATGTGGAATCGAATCTCTCCTTTTGTAGCATAGGGATTTTAGTATATTTTTAATATAATTTATGTGAGAATTTAATATTTAAAAAAATCTTGTATGAAAATTTAAGGAATACATTTGAATTCTATAAATTACATTTAATATTGAATATATTTTTCCTTTATCTCATTAATCATATTTTAAATAATTAAAATTTTATTTTTTTTAATCATCCTTTAAATTTTATTTAATCATATATATTTTTATTTTAAAATTAAAGATGTGATTTTTTTTTTAAATAACTATGAAAATGATAAAAATGAAGTTGTACTAGTTTATAAATTAAATTAAATTTAATAAATTACCAATAATTTTAAATAATTTATTTACTTAAAATTAATGTTAATAACAAAATATTGTTATTTTAAAAATAATTAACAAAAATTATACACTTATTTCTTTCATAATATTTCATTATTCCATATACAAATAAAATTTATATTGTTAACATTTTAAAATTTTAATATTAATAATTAAAATAGAAAATATGTTATAACAATGTGACGCCCCAAAACTGGTCCTGGCTGAAGAACCCAACCCGCTAATACTTCAGGAATGCTCGTAACCCGACACTACTCATAAAAATCAAGCAGAGTCTCATTTGTACGGGGAGCTCTACCCAAGGTACAAACATGTCCCAACAATTACAATGACCACACATGGTTCAAATGCGAGTAAAATAATGGCCACTTGGGCCCCTGCATCAATACTCACAAAATAAATATTCCAACCAAATGTATATCTCACATGGTTCAAGAGTTAACACACTACTCTCCATACAAACATATATTAAAATTACAATTCTAATACATGTCATACATAATAACTATCAAAGCCACAAACCGCTTCTAAATCGCCTCTAAGATGAGCCGTCTCTTCGAACTCTCCTCGCACTTCGAAAAACGCTCCTCGACGTGGTGAGTGATGAATACACATTTATGATAATTACGTAGAATTGAGCATTATCTAAGTCACAATTTACCCACATTTGGTATAGCGAATAGTACTTAATTTCTTTTCTGTGTTTTTAGACTTGTGCGTGTCTTTCGTGTTTAAACGTAAGTGTCAAGGATGTATGTCCTGAAGCCATATGAAGCTAACACGATGTGGGTGAACACCGACGTAAGTCCTGAACTCCAAAGAAAGCAAAGAAAGCAATCAAGTGATTATTAAATGCAGACAACTTGGAAGTCGTGCACTTCAAGACAACTTGTCGGAAAAGTGGCAAGATATTGTACCTAAGACAACTTAAACTTGTACCTAAGACAACTTGCTTGAAACCAACAACAGGAGAACAGACTCCATAACTTTAAACATACCAAGACAACCGCATGGAAATTAAGGGATTTGTCCGAGAACTCGATCCGTACGCGGTGGGCACTCTCACAACCGAACCAAAATGGGAAAATCACATCATGGATATGTGCCAAAGAGGACACAAGTAATAGGCATTAATTTCTGGGTTTAGTTTTGTTGAGAAGAGTTTTCCATTTTAAGGAGAACTTGTAGATCCTGCATTTAAGATTTCTTTCTATCGACGTTTAGATTCAAGCGCTTGTAATCTTTCGCCAGAATACTTATCTTGCTTTTAAACTTAATATCTCTTATTCATCCTTCTCGCTTTTATAAGTGAATTCTCATTTCCAAAAGGTACGTTTTTATGATTAATCGCTTTAATTATAATTGTTCTTATTACTTTATGGAGTTCTTAAACCCCATCGTTGGGAACCATCTGGGAAACTCACCCCGATTATTAAGGTATAGTCCCTAAATTCCTCTTTGATCTTCCTTCAATGGATTGGGTGGTAATATTAATCACTGTGCGTAAGAGTTGTAAATCCCAATAAGAGACTTTTGACAACGTGTTAACGAGATATCCTCTGACACGTTGTTCCTCGATCATGAATGGGCTAAGGGTTCGGGGATAATTGAGAACAAGTGTTTAGTATTACTCGATCATCTTTATTTTTCAAAGAGCATTTTAAGATAAATCTTCCATCAAAGACCGTTTATCAATGGTTCCTAGATGAGTTTATAAAATAAGAGGTGGGACTTACACGATCAGGAGTGAATGGAACCCTAAAAATCCCAGCAATTGTCTTTCTATTTTAAAACATTCAAACCAATCAACCATTCACCAACCAACACAACCTTACAATTCTCTTTAATCACACCCTTACTGAGAATACCCTATCGGGTCGATAAAATTAGACCACTCCCTGTGGATCCCCACAGTATTACAATGCTAGACAACTGTAATTCCTACGCTTGGGAATAGAATTCGGCATACGAATAAGGACAAAGCATTTTTGGCGCCGTTGCCGGGGAGTGGCGACTAATCAAGTTGATCTGAAGAGAGCTAGAGGTAATTTGCATTGCATTGCAAATCCTAAGACGCTCTCCATTTTCTTTTATTTTGTTTTGTTTTAGTGAGAAAATTCCCAAGGGTATTTCTTGACTAGAGTGTAGTGCATGTCGGCCAGCTCGCAACGAGCAAATCAGCTTCAGTAAGAATAGTGCCTCCTCGAAATTCTCGAGGAAGTCATACAGGCTCACTTGTCTCAAGATAACATTATACCTCAAATGGATCACCCCAGAATCGCAACCTCTCGCTTAACGAACATACTCAAAGGACTCTGCTAACCCACAAGGACTCAATGAACCTCCACAACACCTGAGGTAGCTACACTCCCAAAAGAGCACCTGGTAGTAGGAGGAATGTTAACTTCCAACAAAAAATCAATATAGAGGTCTCCCCGCCCTTTACCTAATGTGGAAAGTGAACCCTTGAGAAATCCTTACAACCTCAAAGGACTACAACCACTCTTGCATTCGCCTTCCGAAGAGTAGCCACCAATTTCTAATGAAGCCGAAATGATCCGTTTCTACCGTATATCAAGGGTTCAACTCGAGAACCCTTATTCATTCATGAGAGATTTTGAAGATGTTTGCAAAGGCATTTCTTCTACCGGCTCACCCCACATAATCTATTTAGTTTTGTTCCCTTTGCCTTAAAGGAGAAAGCTGTAATTGCTTCATTCCTTGGCACCTAATTCGATTCCTTACATGGGAAAATATGCGAATGAGTTCCTCAACAAATTTTTCCCACCTACACGTACTAATGCTCTCATGCGAGCAATCTCGTAGAACTTTTCAAAAGCCCGCGAACCGCTTGTCGCAGACAAGATATATGATCTTCTCCTCCATGCTATCCTCACCATGGATTTGATGTGACAAATAAAATATCATCAAGGATTATCCTCGAATAATAAACAAGACATCCGCATGATGTGTGTGCGAAGTTCTATGAAAAGAAAGGTTAGGAAGCAATCCAACCTCTTTGACACTATAGCAAGAGAATGCTCGACTCGGGGAGACTAACACCTCCATGTACATTGCTAAGCAAGTGCATAGCACACATCGGGGGCGGAATCCATCACTTAAGAGAAAATGATGAGTTGCAAGCAAAAATTAATTTAACAAGGAAACTCGGGAGGCCATAGAGATGAAAAGGCATGAGGCATCAGGCTGAGTCTCAACACTCCTGATTCACCCGATTCCCGTGAGTGGAGGAGCCATGCATTATATGCGATGATCCCACGCACTCAACCATCAAGTGCCCAAACTCTCAAGTAAAAGGTAATTCAAATAGAGCGGTGCCACGCCCTCACTACCAGCAGCCTTCAATTCTCCATATTCTCAAACATATAATCCTCGGATGGGGTAAGTACCCAATTTATTGAGGAAAGCAGAAGCGGAGGCCAAATAACTCGCTAAACAACCAAGGTCCTCATTACCAAAACCATGGCTTTACAAATCCCATTCCAATCATTTCGTAACCAAGGCCCCTTCAAGGGTTCCCCTGCGGAACCCTAATCAAGGTTTCGTACCATCGAGTCAAGGGACTCCATCACCACAACCATATCAACCCCCGCATAAGCAGTAGTCTGAAGATATAGTCACACGTCGCACAAAACCCAACAATCCACAAACACGTAACCCGAACTGTCAATGACGTGGAGATCTCGTATAACCAAGTAACTCTATCCATAGGTAGCCTTCAACAAGAAAAAGGAAACTTCCATCTCAACCCATTCAAAACTAATAAGGGCAAAATAAAGGTAGGAAGTTCAGACCAATTAGGGTACTCAACACCGTAGTGTCACACTACTCTCCTAAGTGGAAAGGTAGTTTGACAAACTATTCAACCTAAGGAACCAACTCAAGAGTCTCCAAGTGAATTATTTAAAGAGGATGAGTTGGCAGACAAATCTCATGTCCCTGAAACGAATGATATTGATGATCAACCAAAGGACGACAAGGCTACCCATATCCCTCCAGCCCCATACCCTCATAGGCTAAGAGCACCAAAGAGCAATAACCATGCCGGAATTTATGAGTTGTTCGCTGTGTGAAACGAACATTCCCTTGTTGGATGCCATTAAGCAAATTCCATCTTATGCTAAATTTCCAAGGATTTACTATAGACAAGAAAACCGGAAATTAGGTGTCAACAAGGAGGCATTCATGACTGAACAATCTACTTCCCTAATTCGGAACAACCTGCCTCCAAAATATAAAGACCCAGGAAGTCCTACTATTTCTATAGTAGTAGGAAATTCAAAGTTGGGGCACGCTTTAGTGGACTTAGGGGCGAGTGTTAATTTGTCGCTTATTCGCATAATGCGGACTTAGGCTGTGAGAATTAGAGCCAACCAATATCACCCTACAACTAGCAGACCGTAGTGTAAAAATTCCTAGGGGAATAGTGAAGGATGTTTTGGTACAAGTGGACAAATTTTACTTCCCTGTGGATTTTGTTGTGCTTGACACTCAACCTGTCGCGAATCAAGGAACTCGCTCCCGCAATTTTCGGGTCGACCATTCTCGCAACCGCACGCCATTATACATTGTGGGAGGCCTAATGACACTATCGTTGGGTAACATGACTGCTAATCACATTTTCAATGTTATTAAAGGAATGGGAGATGAAGAAGATATTTGTGAAATTAACATGGTCGATTCGTGGTACAAAATACCTTGATAATGTCTCACATGATGATCCTCTTAGCGTCATGTTCGTCAGCCCAAGTTGGAAGGAGGAAGTGACCACACCGGAGTCGAGTTTTACACTCTTTAATCGAGCATAAAGATGTATTGAAGTTAAATGGGCGGACACCTAAATTTGAACCTTTTACCACCAAATGAGGATAAGACATTGCCTTCCTCGAGGAGGCCACCTAAGCTCAACTAAAACCTACCAAACACATCAAATATGCATTCTTAGGGGAGAGGACATCTTTTCCGGAAGAATCATATCTTCATCCTGGGACTTGACTCAAGAAACTCAACTTTTGGAAATATTGAAAAACCCACAGACTGCTTAGCCGACAATTGCGTATATTAAGGAATTAGTCCTTGATCTCAAGACACATAGAATTCACTTAGAAGAAGATAAGCAAACCTTCTAGGCACCACGACGACAACCCACACCGAAAGAAGCGCGAAGAAGGAAGCTTTAAAACTCGACGTAGGGTTATTTACCCTATTGCATAAGAAGTGGGTTAGTCCAACACGTAGTTCCTGGAAGTCGAGTCGCTGCAGAGGTTGCCAATGAAAATACTGAGTTTCACCCCACCGTGGTCACTTCAGATGGAGGGTGTGCATAGATTATAGGAAGTTTAATGCGTACCAGAAAGACCATTTTCCCCTTCCGTTTGTCGATCAAATGCTAGAGAGAGTCATAGGCATGAATTTTATTGTTTTCTTGTTGGGTACTCCTGTGGTACAATCAAATTGAGATACTTTGAAGATCAAGAAACCACGTTTACTCTGCCCGTACCTTCGCCTTTAGGAAAATGCCCTCGACTATGCAATGCACCCTAACTTTCCAACGATGCATGATGGGAATCTTCAAAGTGACACATGATAGAAATCATATTGGAAATCTTCACGGATGATTTCGCTGTGACTGCTCAAGAGCGTTTAGGAGAACTTACGCAGTTTCGAGAGGTGTCAAGAGAAACCTTGTGTTAAATCGGGAAAATGTCATTCATGGTAACACAAGGAATCGCTCTTAGGCCACATTGCGGTCAAAAGATGAATCGAAGTTGATAAGGCCAAAGTCAACTCGATTTCCAACCTTCCTACTCCTAAGTGTGTTGAGACATAAGGTCACTTCGGGCCATGCCGGTTTTTATGTAAGGTTTATAAAAGATTTTAAGGCAGTCCTAATCTCTTATGTACTTTGCTTGCTAAAGCGTCCTTTTCACATGGTCACAAGCTTTCAGACACTGCTTACAAGCTCAAAAACATGCTAGTGTCACCACCAATCACGCTGGGTCTCCTAATCGGGACCTCCCATTCAGATCACAGGCGATGCTAAGATTACTACGTGGGTCGTAGCCAGACGCGGGAAGACAAAAGGCTTTTGTCATTTACGCCAAGAAGACACTAGACTCCTCAGACAGCCAACTACACAACCACGTAAAAGGAGTTCTCAGTCATTGCCTGCTTCTAGAAAAATTTAGGTCATATATTATCAGTTCTGCAACCATCTTACGCACTACGCAGCCTTTGAAGTACTTCGCTTCTAAACAGACACAAAACCCCAGCTAACTAGGTGGATTTACTATGTCAAATTCAATTTGACCATTAAAGATAAAGGGAGTCAGAACGTGGTCGCGACCATTTATCTCGATAATTCCGCATTCCAACTCTCTACGGCATACCCATAGTGATAGTTTTCCTGATGAGCAACTTTTCGCTTTTGTTCCTGACATTGTTCTGTGGTATGTTTAACATTGTAATTCAATTAGTGAATCGATTCTAAATTTCAACGGGCTTCTCAACAAAAGAGAAAATTTTTGCGATATTAAGAAATACTATTTGATGATCCTTATCTATTTAAATACCAGTCCAAATCAAATAATGAGAAGATGTGTGCCTAATGATGAGCATATTAGGATTTTAACCTTTTGCCACTCTGAAGCCTGTGGAGGACATTTCTCCGCCCGAAAAACAGCAGACAAGATTTCTGGGTTTTACTGGCCCACCTTATTTAAAGATTGCTTTGATTTTTGCAAAACTTGTACTTGGTGTCAAAGAACTAGAGGGGTCACAAACCAAACTGATGACGCTCTTACCCCAATTCTAATTATTGAGCCTTAACCTGTCAGGTATGCACTTCATAGGCCTTTCCTTATGGTTATCTCTACATTTTATTATCCGCGCATCATGCAGTCTAAAGCGGGTCGAGGCAATTCCAACAAGAACCAATGGACCACAAGGTTGTTTTGAAATTTATAAAGGAACATATTTTTTCTCGCTTTGGAACTCCGCGTAATCATTAGTGATGGTGGACTCCACTTTCGCAATCGATCTGGAAAATCGTTAAAAAATATGAGTCACCCATAAAGTATCAACAGCCTACCACCCACGTGCACCAATGGTCAAGCCGAAGCACATCAGGAGATAAAACATATTTGGAAAATGTGTTCCGACCGCAAAGACAATACCCGCCTTACCGATGCTCGGGGCCTACCGCATCGCTTTTAAACCGGTTCGTATGTCTCCCTATAGGCTAGTTTATGGAAAGGTTGCCATTTACCAAAGAGATGGAAACACCTAAGCCATCGGGCTATTCGAACTTTACCGATCTAACTCAAGGTGTGTTGCACATGATCAGAATGAATGAACTCTGAGGAACCATGAGGGAATCGATGAAAGTTCCGTAATCTCATGAGCTTACTGTTCCATGACAAATCGGCCTGCCAGAAAACCGAACCCAATCGTAGCACACGTACGCCCCGCTTATCTATTTCGAAAGCTCGCTTCTCATTGGACCGCCCATTCATCGTTAAGGTGGTTTACCCATACTGAGCGTCGTGGAGATTGAAAATCCGGACAATGGACACTCCTTCAAGGTGAATGGCCGGCGCCTCAAACCGTTCCTTGAACATTTCTCTCCTCACGAGCATACTGTGGACTTGGTAGACCCGCTCTACCAAAACTCTCCTTCCAAGTAACCTCATTCTCAATTTGTTGTAAATAGTTTTGCTTTTATTTTTGTTCTTGTTTTCTATTTTTATTGTTTTTACTTCATTTGCTTTATTTCATTTTCTTTCAATAACATCAAAATAAATCATGGGGCTCTATTTCGTGATTCCTTCAACTCGCCAGTAGTACTTAGTTCAAATGCATTGGGGACAATGCTTGTTTCGTCATGGGTAGGTGTACACTGTCGAACGTAACTGCGCTCGTTATATGATCAGCTGTCAAATTTTTCAAAATTTTATTCGGAAGTATTATGTTTTACCTCCGCACCGTACATACCGCTGATTCACACTCTCCATCAATTCTTATCAGACAAAAATATCTTAACAAGCACACACAACAAGCCTTGTGTTCTTCTGTGGATTGTTCCCCCTTGCATTCTACTCCACTCATCGTCGCGACAAACCACGCACTCATGGTCAAAATTTCTCCATCGTACTCGTTATTGTTTCCATTTGTATTCAATTTAGTCGCTCATGTTAACTTCATGCATCATAGTCTTTGTGGAACATCTCGCATAATCGGGAAAATGATTAGAGGCCATTATTTCTTCAGATACCTGGCGGATTTGTATCACTCATCCTCGCAACCACATTTTCAGCCAGTTGCCAAGTCAATTCGAGCCTAGAACCTGGTTCACGTTGGAATAGCCGTGTCCTTAAGGAAGATCGCGGCACCAAGAAAAATCTATGATCTGTGTCCACAATTACAAATTTCAGCCAGGAATCGAACAAGAGAAAAAGGGGACATACAGCGAAACTCGGGATGAAAGGTCATTGAAATGCCAAATGATACATTAACACTGCTCCATGAAAAAGTTAAGAAAAGAAAAATCAGTTTGGGAACACTGGCATTCCGCACAAGCCAACATGTACCTGCACAACTTGCAAAAACAGTTAGCAGCGGTTGTGACCAAGACAATCCTAACATGTACCTAAGACAACTTATTCAAAAGTGGTAGTTGAGTAAGTCGTACCGCACAACTTAAACTTGTACCTAAGACAACCTGGGCCTAGAATTGGGCGTAAATTCTTAAACCGAAATTTTGGCGCCTTCATATTCCATATGCTACATCCCACAAGAAGAAGAGCCCTAGCCAAGTTTGAGCCTCTCACAAGCATCTCAAGATCGCCGCTTCGCTGTGGTTTCCGCATCTAGTTCCGTGATTGGTTGTCTCGCGTAATCGTTCGAAAGTGGTAAGCCCCACAACTCTACTAGCATTGTTGATCTTCTCTGGCCACACGCGATCTATTTGGTCGATTTGTCGATATTATCTGCGGATTGTCGGGTCGAGTACGCCAATACGGGGCGTGAGATCAAGATTGATATGCATAGGCCGCCTCAAGCAATGCCGAGGCGTGTTTTAGGATATGATGATTTATTTCTGGGCCATATGGGCCGTTATTTATCATCGCCATTTCCATAAGACGCTATAAGAATACTGAGAGAGGGAAGGCATCTAGTTCCTCTATGAACAAGCCGTAAAGAAAGTCAAAACTGATGCCTCCCAAATTGGCCAAGAAGGGCAAGTGGAAAACGACTGCATCCTCTTCGAAGCGAGGAATTATCCACAAGACATTAAGAAATAGAGAAGAAGTGTCACGAAGATTCCGAGGGGAGAAAGCACGAAAAACGGACCCGGCCTCAATGGAAAATGTGGGTTTCCACCGCGAGAGGGGTGTTAATTTGGAAACGCTCTTATATTCTCATCCCATCGAACATCCAGAAACGTGAATATGCATTTCGTAATAATCGAGGTTCATGACACTACCTTCCGCAGTCTCGGAGTCTACACCAACTTTGGGTGAAAATCAGCGGTTGGACACCGTAGATTGAAACTCATGATGGGAAAACAGCCTTCGTGTCACCCCGACTCGACAGCACATGCCTTACACCATTCGCCCCGACGCTGGACCGACCATATCCACCGTAATACACGACTTCATGCCCAAGTTCATCGAGGCTACGTGGTAATCCGCCCGTGCCCATGAGTGATTTCAGAAAAAGAATGCTCCCGGAAAGCTTCAAACCGTATCACGCCCGATGAACAAGATCATTCACACAGATTGGAGCATATAGAATGAAAAAAAAAAAAAAACTCCCCTAGCCAAGAACGTATCTCGCCAGACGAGGTTATGACTGGGAAGCTGATTGACTATGCATTAGTCATATGGTGCGCAATGAGGGATTTCTTACAATATTCGCTGAAAGCAACCCAAGATATTCCATTCTTCACTCGCGGACTAGTATCAGGGAAGAAGTTTTACGAGGGGAACAGTTAAAGAAAAGAGGGTGTTACCTAGGCTAGGGCTGATCACAAATAAGACTGAGGCCAAGCAAGGCAAAGATCCACTAGACTCAAATTTCTCTCACTCGTTTCGCATTCTCCTCCCGGACCACTTCATCCACGTACTAAAGACCATCGAGCACATCGCCTTGAAGAGGATGGAGCGGCGATCAAGGGTGGTTCAAGTGCATTTCCTGGAGCGTATAAATGATCGACGCCTTCGAGGCTTGGAGAGCCATTTTTCGTGAGAGCCGATGATGATGCTACTTCTCTAGGAGTTGAGGGAGATTCAAGAATTAGATGACCGTGTGGACGAGGACGATTCTTCTGGATGAGGATGAGGACGACACAAGATAGTCAGAAGTTAGGCTGTGACTAGGTGGTGTCAAGTAACGGTAGTAGACCTTAGCCATGTTATGCCAACACCCGTTTTGATCTTTTTACCTTTTCTTTCGCTTAGCCTACCATTATTACAAACTTTTAAGACCTCTTTGATTCTACTTATGTTTGTCGCCTTTGACATTATGCATGATGGTTACGCAGGTTCTGGGTTATATGATTGCTTACCTTACATCGATCACTACAGCTTCACTCAAGCCAGATGATTATCTTACATGTTCTTAAAGTCTATAATCCTTATTTGGAATAACCAATTTCGTGGTCACCGTTATATGATGTTCATTGTAAGAATGTGTTAGTTTAAATGAGTCATGCTAGTGCATACTAAAGTGGGTGCACATTTTACCCATAATTGCTATTCGAGATTCTCGCAGTTTGACTATACCGAGCGCCTGTTGAGGATTCATACCCAGGTAGTTCCGATTTAAATTCGCTAGACTAGCAAGATGTCGGGGGTGTGATGAATACACATTTGAGTGATAACGCGCAGAATCGGAAACACATCTAAGTCACAATTTACCCACATTTGGTATAAGAATAGGTACTTCTAATTTCTTCTGTGTTTTTACACTTGTGCAGGTCTTTCAGGTTTAAAACGTAAGTGCACAAGGATGTATGTTCGGGAAGCCAATATGAAGCACTATGGATGTGGGTGAACAATTGACTAAGTCCTTGAACTCCAAAGAAAGCAAAGAAAGCACTGGACATATTTGCACGGCATAACTTGAAGTCAGACCTAAGACAACTGGCCGAGCTGGCAGATATATTGCACGCACAACTTACCAGGACGCACACTCTGTTTCAAAACCAACACAGAAATCAGACCTAAGACAACTTAAACATGTACCGGTACAACCGCATGGAAATCGCTGGATTTGTCCGAGAACTCGATCCAGACGCGAGGCACTCTCACAACGAACCAAAATGGGAAAAAATCACATTGAAGGGGGATATAAAAGCAAGAGGACACAAGTAATAGGCGCTAATTTCTAGTGGCTTAGGTTTTGAAAGGAGAAGAGTTTTCTCTCCATTTTTTAGTGAGAACTCAGATCCGCATTTAAGATTTCTTTTCTATCGGACGTTTTAGATCTGTTATTGTGAATCTTTCACAGTAAATACTTATCTTGCTTTTAAATCCTAATATCTCTTATTCATCCTTCTCGCTTATAAGTGAATTCTGATTTCCAAAAGGTACTGTTTTTATGATTAATCGCTCTTTAATTATAATTGTTCTTATAAGTTTTATGGAGTTCTAAACCCCTACTGCTGGGAATCCACGGGGGAAACTCACCCTGATTAAGGTATAGTCCCTAAATTCCTTGATCTCGCAATGGATTGTGTAACATTAATCACTGTGCAGAAGAGTCAGAATCCTGTCAAGAGACTCGACAACGTGTTAACGAGATATCCTCTGACACGCTTGTGCTTGGATCATGAATGCAAGCCAAGGGTTCACAGAACAAAGTGCTTAGTATTACCTGATCATCTTTATTTTCAAAGAGCATTTTAAGATAAATCTTCCATCAAAGACCTATCAATGGTTCTAGATAGAGTTTATAAATAAGAGGTGGACTTAACGACCGTAGAGGAATGGAACCCCTAAAACCCAAAGAATCGTCTTTCTATTTTAAAACATTCAAACCAATCAACCATTCGCCAACCAACACAACCTTACAATTCTCTTTTAAATCACACCCTATTGGAGAATGGGCCCTATTGGTCGATAAATTAATCTTTCACCCCCGTGCGGGAGAGCTGACCTGGTTCCCCCCACATTACGCTAATGGTAGACAACTCAGAATTCTACGTCGGGAATAGAATTGCGGCATACCGAATAAGGATCTAAGCAAGAGCTATCGCCCGCATGGAATCCACCCTTAACAAGATCTCAACCTAAGTGCATATGCAATGGATCCATAAACACCCACTCAAGTAAATACGTGATCCTACTCAATGTCTACATGCTAACCCCATGTCTCAAGTCCTCACCAATTTCACATTCGCTTTCAAGCCATGTATGAGAAAATAATCATTTTCAAACAAAACCCTGTTCTTGAAAATACACTACCAAATGCTCAGAAAATATGATATCATCTCTTCGAGGCAAAATGTGTCGAGAACCCAAAACAATACATGGGCGCTCCGACGGTAATTGTAGGACCATCTCCCAACACCATTCTCCTTAAATCATCTAGAATTTTCAGCAAACCATTTTCGTTTTTCTCGTAGTAAATTCATGTCATGCACACACACCTAATTTCTAGGTTACCCCTGGCATATGAATGCATTACGCCATTTCAACACAATTGATAACACATAAAACATTACCACAGCGTGATATATTACATAATTTAAATCACAACAACATGTTATATAAATTCTCAACACCTTACACCAAAAAATAGCTCACATGGGCTAATTTAACAAACACGAGCAATTCGATTTGAATTACTCAACCAAACACATTTTCTCCCAAAATATTTTGTGAACACTATTCACGTGAACAGTGAAACCTCGTTACTGCTCACTACAATCACTCCAACACGGCTCCACTTCAGGAACCCGACTTCATACCATTTCCGGCCTCATACACACCACCATACAATTTATAACATAAATTATACACTAGCATCCCAAACAGTCCGTGGACTGTCACGGACTGTCCAAATGGATTCCATAATTTTCACACTTCGGTCCCAAGTTTTGGGACCGATCAAACAGTCGTTCAAGGCCTCAATCCAACCGAATAATCAACAAGGTACTTAAATAAGGGGTAAAACAAGTAGGATAAAACCCATACCTCACGGAGTTTGTCGAAACTCCTTAAAACCGGTACCCACGTAAAGCCCTCGCTGCATAGAACCGCTTTGCTTCTTGGCCCGAAGAAATCTGACGGTCCGATCGCCCGGGATGTTAGAGAGAAGTCACTCACTCTCTCTCTAAAAAATCACAAAACCCTCACTTCCAGCCCACTGCATCTCCTTTTGCTGCTCACTGCCGGTTTTTGGTGTTTTGAGGGAGATGGACACTATTCCACATTTTGTCCTATTATCATTAAGAATCTAATTAATACCAATCATGTCCCTAAGCTTGGATTTTTTGACATTTGGCACTATCTCGGCCGTCCATTTCGATCATCACTCTACTCATGCAACATGTGTCACATGAGTACATGTTATAGGTTACTTTTGTCTACATCAACGCCGTTGATGTTGACTGACATGCCGAAAATGTGGCAAATTCGATTGCTTCGAATTCGACGAATTCGACGTGTTAGCTATAGATTTCATGAGACTCCATTCCAACAATAAAACTGCCGCCATCCAAGATTCTAGAAAAATTTCTAGTTTTGACCGAAATTACGATTTACTTTTAAAAATCGAAATTTTCTGCTCCGCACATAAACAATGCTCTAGTGTTATTTATTTATTTAAGTTTGTTTACTATTATTATATTGTTTAGAGTCAATCAATTTATGTATTAATTATTATTATTATTATGATTATTATTATATATTTACATATTATTTATTTTTATTTGAAGAATGATTGAATTTGTGAAATTATTTTTTTATTATTTTTAATGTTTTGATCCGTTTTGACGCACAACCTATATGGGCTGGGCTAGATTGGCCGAAAGCTAGCTCAAATAGAAATTGATCATATTAAACCAAACCATTTTGCCTCGTGGCCCGAAATGGTTTGGGTTGACCTATTTACCTGCTCTATAGATGGGACCCTCTATTTAATAAAGAATCCATGAAACCTTCTAAATTCAACACAAGAACATATGTTTTGATGAGACAAAAATGTTCTACCTTCTTCACAAACCCTAACCCCCTTTTCCCAGCCACAGACCCAACCTTCCCGTGTAGTGTTTAGTTTTTTTTTTTTTTTTTTTCATATAAATCATCCTTCATTTTCCATTTCTTATATAAATTAAATTTTATGATTTTAATCTTATTCATCATTTTTTTTCTTTATTAGGTTATAGTTTTTATATTAACTTTTAATATATAAATACATTTATGAATAAAATAATTTAATAAATATATTTTAAATAATATATATTTCTATTCATAATAATTTTATTTATAATGTTTTATTTTTATATTATAACCTTATTTTTTGTACTTTAATATTATAACTTTTGACAAACCTAATTTTAAAAAAATTGAAAATGCTATCAACAAGTTAAATTATTTTTTAAATAAAGATAAAAATAATATAAAAATATTAACTATTTAACAAAATATTAGTAAAAATCATTTTAGTAATTAATTTTAAAAGTAATATTTTGAATAAAATTAAAAGTAATAGTAATAATATCTTCTATTAATATTTTTTAAAATTAGGTTGATAAAATTTTAAAATGTGTATTCAAAAAATATTTTTAAATGTAAAAAATAAGATTACAATAATAAAATTGTAAATATTATAAATAAAAAGTTATTGACACACCCCCACCCCCTTCCAAATGGGCCAAATACCACTCCACTAAACTCTACCGCTACTCTAACGACCAGAAATCCCCTGTGAAGCAAAGTCGCATTGCTTGCTTAACCTGGCAAAAATTTTCTTTTATTTTTCAACTAGGATTTAAAATCTTAGCAAATAAAACTTGCCGCATGACTCGCCGCACATGGGGCCTAATTCCCAAATCCCGTATACATCCAATTTGCATTTATATCCAAAATATGGCAACCAAGATAAATTAACACATTCCGACAAAACTACTCTATGTACATATGTTCCATTATACATATTCAAAGTCTTTTCTTACATAATATTCTTAATTTACAACACTCAGACAAATGTCGAGAAATCCCATTATGCTCCAAATATTCTCACAGACTGCACTGAAAATAATTTTTAAAATGGAAAAAATGAGTTAAACGAGCTCGTTGAGTGTATGTTTATAAAATGTTTGCTTTTCCCAAAACATTCAAAATGTAAAACTCTCTTTACAATGTTTTCCGTAGCTTTACTGTTTTGCTTGTTTAAAGTTTCTAAAACTTTTCTTGCTTGTTACTTTAGAGCTGCTTAAAAGTTTATAAAACTTTTAATACTTGCTTGTGCTTTGTTTTGCTTTTCTTTAAAAGCTTATAAAATCTTATTGTTACTTGCTTAGAAGTTTATAAAACTTCTCAAAATTTCGTTTGCCAGTTGCTTTATCTTGCTTTGAAAAGTTTCTTAAAACCTTTCACAAACTTTGCTTTAAAAGTTTCTCAAAACTTTTTATAAATACGGAGCCTTGGCTCAACCGCATGCTTTGAAAATAAAACGGGAGCCTGGGCTCAACCGTTTGCTTGAAAATCCCACGGGAGCTTGGCTCAACCGATCGTTTTGAAATCTAAACGGGAGCCTGGGCTCAACCGTTTGCTTTAAAACTCTCCTAAGCTCATATCGGGAACCACGGGTTGATTTTTCTCAAAATCGTATATCATGCTTATAAACATCAACCACCGGAGGCCTATTTTTGCTTACCGGACCTCTAGTGAACACGAGAACTCAAGGCTCAACCGTGCCGGAAGGACCTGTCCGCATCACCTTTTTCCCAAGTGAATACGGTGGAATCGACCTCGTGTCGCCATCACCATACTCCTAGCTTAGAGCTCATAACCTTATATACCCCGCACGCGCGACGGCCCCTTTAAATGCATGATGTATGTCCTAAGTTTCCGTCGCACCGTGCAAAACAAAAATGCATGTATGAGATCCTAACCCCACCGTGCATCGCATTTTAATACCTCGACACCGGCTCGCTTGCTTAGAACAAGGGAAGGCCTGTTCAAGAAATATTTTTGCTTGCTTGCTTGCTTGAAAATGGTTTAATTATTCAAAACCATTTCGCTTCACTTGCTTCGCTTGTAAAATGGTTTCTAATTATTCAAACCATTTGCTTATTTACTGCTTGCTTGTAAATGGTTTAATTATTCAAAACCATTTGCTTACTTACTGCTTAGTTTAAAAATGGTTTTACAATTTAAACCAATGTCAGCTTTCAATTATGGTTTAACTCAAAACCATTGTTTGCTTTCTAATTCATTGCTTGCTTCTTTGAAAATGGTTTGCATCCAAACCATGAAATACCAAGGCAAAACAAGCTTATAATAATAATAATAATATTAATTAGTATATTTGGAAATGAGTTTAGAACATCACATTCGCTTACTAAATCCTCAAAGACGTCAATTTATCCCGCCTTTGCTTTTTAACCTACACACTCAACCGAATACGACGACAAATTAATCGCCTATGTATCACGTATAATCCTATCTTACCTCTTAGTCATAATATTTTAATAGACGCTTGAGGCGTAAGCCGGGTCGCCTACTGGCCGAGGTACGCTACATTTTCGTCGAGTCCCAATCTTATTAGAACCTATCTTAATCATTTCCTAAGGTTCCTAAACTATCGGTGTACGAATTCGGGCTTAAATACACAAAAACATAGCATTCTAGGCATTTTGGGCACACATACCATATTGTTCCTGAACATGTACCTATTACCCCGAACATGCGGGTTCCACACAGATTGTTAGTAAACACCGGTACACCCCCGTATGTGTACCCCCATTACCTTAACATTCAGGGGGTGTACCTGACACCCTAGTACATGTACTCCATTAACCTTCAGAATTTGCCTGTGATTTTGCTATTTTCCCACTTTTGATACCAATTCACTTCATACAACTCTATAATTCCTAACACCTCAAGAAACATCATGGAAATCATCCAAAAACAACTCCACAACACTTGAATTGGTGCTTTGGAACCTAAAACCACAAAACTTTAGGGTGAAAACCAAGAACCAACTCAGTCCAATTAATTTTTTTAAACCACATAAATGTGATGATTCCATGGTTATTTTTCTCCCAATCAAGTTTTACTCATAAACTTCAACAATTCAAAGGTTTATGTGATCTTTATACAAGACTCCAGACCAAAGGAGCATATCTAATCTCCATACCAAAGCCCTAGGAATCCAATAATACACTTGATTCTACACAACCATACCTCGATCTTGGATTTCTTCCTTCTCCTTCTTCTTCCTTCTTCCTCCTCTGGCTCTCCTTCTCTCCTATGGTTTGCTAGGGCAAACTTTAAGACCAAATGAATTTTGGCTTGTTTCCCCATTTTTTATATTTTAACATTTCTTGACTGCAAATAAATTTTCATCTCTTTAATTTTAACAGAATCCTTATTTATTTATCAGGACTCCATCTCTAACTTAATTATGCCTCTACATATCCTTTGCTAAATGACAATTGTACCCTTGGTTTAATACCACAATTTCAGGTTCCATAAATTACGTTTCCTACTTTAGTTCCAAATATTACTACGCGACACTTTAATTTTATACACCCCCTACAGTATCATGTACTGTACACTCTCTCTGGACGGGGTGTTACAGTTGTTATAAATAAGAAATGACATAAAATCAAACATTATTGATCATGAATGTCCTCCATCTTTGGGTTAACGAAATAATCATATGAGTTTATAAATATCAATTGAAATCCTTGAAGAATGGTAGGGTCGCACATCCCTTGTACATTTAGTTCATATACCTTGTACAATTAGTGTAAATGCATTATACACTATAAAAAATCTCATAGGTATCGGTATTAAATGTGAGCATAAGCATGTTTTCATTATTACCATTCACAAAACAAAACAAAAAAAGAACCAAAATCTATATTTTTCATAAATAATTATTCAATTATTTTATAAAATGAATATGTACAATGTTAAAAAAAATGCATAAGATGAGTGAGAGATCAAATAATATTGTTAAAGAATGATTTCCACCATTAGGTTAAGGAAATAATCATTTGTGTTTTTTAAAAATCAATTGAAATTCTTAAAGAATAGTAGGCATGTACATCCTTGTACACTTAGTTCATATACCTTGTAGAATAGTGTAAATACCTTGTACATTGTAACAAATCTTATAGGTCTCGGTGTTAAATGTGGGCATAGGCATCTTTATGGTTTAGAAAAAGGAAAATGAATGAAATCTATTTTGTCATAAACTATAATTAAAGTAGTTTATAAAATGAATATGTACGAGATTAAGAAATGCATAGGATGAGTGTGAGATTAAACAATATTTATAAGAAATGTCTTCCATCCTTTAGTTAAGGAAATAATCATTTGATTTTTTAAAAATCAATTGAAATTCGTGAAGAATAGAAAACTTGTCACTACTTGTACATTTAGTTCACAAGCCTTGTACAATTAGTGGAAATACTTTGTATAGTGTAACAAACCTCGTAGGCCCATAAATGTAAGCATATGCATGTTTTTTTATTGTTATGATTTAGAAAAAAAGAAAAAGAAATAATGAACTCAAATATGTTTTTTATTCATTATATGTGTGTTTTTATTATTATTGGCATTATTGTATTTTTTTTATTCTAATTTTATTTTTTTAATTTTCCTAATTTTTATTTTTAATATTTAGTGTTTGCTTTCAAAAATTTTTGTTTTAAAATAAGTTTATACTTAAAAAAAAATTTTGTTTTATATTTTATACAATTTAAGACATTTTATATTATCATTATTATTTAAAGTATTAGTACTTATTTATATTATTTTTAAATTTTTTTTAAACTATATATTTTTAAAAATTTTACACTTTAATTAAAAAAATAAAATACAATTAAAGTATAAAAATATTGAATAAATTAAATTTTAAAAATAAAGGCATTTTTATTAAATAGATTTTAAAATTTAGAATGTATTTAATTAAATTAAACGTTAAAAATATTTAAAATTTTAGAAATTATTTAATAAATTGAATTATTAAATCTAATTAATAAAAAAATATAATAAATAAAATTTTGAATAAATAAAAAATTAAAAAAAACAAGCGAAAATTAAATATTATCATAAAAAATTAATTAAAATTATATATTTTAATTTATTTGAAATATGAAAAAATGAAGGGTGATTTCTATGAAAAAAAAACACAATAAAAACTAAAAAAAACTTTGAAGACTAATTGCAAATACTAAAATTTATAAAATAAAATTTAAAAAAAAAAAAAAAAGGAAAAGTGGTTGGGTGTGTGACTGGGTTGCATGGGTGTTGGTTGGAGTTGAAGGGAGGGATCTTGGTGAGTTGCTTTGGGTGAGTGGCAGGGATAAGCAATGATAGTTTTGGTATTTTGAATTTTTTATATCCTTGGTTTTTAACTTTACTTGATGTCATGGGTTTTGGGCTTAATTTGAATGTTTTCATAGGTATTCTATTAAATATAAGGCTCATTAGGCCCTAAAGCATAATTCCCTCAAATAGAAATCAACTTTCTCAAATAATCCATACATGTAATAAGCCCACCAAGTTAAGCTGGCTTATGCTGGTACGACAGTTTCGCTGACACCTATCTGAGGTCGCGTTGACAACGAATCAACTGCGAAAACACATGGATATTACCAGATTGTCCGATATCACACTCATTTGTCTCATATATTGAGGCTCATTTCTAATATTTAATTCAAAAATATACAAAAATATGCTGATGAATTGTTTGTCAACGATCCGCTACTTGATCCTTTTATACAACAAAGGTATACATGTGCCTTTCGAATATAATACATGGCAAAAACAAAACAAAAACAAAGCCTCGTTTAACTCATCTAGCATGCGGTCCCATATGCGGTCGGCAAACCGGCACAGACTTGTACTTGAAAGGATCAACGACGGGGTGAAATAGCCCAGTTAGAGAATGACCACAAGGGTTACTCCCCATCTAAGTGCACATGTATTAAATTCGCCTGACAAACACACATCCAAATAAAATATACGCCAGATATCATATGTCATGCATGAAATATCCGTCGTACCCATATCGGGAGTCACTCCGCCATTTTACACATGCATATCTTGAGTGTGAAACGTCGGTGGTATTGCCGATGACGTGGCCTCGGCGCGAAGCGATACGATCACGAGTGCGAGGAAACCCGATCGTCCCGATCCAGGCTCATCCACCGCGACTCTAAG
The DNA here is from genome assembly GCA_016808115.1 of Tetrastigma voinierianum. Taxonomy (NCBI): domain Eukaryota; kingdom Viridiplantae; phylum Streptophyta; class Magnoliopsida; order Vitales; family Vitaceae; genus Tetrastigma; species Tetrastigma voinierianum. The sequence goes on along the minus strand of JAEQBH010004824.1, from coordinate 257,603 downwards.
TCTATGTGATAAACATGACCGTGTGTCTTCTTTGGGCAACATAACTCTTCGGATCACACCGCGAGTCTCTTACACCCATGTTCCAGGCTTTTCACCTGAGGTGGTTAACGGTCCCCTTCTTGCTCCGCCCAACCCACCTGATTTATATTTCTTTTGCTTTAGGCAGTGAGTCATTTGGCTGACGTCGTCAATACGACTCACTACCCATTCATCAAAATGATGATGGGTGACCACACCATGCACGCTACAACATAATGCGATGACCCTGGCAGCGTATGCAATGCTAATGCCACTGCATGTTCTCATGTTACATGTATGATGCACACTATATGGAACATTCTACTCAATCGTACTTCATGCCAAGTGTTAGAGAAGTGCTCTAAAGGCAATCGCCATTACCACTTATTGTACGCTCAACATATTATTTAATATGAAAGGCTTCTTCGTTATTTTGGTATTCATACGTTGAATTGATATATATCTTTAATCGAATTAATGAAGTCCATGATACATAACATAGCATGAAGGAAATCATGATGGATAAGCGATAATAAGATTCTATCAGCCGTGCAATTATGTTAGTGTCTAAATTATCCCTAGTCATAGGATCAACAAGACTGGACATAGTTGATCCGGACAGAGTAGCACATGTCATACTTCTTGATTGGATCAAGCAGTAGATCTTATAAACCGTGATCAAGAGTTGATCAGAGTTAGCGTGTGGATGCTTGCTAAGAGTAGCTAAGTACATCGGAGACCTATAATGAGACAATCATATGGATCACCTATTTAAATGTAGATGATTATCTCATCATAGCAATGGTGAAAATATCCTAAGACTTAAGGTGCTCAAGGATATCTTGGATGTTGATCCTGTACTTTGACCTCAATCCACGTTGCCTCTTAGGAGGTCACTCATTGGATAAGGATTGGGTATAGTTTGAGGTGTTCGGAGGTAATTGAGTAGCCAACAAAGGATTCGCCACTTCCTATAAAGGGAGAGTATACCTAAGGCCTCTTGTCGGAATCATGACTCAGGAATCTCTGGCCATAGTGAAAATGTCTTGAGGTGTCTTCAGTGCGCCAAGGTTAAGTGATGATCAGGGGACAAGATAAATATCACTTTGGACTAGGTAATGGCATAGCCCTGATCTAATGGGAGCTACACAATTGTCCATGCTCTGAACCAAGTAGGGTATAGTTTGGTGAAAGGACGAATTGCACGGTATTTTTCTATGGGAAGGGTATGCATGCAAACCACTGACTCTCCGGTCAATTGGGGGTCATGATGTGTTGCTAGATACCAATCTTGACTTGCTTAATTCAATGGTTGAATCAAGTGGCGTAACATACTTGAACCTAATGGTCACACATAGAAGAGTGTGGGGCTGATATGGAAAAAGGAGATTTGGATATGATCAAATACAAGAGGGAGTTAATATCGCGAATGAAAAGTCAGGGATTGAGTGAATCAGGAGCCCAAGAACCCTAAGCTTAGATAGATAATAGGTTTGGGCTTATACCTCGGCTTTGGGCTGTGTGGGACTCGCCATAACACATAGGGATGTGTGTTTCCTATCATCACTTAGAGTGAGGGGCATTTTAGTCATTAGACATGATGGGGGGTTTTCCTATAAATAGAATGCTATGGAAAACCCTAAAGATTGATGCTCCTTTTGAGAGAAAAGAGAGTTCATGAGAAAATCCAAAGTGCTCTCATCTCCAAGAAAGTGTTCTAGAGATTGAGAGACTTGGGTTTTGGCTTCCTTTAGGATCGGGACTTGGCTAGCACCAGGACCAGTTACGAGACCGTTGCCTTGGAGGTTATCGACTTCACTCTTCGTGTGGATACCGTTAGAGGCAAACCTAGGACTTGGTTCGGTTCGGTCTAAAGCTGCCCCGACCACCAGCTTGGTTTTGCAACCGACACAAGGTAATCCTACACCCTTCTCTTTGCTATAGAACCGGTTTTTATGCTACTTGAGGTCCTTGGATGGGTTTTTATTGGGATTTTTTTGTATTTCCGTTGTTACTTGAAAGTGTTGCCTCCCAAGAAACCCTTCAGTGGTATCAAAGCAACCTTGTGTGCATCAAAATCGGTTTAATGTTGAGAGTTTTCAGTTTTTGTTACCCATGTTTTCAAAAATTAGATTTTTGGTATCAAAAGGTTTAGATCCAGTGTTGTTCTTGTTGTATATGGTCATGAGATGATCTAGGATGGTTAATATGAAGAAGGAACAACTTGGAAGTGTGTAAAAGTCCCAAAGATTGGATTTTGAAACTTTCGTCATTGCAGGCCTAGCAGCGTCGCGTGGTTCGTGTCAACGTCACAGCGTTTAACTCACCAAATTTCCAGCAGCGTCGCGGCGTTAGCCCAGCGTTGCGACGTTGTTCATCGAACCCATAGCGTCGCTTAATTTGCGGCGTCCGCGATGTTCGGCGTTGCAGCGTTGCAATGTTGCGACGTGGCATGGTATGGCGGCGTGATGTGACATGATGTGACCTAAGGCGGCTTGACATGGCGTTTGAGTCCGAAACAACGAATGTCACGGCGTGGCGGCGTTCAGCGTCGTGGCGTGGTGGCGTAGCCGACGTGGGGCGTGCGGGCATTCGTGGCGGTTGATTTCCAGCGTCGCGGCGTGGCGGCAGTAAAGAGAGGCGATAGTGGGTTTGAACCCTCGTAGCACGTCACGATAAACGGCGTGCGTGCGTTGACACGCCGCCAGCGACCAGCATAAACTTCACGGTGCCTTGTTCATTATGTTTCTTGCATGGTTTTGTACAAGTTTCAAACACACTATTCTTATGTGTTTGAAATAGAAATGTGCAAGTTAAAACTGAACTGTTCAGCTTTAAAATTTCTAGAATCATGGATTGCGGAAACCCATGTTGAAATTACCTAAGAGAGAATTTTGGACAAAAACGTCCTTTTGAAAAAATTGTGGTTCAAGTATTGAATCGGAATAATAGTTCAAGGAGTTGAACCGATTGGGGAGTTAAATAGGGTTTATGATTCAAGAAGTTGAATTAGGTTCATGATTCAAGATGTTGAATCATATTTGTTCAAGTGTTGAATAAAGGGGTTATTTGTTCAAGTGTTGAATGAAAAGGATGTAGGACAAATTTAGTTCAAGTGTTGAATTGAGGTCATTGTTCAATTGTTGAACAAAACTAAATGGATCAATTTTTATTTCAAGTGTTGAAAACCTTTAATGTGCTTTGATTATGGGGTACCATTACGCCCGACTTTCGATGGATTACGTTAAGAAAGAATGCATGTTTAAAGGTGCTGTATTAGCATGACGGATGATTATGGACTTTGCCCAATGGTGATTGAGCACATCTTGCATTTGATTATTATTTCTTTTTTGGTAAATAGGGCATGTATGCCACCTCTCTCTCCCTAATGTCTCTATATACTTCTTCTCATCTAAATCCTCGGAATGTAACTTGGGGTTATTCTTATTAAATGTATGTAATTAGATTACAGGATTGAAGATAAGAAGTTGTTGAAGATGCAAAGGGAGAAAGAAGTGTGGAGAAGGATCCAAGAAAGAAGACCTTGAAGATTGTAAATTTGATTTATTTTAAAGGGTTGTAATAATCATGCATATCCCTAGGTTTGACCTAGTCAATTCCATTATGGCTCATGGAATTGATTTAGGATGTCCATAATCATGCCATACTATAATTAAATAACTATCTTTATAATTTCATGAGATGAATGGATAATGCATGCTAATGAAAAGGGTTGAGACTTAAATAAAGAAAACCCTCCATAAATAATATTAAGGCTAACGTCTTCCTTCTTATGGTGCTGACGAGAGTTCCTTTTATGGAAGTGAGATTTGTTGAGCTAACCCTAAGCCTTCCTCCACAAGAGCATGTTCTATCCATGGAAATGAGTTTTCCTGATTGGTGGGTTGGCCTTAACTAGACTCATTAGCTTGTTGGGGTAACCCCAAGGTTGATGTTGGATAAGAGGGACGCGCGGTCGTATACATAAGATGTACCGCGTATCATGAGATGATAACCCGGTGATAATTGCGAAATCAACGATTGATAGCACTAGATTTGATAGTTGCATTGCATTGCAAATTGGAATAATTATTGATCTAAGATAGCTTGTTGGGCTAACCCCAAGGTCACTCGAAGTGATATTGGATTCCTTAATTGCGTACGAATGCAATTGGTATGATTAAGGATACCTGCTTTTGACCCCGAGAGATAGCTTGTTGGGCTAACCCGAGGTGATTCTTGGTGATATATGGGATATCAACCCGCTAGGGAGAACTTTCCAATAAGGTTCTCGGATCAATAGTGAGGGGCTATGGATTCGTTATAAAATGTGGAGTATAATGTAGTTATCAGAAGCTAGTAATAATTATGCATTTTAAGTACGATCTAACATAATCTCTTTACATCTAGGTTGTGAAGAATTGGGCATATTGTAGTGTGTGAACTTCACGATCCACCATATTGGATGCCAATAAATTGTCGGGACCATTTACCATAGGCGGCTAAGGAACTTGAGAATTGTTCTCAAGGCGAGAAAAAGACTTATGTCCTTGATGCCCCACTCCCAGTGTCCCCATCTGTTGATGCATCTGTTGGAGACCAGATAACATATCAGAAGCACTTGGATGACAGTATCATTGCTACATGTATCATGCTTGCATCGATGTCTCCGGGGCTTTAGAAACAGCATGAGGTTATGACAGCTTATGACATAGTCTCCCATCTAAAGGACTTATTTCATGAGTAAGCGAGATCCGAAAGGTTCAAGGTCTCCAAAATGCTTTTTCGCTTTAGGATGCAAGAGGGGACATCGCCAGTACAATATGCACTGAAGATGCACATGGGTACATAGATTAGGATTGGATCAGCCCAGAGTTTTAGTATGGATTAATGAATGAGTATAGACTTAGTGGTAGTTTTCTCGACAATTTTTTGCCTTTGTTTTGTGCTTAACTCTGAGATGAACAATAAGAGACCACCATGCACACGAGCTTATCTGACCTTCTTAAAACAGTTGAACCCACCTTGACGAAGGAAGGTAAAATTGTAATGCTCGTGAACTCTTCTAGTTCCAAGAAAGTTCAAACGAGAAAGAAGAAAAATCACTAAGCAAAGGAGAGGCGGCCAAAGAAAAAGAGTTAGGAGACATCCTCAAAAGATACGTGCCTCAGATTTGTGGCGAAGAAGGCCATTGGAAGAGAAGTGCAAGGCACATGGAGTCAAAGAAAAGAAGGTGGCATGTGATGCACCAACACCTTCGGTATTTATCATTGAAGTTAATGCATTTCTTATGGAAACCTTTGGGTATTGGATACGATTGTGGCTCACACATATGCGATGTCTGAGGCCTTAAAGATAGTAGGAAGCTCGCGAAAAGTCAGTGGCCGGATTGGGTAATGGTGCTAGAGTTGCGGTTGTTGCCATTGGGACTTATGTTTTGAACCTCCCTAGTGGTTTTTGTTTGTATTTAGATAATTGTTTTTGTGTGCCAGCTTTGACTAAGAACATTATTTCTGTTTCATGTTTAAACAAGAAAGGTTTTCATTTGATTTTGCGTGATAGTTGTCACATTGTGTTGGATGTATTTTTATGCGGGTGGTACCTTGAGCAATAGGATTTACATATTAGATATATCAAATCCCAATCTGAATATCAATGATAAAAGACAAAAGGAGATAATTTGGAAATCATCATATTTATGACATCGTCTTAGCCATATAAGTGAGAGGCAGCGTAGGCCAGGTTACACAAGTGTGGGCTTAGGGTCATTTGATTATGAATCATTTGACACATGTGAATCATGCTTGTTAGGAAAAATGACCAAGTTACCCTTTAAGGGAAAGGGTGAGCAGGCAAGCGGACTATTGGACCCTGTACATACCAATGTGTGGTCTACATGTGCGTGCATGCCATAGGTGGTTTTGTTTACTTCATAACCTTCATCGATGACTATTCACGATATGGGTACTTGTATCTCATGAGGTATAAGTCTGAGGCCTTTGAAAAGTTCAAAGAATTCATAAATGAGGTAGAGAAACTACTTAGGAGAAGTATAAAATCACTTAGATCGGATCAAGGTGGTGAGTACTTAAGCCAAGCATTTCTAGATTATCTAAGGGACAATGGGATTTTGTCTCAATGGACTCCACCTTACACACCACAACACAATGGTGTGGCTGAGAGAAGGAACTGAACCTTGTTAGACATGGTGAGGTCCATGATGGGCAAGGCAAACCTTCCCAAATCCTTTTGGGGTTATGCACTTGAGACTGCTGTTTATATCTTAAACAGAGTTCCATCCAAGTCAGTTGAAGTTACTCTATATGAGATATGGACTAACAAAAAACCCTATCTTTCCTACATGAAAATATGGGGTTGTCCTACTTATGTGAAGCAGACAATATCAAATAAGCTTGAAGTTAGGTCTGATAAGTGTCTGTTTGTAGGATATCCTAAAGAAACAAGAGGATATCAATTCTACAACACTTTGGAACAAAGGTTGTTTGTTTCAAAGCATGTTGTCTTCTTAGAGAAAGAGTTTCTCTTGAGAGAAGACAGTGGGAGAAAAGTGAAGCTTAGTGAAGTTCAAGATGCTCTAACAGACGCATCTCATCTAACTGAACCTGAAGCTGTAATGCATGATGATGAATTTATAGTTGACTCTTTTAAAACACAAGTGTTTCGTAGGACAAGTAGGGTACATTATGTCCCAAAGAGATATGGATTTCTCATTAGTGAACAAAAGGACATATTGCTCATAGAAAATGATGAGCCAACTACCTACGAAGAATCTTTGAACAATTCAGAGTCTGATCAATGGCTCAATGCCATGAAGTCGGAGATGGATTCCATGTTTACCAACCAAGTGTGGACTTTAGTTGATCCACCTGAATGGATAAAACCCATAGGGTGCAAATGGATCTTCAAGAAGAAGACGGTCATGGAAGGTAATGTGATTACCTATAAAGCTAGGCTAGTGGCTAAGGGTTATCGTCAAAAACAAGGAGTTGATTGAGTGAGACTTTTCAGCCCAGGTAGCTGTGCTTAAATCCATAAGAATACTCTGGCCGTCATGCTCATTATGATTTATAGGATATGGAAAATGGATGTGAAGACAACTTTCCTCAATGGAAACCTGACCAAGGAAGTGTATATGACACAACCTAAAGGCTTCATATCTGGAAGTGGCAGTAAAGTATGCAAACTTCAGAGATCCATTTATGGGTTGAAGCAAGCATCTAGGAGTTGGAATATCCGATTTGATGAGACAATCAAAGAGTTTGGTTTCTCACAAAATCTGGATGAACCTTGTGTATATAAGCAGACAAATGGAAGTGCAATCGTATTCCTAGTCTTGTATGTGGATGCCATACTTCTAATAGGAAACGATGTCTCAGTACTACAATCCGTCAAAATTTGGTTATCCAAGAATTTCTCCATGAAAGACCTTGGAGTAGCAACTATAAGTAGGGATAGATACATAAAAGATAGAACTAAAAGGTTGCTTGGTCTTTCACAGTCTACATACATAGACAAAATGCTGAAGAGGTTTAGCATGAAGCAGTCCAAGAGCGGATATATCCCCATGGTTAGTGGGATTACGCTCTCGAAGTCTTTGTGTCCGCAAACACAAGATGAGAGGACACGCATGAATATGATACCATATGCTTTGGCTATAGGATCGATCATGTACGCTATGTTATGTACTAGACCCGACATATCATATGCTCTGAGTGTCACGAGCATATACCAATCAGACCCAGGAATGGGTCATTGGGTGGCTGTCAAAAATATCCTTAAGTACTTGAGAAGGACTAAGGATGTATTCTTGATTTATGGAGATGGGGATCTTATTGTTGAAGGGTATAGTGATGCCAACTTCCAATCTAATAGAGATGACTCCAAATCTTAGTAAGGTTACGTGTTCATTGAGCAGTGGGCGGTCGGTTGAAGAGTTCCAAACGAGGAAGCATTGTGCATTCTACAAGCTGAATCAGTATATCGCGGCTTCTAAAGCGGCTAAAGCGGTTGGATAAAGATTTTCATTACTAAACTAGGTGGTACCTAGCATTGTTCATCGATACTTTTATATTGTGTGACAATGGAGTGCTAAGCTAAGAACCACGGTCTCATCAAAGGTCCAACATGTACTCGGGATGCCACTTGATCGGAGAGATCATTAGTAGGAATGATGTAAAGATAGAGAAAATACCGAATGACCTTAAGAATATTGTGTCCTTGACTAAGCCACTTCCCCGAGAGTGCGAATCACACGTTGTAGCCTATGGTATGAGATACAAGGGCAATTGCTTTAGTGAAAGTGGGAGTTTGTTAGAGAAGTGCTCTAAAGGCAATTGCCATTAGAGCACTTGTATCAGACAAGAATATTATTTAATATGAAAGGCTTTTGTTAATTTGGTATTCACATGTTGAATTGATATATATCTTTAATCGAATTAATGAAGTCCATGATACATAACATAGCATGAAGGAAATCATGATGGGATCATGATAATAAGATTCCTATCATGTGCAATTATGTTAGTGTCTAAATTATCCCTAAATGATCCGGACAAACTAGCACATGTCATACTTCTTAATTGGATCAAGCAGTAGATCTTATAAACTGTGATCAAGAGTTGATCAGAGTTAGCGTGTGGATGCTTGTTAAGAGTAGCTAAGTACATCGGAGACCTATAATGAGACAATCATATGGATCATCTATTTAAATGTAGATGATTGTCTCATCATAGAAATGGTGCAAATATCCTTAGACTTAAGGTGCTCAAGGATATCTTGGATGTTGATCCTATACTTTGACCTCAATCCACATTGCCTCTTAAGGGGTCACTCATTGGATGAGGATTGGGTATAGTTTGAGATGTTCAAAGGTAATTGAGTAGCCAACAAAGGATTCGCCACTTCCTATAAAGGGAGAGTATACCTAAGGCCTCTTGTCGGAATCATTACTCATGTAAACCCTACCATAAAGTGAAAATGTTCCTGAGAGTGTCTTCATGCATAAAGATTGAGTGATGAATCCGGGACAAGATAAACATCACTGGCTAGGTGTATACAGCAAAGCTAGCCTAGCTGAGCTACACAATTGTCCATGCTTGAACCAAGTAGGGCATGAGTTTGGTGAAAGGACGAATTGCACCCAGATTTGTCTATGGGAAGGGTATGCAAAGTGCACCAATCGACTCTCCTAGCCAATCAGTCAGCGATGTGTTGCTAGATACCAATCTTGACTTGCTTAATTCAACGGTTGAATCAAGTGGCCAACATAACCTAACCTAATGGGTCAGCACACTTAGACGAAAGTGTGGGGCTGATATGAAACGACTCGATATGATCCAAATATGAGGGTTTTAATTCTCATGAATGAAAAGTCACCGATTAGTGGAATCTGATTGAAAACCTCACTCATAGAGATAATAGGTTTCGGGGCTTATACTCGACTTTAAAGCCGTGTGGACTCATTTAGCAAAGCATGTGGATGTGTGTTTCCTATCATCACTTAGAGTGAGGGGCATTTTAGTCATTAGACATGATGGGGGGGTTTCCTATAAATAGAATGCTATGGAAAACCCTAAAGATTGATGCTCCTTTTGAGAGAAAAGAGAGTTCATGAGAAAAGCCAAAGTGCTCTCATCTCCAAGAAAGTGTTCTAGAGATTGAGAAACCCGGGTTTTGGCTTCCTTCTGGACGAGACTCGACCAAGACCGGACCCGCTAGAGACCGTCATTGAGAGGTTGCTTCCGCCTACTCTTCATGTGGATACCATTAGAGGCGGACTTGGGACTGGCCCGGCTTTCTTGCCCCAAAGTCGCCCACCACCATCTCAGTTTTGCAACCGACACAAGGTAATCCTACACCCTTCTCTTTGTTATAGAATCGGTTTTGATGCTACTTGGGGTCCTTGGATGGGTTTTTATTAGGATTTTTTTGTATTTCCGCTGCTACTAGCAAGTGTCGCCTCCCATGAAACCCTTCACCAAGTATCATGTAAACATATATAATTCACATCCATTATGTTAATACATTTAAATACAAATATATTAACATAGATTACACATATTCAACATGTTATTAAATTGTCAACAATAACACACAAAAACACTACACATAAAACAACCATTCCTTGCCATAATTCCGGCCATACTCGGCCTTAAAAAAATATAGACTTAGTCCAGAAATTTTAGTCTCTATTTTAATCTGGCTTAAAAATTTAATCCACAAACTCACTCAAAACTCGGTCCCGAAAATACAATCTATAATAATATCCATATTGTCCTTCGCCACCCCGATCGATTACTCAACATATTTTCTAAGAAATCTCAACACCGGAATATATATATATATATATATATATATATATATATATATATATATATATATACCAATTTTGATTAATTTACTAATTTTACCAGCTTCCTATTAGCTCCCGAATCAAAACTAACCTCAAAATCCTTCATGAATCCGCTCAAAAACCTCAATAATAAAGTCTAACATGCATTGTCCAAAGAACCCGACCAAAACTCACCCGGAGATCGACCTTCAAAACCTTAACCCGACTATCCGAAAAACAAGCCTCATGGTCGAAACTACCCCGTGATCGGAAGCGAACCTTACACAAACATTTTCATGTACCCCATATAAATGAAAAAATAACCCAGTGAGGAGAAACCCCTACCTCTTGGAGCGTGAAGCATCGAACCTTCCGTTCTTTGTACCTAATCGAGCTCTGCCGAATAGACCAACTTTAATTCCTGCCACCGAACCCGCTTCGAACACCGTAAAAAAAAATTGGACAACTTTGTTTTTTTCCTTTTTTTTCTTTTCTTTTTTTCTTTCTCCACACACCTTTTTGTTCCTCCTTTCTTTTACTTTTATAATTTTTTCTTTTTGCTCTCCAACGAATTGTTGGTTTCCCCCCCTAAGATATTCTCAACATCTTAGCTTCTCAGGACACTTGTCACAATGGCGATTACATGCATGTGACAAGTGTCACATGCTTGTGGCCCTTGGGTGGCTTCTCCCACACCACTCATGTGGTGATCCTCCATGGTGCCATGTGGCATCATGCCAAGTGTCACCCGACATCTCATGCCTCTAAAAGCGTGAAATTCTAATTATCTTGGAATCTGACGAAATTCGACAGAGTATCTAGATTTCAAGAGACGATTCCAACGGTGAAATCTGTTTTGTCATCTGAGATCTAGAAAATTTCCAGGTTTTAGCCTATACTATTTCGCAAAATTACCATTTTGCCCTTTTTCAAGAAAAATGAAATTTTCTCGAGTTTTACAACAACAACCTCATGTTTTAAACCAAAAATGCCTCTCATGTGGGACCCATGGATGCCACACATGAGAGATAAAAACATGCCATGTCAACAACAAATTTAAAAGAAAAATCAAAAACCAAATCACAAACTTGTCTTTTCCCTCCCATTTCTTCTCATCACGTCACACAAGGAAGCAAGAGGGAGAGAAGAAACCCTAGCCTTTTTTTATCTTTGAGGCATTCAAAATCTTGCAAAATCAACCTTTTAATCTCCATTCGCAACCCTCGTGCGCATGGAGACAAAGGGGTTGATAAAAGAACCCTATAGTCTAAAGATGCCTATTTGTTCATTTTCTTCACTTCACCAACGATGGAGGTGTCTAAAGATGTGATTTTTAGGGTTTTGTATCAACCCCTTCTTATCCCACGCACACAAGATCCATTGATGCAGGAGGTTCTACAACAAACAATGGGAATTCACTCTTCATTATGGAAAATTCGGATTCATGAGGTTTTGAAACCTTGGAGACACTAAATATATTTCTATATCCAAGTATTTTGAGTATTGTTACTATTTTGATTTGGAATTGTTTTATTATAGAAGATTTGTTCTCCAATTCCAAGTAGTAGTTTCTTTATTTGATTTAGAAAGTTTGTTTTCCTAGTCAAAGTAAGAGTTGTTATTTCCTTTTAGAAGTTGCTTTATTTTAATTACAAAGTCTTGTTTTTCAAGTCAAAGTAGGAGTTTCTTTATTTGAATTAGAAAGTATGGGGTTATATACACCCCCTTTAATGTAGTATTTGACAATCAGTTCAAGTTTAATAATATTTTCAAATTTCTTTTTTAAGAGTTTTCTCTTGTTCTCTTATCTCTTGGGTGGATTCCCTTGAGTGGCGAGTTTATTGCTTCTTATCCCTAGGTGGATTCCCTTGAGTGGCGAGTTTATTGCTTCTTATCCCTAGGTGGATTCCTTAGGTGGCAAAGTATATCTCTTGGGTAGATTCCCTTTAGTGGCGACTTCGAGGCTTCTTATCTCTAAATGAATTCTTTGAGTGGTGAAGTAAGTACCTATTCTTCCAAAACATCTACTCATCTCATCATCTTCTCTTTTTAACTTTCCAAATCCAATTATCCAACCACAACCCAAAACTTTCCAATTCTGGTTCCATACTTCAAAACCATTTCCAAATACGTTGTTTAACCTAGAAACCATAAATACAAGCATTCATAACCTTAGAGATACCCCAAATTCGCACATGCTATCTAGCCTCCCGTATTTCTGGTAACCCCGGGTCCCAGATACTCGATACCATGCTATGACACTCCAAAATCCGGGGGTCCAACTGACAACTCGTCAACCTGCAGAATATTCGTGGTCGCCTCTCTGTTTATTTTTCTAACAAATATACTAATTCTTATAATATTTTACAAGAGTTTGATGTACAACTCTTTTACAAGCCCAAGTATATTAAAACTAGATTGTTCTAATATATTTTACAAAAATACTTCTCCACGCCACAACCCGGCCTTCTTTGTACCCACGGCCTCGAAGGAACGTCATCTTCGCGGTACCGAAGTGGAGGTCCCACGACCTAAGTGAGCAAATCCCTGCAGATATAACTCTACCGTTGCCAATTTCCCACCTAAGTACAACATGCAAAGCCAATGCATACAATCAAACGCATTCAAGTACCTATACTTTGATGTACCTAAATGCCTACATGTCACGAATGTAGTATGCCCCTCATGACTCAAATCTTGAGTCCTCACACCTGCGTATGCCAAGTGTGAAAAATCGTAAAGGGCGTCCCGCCCCTGACCCTTTTTCAAAACAAAAGATTTTTGTTTTGTACTGTATTATTTGGATACCTCAATGCTTACTTCTATTTCCTCTTACTGCACTCATGTTATGTATCGGTGGGCCACGGATTTCCAGGTTCTCACCGCAGGACGCCGCATGCCTATACAACATTTTTTACGGGCCTTCACCTAAGATTTCATGTCTAAACCATATACCAGGTTTGTCACCTGAGGGGGTGTCTATCCCTACTTGCTTCACCCATTTACACACATACTTTTCATGCCATGCAACCGTGAGCCTAAATTTGGACGTTGTCCCATTTTACTGAGCTCACCATCGAACACAAAACACAGTGTCGATTAACCATGTCCTCACGACATACATCGAACACCAACACAGTGTCGATTTACCATGTTCTCACGACATACATCGAACACACTTAACACAGTGTCGATTTACCATACTGTCGAACACCAAACACAATGTCGATTTACCATATTGTCAAACACCAAACACAGCGTTGACCCCAACCATGCACTCACACCCGATTCGACGTGATGTCCCGTGCATAAATGCAGTGCAAATGTCATTGCATGCCATTTCATGCCTACATGTACACTACGTGTCACATGCAACATATCTATTACACTACATGTCAAGTGTCATGGATAAATTATATTTAATACATATACTTATTTCCATTTTTATTTACTAATATATATCACATAATTTCTACTACACATTTAGTATGTTATTCAATTTTATGCACACACACATTAGCCGCTCCCGACCATAATCCCACATGTCAGCCTCTGAAATAATCTTAGACTTAGTCCGTATCGTTCAAATTTTTGTAAATACCACACAAAACATCCAACACGCAATTCCCTGCTCAGGCCATACGCAGCCTCAAGCATTTCAGATATAAACCAATTCCGAAAATAGAAGTTCCGGAAACCAGAACGGACCATTCCTCAACTTTCCATGACCTAGCCCACGGTTTTTCTGAGCACTTCATCTTATAAAATTAAACTCAATGTAGCTTTTGTGTAGGTCCAAGAATCGCTGCGAACCTGGAGTTCGAATCGAAAAAGCATGTCATTCTGTTGACGAGACTCGACTAAGAAGGGTGTGCGAAAATGTGGGCACACCCCCATTTGCCATTATGCTCGGGATTTTTCCGTTACAGAACACAGTGTTTGTAAAACCCAAGAAAAATTCAATTTTTCTCAATAGGGGTAAAACGGTAATTTAGGTTGAAAACCGAAAATTTTCTAGATTTTGGATGATAAAACGAACTCCACCGTTGAATTCGTCTCTTGAAATATAGTTACCCTGTCGAATTTTGTTGGATTCCGAGACAGTCGGAATTTCATATTTTTCGAGGCATCGGGTGTCGGGTGACACATGGCATGGTCATGTGGATGCCACATGGCACCCTAGGGGAATGACACATTGCATGAGCCATGTGGTGCACTTGGGATAAATGGCTCACATTGAGCCATGTGTTAAATGATGTAATAAAAGGGAAAGAAAATAAAGAAGAAAAAAGGAAGAAAAAACATGGAGATAACATGTAGCATGTGAGGAAAGTGGGGGGAAGTTTCCCCCACTTTGACCAATTCGTGTAGAAGGAAATCAAAAGGGATAAGGAAGGATGAGAAAAGAGAAAAAGAAAGAAAGGAGAAAGTGAAGAAAAGAGAAAAAGGAAAATGAAAGAGATGAGGATGGGAGGAAACTAGAGAAGGAATTCGGTGGATAAAGAAAGAAAGGAGAGGAAAGAAGGAGCAAAACCTGAGAGAAAGGAGAGAGAGAGTTGAAACGTGAGAGAGGCAAAGGGAGGAAGAAAGGCCTTCCGGGCGTTCCGACCTGGCTCTGAGCTCGATGGTCCAAGAAGAAAAGCTTCCATCCACGTATCTGTAGTTACATTGACTTGTACTGCAAAATCTTAAAGTTTCGTCAAACTCCATGAGGTAAGAAATTTTCCTACTTTGATTATTTCTAGCCTAAAAGTCATTTAATGGCATAGGTTTTCTTTAGGTCGTGACTGGTCGTGTGATTTAGTCCCAAGATTTTGTGGGACTCTTTTCTAAAGTTCGACTTAATTAACTATTTTCGGGACAACTGAATTCAATTTTTTAGGAACTCTTACAGCCCGGTAGAATTTTGGACTGCTTTTGTCAGCTTAGAACCTAATTTTCTCGACAATTTCGAACAACCAACTTAATTCCTTTCTGACTGCTTTTGGACAAACGTTTAATTTTCGGACTGCTTTTCTACACCCGCATAGGATTTTCTGGATGCTTTCGCAATTGGGACCGATTTTCTGACCTGTGTAGGCTGCTTTTTTATGTGTTATTGCCAAAAAAAAATTGAATAACATGTTGGTTGTGTGAAAATTTTGTTAATGCATGCTTATGGATGTATTGACATGGAATTTATGATGGATGTAAATTATATGTAGAAAATATAATTATCCATGTGTTGAATATGTTACATATAGTTCTCATTTTGTATGTAACATGTTATAGTATGAAATTGCATAATTGCATTTCATATGCATGGAGATATCGTATCGCGTCAAGTCGGGTGTGTGTGCATGGTATTGGTTATTCACCATTCTTGGTGAATGTGTATTGAGCTTAAAAAATGGGACAATATCCAAAATTGAGACTCAGGGGTGCATAAAATACTAATAATAAACTCCGTGTGTTTGGGTGAAGCAAGATGGGGTAGATCCCCCCCCAAGGTGAAAGACCAAAATTTTATTCTTGGTTAGAAAAATGGATCCAACGATGAAAGTTCGTGAAAGTGTTCAAGGCGCAAGCCCGCTGAGACCCTAGCACCCGCGACCCACAAAACACACACCTGATTTGATGAAATTTCAAATAAATATCGAGGGTTGTCCAATGAGTTAAGTCAATGCGAAACATCAATGGTTGGTTTTCATACTTGGCATTTGTATGTGTGAGGGAGCCTGGCCAAAGACTCGAAAGTTATGGCATGAGGAGTCTCATCTCATGCATGACATGGAAATATTTTATATAGGGGATTGCATTTTCTTTATGAAATGGTTTCGATACAAATGCTATCGTATGTGAATGAAAGGAGGAGGTACTCTTGTAAGAGAATTTTTCTACTGGGCATTATTCACCCCGTCGTGGGACCCCCTTCAGGTACAAGGAGTGTACAGGGAGACGATGCTCCGACGAGGCCGTGATTGCAAAGGAGGCCGAGAGCGGCCCGGAGGCCAATTTTTGTAAAACTGCCGGTATAAAGGATTTTATAAAATCTTTGAACTATTGTATAAATAGTCGGGTATGTAATTATGGTAAGAGGGCTGTGATCGAACCCCTACGAACTATAATTATTCATTTTCTTTTCATATTTTAGATTTAAATATGAATGAATGTCTGCGAAGGACGATGGAAGTGGTGTCGAAAATCCCGATGTTCATGGGTGTCTGCACCCTGGCCCTGGGCATCAACACTCGTGCAAGATGACCTAAGACAGAAATTTCTGCTGGACGGTTGTCAACTGGACCCCGTAAATCGGGGGCATCAAGAATGTTCAGTCTCTGATGTAGCCCCAAACCTCGTGGAAATCCCGCTCTCACCGTCACACAACAATAACCAAACCACACACATCTTAAATTCGCCCTGACATGGGGCGAAACCGTTAGGCCATTACGTGGCCCTTATGCGTAAAATAATCGGTGTAAGAGGAAACCTACCTCTTGTAGCGCAGTTACGGGTTCTTCGCCATCCGAGTCTGCTCACTACGCGACACTCCTTCCTTTTCCTCTTTCTTTTCCCTCTCTTCCTTTTATTTTTCCTCATTTTTCTTCTTTATTTTTCTCTTCTTTCCTCGCTTTCTCTTTTCCTTTCCTCCCTTTCTCTTTTCCTTTCCTACTCCCTCTCCCTCTCCCACGAATTGTTTGTGACTTATTTATACTACTTGCACCTTCCATGAAAGTGGACATATGGCTTGCCATGTGTCACACACATGGCTTGCCAGTGTCACACACCTGGCTTGCCACGTGTCACACACATGGCTTGCCACGTGTCTTGTGAAGACATGCAAGTGGACACAGCTTGCCATGTGTGACATCCCAAAACCGGGGGTCCGTTGACTACCCGTCAACCTACGGAAACACTCGTGAATGTCGGGTGACTCGAAATCTCTCATGAAAATTGGGCAGAGTCTCCTTTGTACGGGGAGCTCTACCCAAGAACCACCTGTCCCAACATCAACATCAGAAGACATATACATGAGTAAAAACGACCACTTGGGCCCATAACAATACTATCAATATACACTAACGATATACCATAGTTTCAAGAGTTAATAATTTACTCTTATACAACATATATTAAAAGTTTAAAACATTCTAATACATGTATCCAACTAAAACACCAAAGCCACAACCCGGTTTTATTCAAAATCGGCCTCTAGGATGAGCCGTCTCCTCGAACGCTCCCTGTACCTGAAAATGATATCTTCCCTCGACAAGGTGAGCTATCACCCAGTAGTGGAACACCCTAAATGGGTTACTCCCCACCTAAGTGTATATGCAATGATCCAATGTAAACACACATTCAAGCAATTTGTGATCCTACTTGAATGTCTAAATGACCAACCCATGTCCCGAGCTCACCGACTCCCTCACACTTGCCTAGGCCATGTATGAGAAAACATCATTTTCAAAACAAAACTCATTATTTTAGAAAATACACTACCGAGTTTTGGTAAAAATTATAGGACTACCCTCCAAGGCGAATGTGTTGGAGAACCTTCCAAAACAATACATGGGCTCCTCCGACATGTAATTGTAGGACCATCTCCCAACACCATTCTCCGGGGTAAATCATCCGTGAAATTTCTTTCGCAAACTATCTATTTTTATTTCAATTGTTCATGTCATGCACAACACCTAATTTCTAAAGTTACCCTGCATATGAAATGCATTATGCCATTTCAACACAATATATACAACACATGCTAATATATAAAACATGTATAAATATTAACATAAGTAAAGCACATAAAACATGTTATGCACATTCACCATCAATTACACCAAAAATTAGCTCACATGGGCTAATTAACAAATACGAGCAATTCGATTTGAATTACTCAACCAAACACATTATTTCACAAAAATATTTCATGAACACTATTCACGTGAACATTGAAACCTTCGGCCATCGTTGCTCACTACTAATCACTCCAACACTCTGCCTAATTCTTTGTGAACCCGAAATTCAATGGCCATTCCGGCCTCATGCACATCACAACATGATTTATTTCATAAATTATGAAACAAACGCCCAAAGATCCCAACACAGCCACTCTGACCGCCCAAATGGGCTTCAAAATTTACACCTGGGCCCCAAGTTTTCGACCGAACAAACGGTCCCTCACTCTGGCCTCATATCAACCTTAATCATCCACAAAACACTTAAACAAAGTGTAACCTGCTAGATAAAACCCTTACCTCACCTGAGTTTGTCGGGAACTCCAAGAAACCGGCGCCCACATCAGCCGTCTCTCTCCGCAGATAACAATCTTTCCTTCAGCTTCATGAATCCGACGATCGATCGCTCTCGGATTTTAGAGAGAAGTCACTCACTCACTCTCTCACTAAAATTAAAAACCCTCACTCACTGCATCTCCATTTCCCTTCCTTCACGTTTTTTCCCTTTTTGAATGTAAGAGATGACACTATTTGGATTTTTGTCTTATTATCATTTAAAATTTCCATAATTCCATTTTGTGCTCTCTTGATTTTGACACGGGGCACGATCTTGGTCAGCCCATTTCATCATCTCTCTACTCATGCAAATACGGTAACATGAGTACATGCTATAGGTGACTTTGTCACATCAAAAGTCGTTTACTCACCCGATACTGTAGAGCCTCAAAAACGTGCAAATTCGACCGGTTTTGAATTCACACCCGACGTGTTAGCTAGATTCTCACAGACGGCCCCAAAGGTGAAACTGCTTATTATCCAAGACCAGAAAAAATTTCAATTTTTATCAAAATTGTGATTTTGCCCTTTTCCGTAAATCGTAATTTTCGGGTCTTACATTCTCCTTCCTAAAAGGAATTTCATCTAAATTGACAATCACAATCACTCACATGCATGCAACATAATACCATGCATGTAAACTCTGGCCATTTAAATATTAAACTTACTAAACCACGTGACTTCATCCCTAAACAAGAAGCGGATAGTGGCCCGCATCGTGTCCTCGCTCCCACGTCGACCACTCCATACCCGCCCATAGCACCCTCACTAACCTCACGCCTTGCGCAAAACCCGATCACTATCCAAATGCACACTAGTCCCTCCCCTCAAGGTCCCATCATGTCAACCTCAATCATTCCCAATCCACCACGGCTGGATTCGAGTATACTTCCGGAGTAATGGAGACGTGAAATACCCCGCGTGGAACACCGAAGTTACGTCAAGCAGAAAGCCAACCAAGACGCAATGCTAGTCAGCCTCTCGAAAAAGTATCCTCAAGGGCTTAATAATAAATCTTGGCGATAACTTCGTCATCGAACCTCGAATTAATTCTCTCTTGTGCATCACCTTAAAGAAAACGTGATCACCAACCTCAACTCCCCATGGGTCAATGCGTACATCTGCGCCTTTCCGCCGCCTGAAATGCGGAGAAGATGATGTCGTATCAAGCCCACCTTCCTGAGGTGTCTCTAATCATATCGTGATCCAAAGATGAGCCTCTCCCCACTCCTACCCAACACTTTGATCTCGCACGGCTCCCATACACGTCTCATACGGTGTCATCCTCAGATAGTCTCACCGATAACCCGTTGTTGTATGCAAATTCCACTAAGGGCAAATGCTTTTCCCAGCTACCCTTATGATCCAGGACGCATGCTCACAGCATGTCCTCTAACACCTATATAGTTCTCTCTGACTGACCATCTGTCTGTGGCTGGAAAGCTATACTCATGGTCAGCCGTGTGCCCATAGCCTTTTGGAAACTCTTCCCAAAGTGTGCCGTAAACCTCGGGTCTCTATCCGACACTACATATAAATCTATATAGCCATCATCTCTAATGTACAACCGTAAATCAATGTGAAGGTCATCCGCATCGACTAGAAAATAAAATTTCACTTCGTGAGTGTGTCCATCATCACCTATACCGCATCATGTCTCGCGCGCCCATATGCGGGTCACAAAATCCATCGTGACGTGCTCCCACTTCCACTCAACCACTTCCAATGGCTAAAGTACCCTTGCTGGCTTCTGGTGCTCAGTCTTAACCTCCTGACACGTGAGACATTGTCGCACAAAGTCCCCTACATGTCTCTTCATTCCTCTCCAGTAATATTGATGACAAAGATCCTAGTACATCTTCGTACTACCGATGTACTCCAGAATCGAGAGTAGTGAGTCCCCCCTGAGAATTCTTCCTCTCAAGTCGGTCAATTGGGAACCACTACCCGCCCTCTATAATCAAGAATAATTATCCGAGTTGACTGGCCCAGCCTCGCCACCGTACTCCTGATCAGACCCGCCCCCGATGAATACTATCTCCCGTCCTGCCACTAGGACTCGATCACTCTGCTCAATAGAGACGGTGTAGCTACTAAACTTCCTAACGCACTCCTGCTTGCTCGCTGTAATCGCGTACCTCAAACCGTCCCACCTGCCTCAAGCATCCGCCACTCTGGAAGCCATGCTATTAATACTCCCAAGGACTTCCGATCGAGTGCATCGCCCACCACATTTCCCTACCAGGTGGTAATGCAAAGTGAAGTCATAATCCTCTAGAACTCCATCCATTTGCGTTTGCCTCAGCATTGGAGGTCCCGCCTGCATGAAGATATACTTCAAACTTTTACTAGCCCCGAGTACACCTCGAACTCCGCCATATAAGAGTGGCGCCTAAATCTTCAAGGCTAAGACTACGCGCTCGCTAACCTATGTCGGCAGTAATTGCCCCATGATTCTTCAACTGACGGGAACCATATTACTACCCTTTCCGGACCCGCATCAAAACACATCCTAGTATGGCCCCGAGGCATCACATTACACTGTGTACCCCTCGTCCCGTCCACCACGTTAAGATGAGCCGTGGTAAGTCCTTCAACCCCGGAATGGCCTCCTCGCACGGCCATCCCACCAAACTCGACCCTCCTTCGGTCAATCTCGTCATAGGTGTCGCTGGGAGAAATCCTCAATGACCTAGGCACCCCCTCGCTAATCCTAAGAAAACTACGTATCTCGAAGACTAACTGCCTTCTCCTAACTCATCACGCCGACCTTCTCTCACAGCCCAATCGACACTCCCGATCGACACCACGTTCTAAAATCTCACCTGAAGTCAAACCTCGTGACTCTATCGAACTTAGCATACAGTCGATGGTCTCAACAACTCCGTAACATAATCCTCAATGATACTGCGTTCCACCACCTGGAGTAGATCAAGATGTCATCCACGAAGACTACGACAACCGACCCAAATAAAGTCGAATAATTCCTACATGAGGGTCCACGAATGCCGCCGGCGCATCATCAAATCCAAAGGGCATCACCGTAAACTCAAAGTGCCCATAATCGCCCTAAACGCTGTCTCAGTGGATATCTATCTCCCTAACTCACCATGGTAACCAGCATGGTTGTCTATTCCCTGGAGTGTGACTTGCACTCCTCTCAATTCCAGCCAAACAAGCCAACAACCGGGCGAATGGGTACCGATTCTGATCATAACCCTGTCTTAACCGTCGATAGTCAATGCACAAATATGGGTCTTGGTCCTTCTTCGCAAATAACCGAATGCCCATGGTGAAGTGCCTTGGCCTAATGAACCCTTGTCCAAAGAGTTCTCGGAGGCCGGGACTCGAGTTCCTCACCAACCTGCGCCATCCAAGTGTGGAGTCACAAAGATGGGCGGCAATTAGGCGTAACTCACATCGGCTTATAACTCGCGGCGAGGCAATCCTGGTAGCTCATCCGGAAAAACATCGACATCCTTGCAAACTACTCGAGGTAGATCTAAGTCCGGTCTCTCGTCCTTCAGTAAGGCTCGCTAGCTAACCCGCTAACGCCTCGACACCTGACTGTGATAACTGGGGATGAAAATTATCATGTCGGCCCCCCAAACACACACGAAGTCATCTGTAATGTGGTAGCAAATCCCTCTCCTGACGCCAGCAATCGATAACCCACCTTGTAAGTCATTAACCAATCCATCCCTGCGGATGACATCGAACTCGACATGTCCATGATCCTCGTGTCCACTGTAAGTGGAGTTCCCAGATCTCCAACTCGCAACCACGACATATCATCCCTATTCTCGCCCCTAATCCCTATGAGAGAAGGGCCAAAGGCCCTCCGTCTCAACCTCTAAGCCCTAACTTCCCATCAAGAACGATGCAAGAATGGAATGAATGCGGCACCAGAACTCAAATAACACTCTTTGTCCTTAAGGAGATAAAACGTACTCCAGATAACTGGTCGATCCACGACTACCACGGTGGTGATGGTAGACACGCCAACCCGCCCGGACGTCCCCGCCTATGGGCTCACCCTCCGCCCCCGCCATACCCAGCCTCGGGCCCGCCTCGTGTACAGAGGTGCCCGTTTAGCTCCCCTCGAAACCGAAACCCGGCTTCTCTCGACTGCACCCCGGCCGTGGAGGAATGTATCAGATCCCTCTCATTCCACCGCCGACCGGGATTGTAATCGCCCCAAACCCCAAGATCCTACTCGGGCAACCCTCCTCATATGTCCGGCCGGGCTGCAATGGTAGCACACCATATGCTCAACTCCGGGATCGGGTAACTTTGATCCACCGGCCCGAACGGCTTCGACTGGAACCCTCGTGAACTAGAAGCCCCGTTTCTTTCCCGAACTAGAAGAAGATCGACTCTCCTTCCTCTACTACTAACACCCGCATCCCAAGTGCTCCAAGCATCCTCGATCTCTCTATGGTCGTATCGCCCCAACCATGGAGTTCATATGTCCCCAGAAGTAAGGCTTCATAATCCCCCGCCGAATGGACAACTTCGTACTTATCAATCTCCTGATCTTCGCCATGTCCGCGGGCCACGTTAGCCATCAACAAATGGATAAATTAATCTAGCCACATAATCCATCACAGCCATCGGCCCCGTCACCGAACCCCGAGCTCTCAATGTCTCGCAAGATCCGGGAAAACAGTTTACCCACGAACGCTCCCGAACTCAGCCATTGTCATCAGCCCCAAAGTCTCGCAGGTCTCGCCAATTCCACCATACTGGGCCTCACCCTCTGTACCGAACGCAACTGCCTTAACTCGTCAGCCGAGGTAACTTGCTAGCCTCTAACACCTTCTGATTCGCATGAACCACCAATGAATCTGGCCACCATCTGATCTCCTCCCTATGAATGTCGAAGGATGATGTGCCCTTAAACCTCCTCGAGGTTACTCTACCCTCCTGGCTCACCGCTATACCAACAAAGTGAGCAGCAAATGCGCAATACCTACAAAATTTCAACAGCACCACATCAAATAATCTGTGGTGCCCGACGCATCCCGTGGACGCCCCACGTCCCGTCCTCGACTAGCCATCTACACAAATTAAATGGCGCTTAAACACAATGCAAAGATTCTAAGGCATAAACACATCCCCGAGACACTATTCATACACATAAAACATTTCATACTCTAAGTCCCTGCATTCATAAGCAATGCAAGCCAACTAATTCAACATCTCAGATTATAATCAACATCAAAAATTTTATTTTTGAAAATTTCATTTTTTTTTTAAATTTTGTCTCATTTTATTTTATTTTATTTTCAATTTTTTTTTTTTTCATGAAAATCTTGCGGAATGCTGTTCATGAATAGTTGCCAAAACAAAGGACTCAGAAACAATATCAGTCCATAAATCGGCCTTCGGGTGCAATTCAAGTGCAATGTACCAAATGACCGCACGTCGCCTCAGCGCCGCTGCCAGGGCGTGTCATGGCATCCCCATCGTGTCGTGTCGGCCGTGCCCCGTCGACTGTCCGTCGCAAAGGCAGTGGTCGCGTTCGCCTTTGTGCCGCAGCACGACCATATCATGGCCTGTGTCGCTACACACGCCGCCCGCCTCGCTCTTCCCCGGGTCACAATATTAATCGCAGTTGTATCATGACACAATTCCTCCCCTAAATTACCCGTCTTCTTCTTTCCCCACACTACACAATCGTCAGACGTGACACAAATGACTGAAATTTCATCAAGCCTTCTTCCCTGGTCACAATACACTTAGTATTGTGACCCAATTTCCCAAATGCATTGCACAATTATATATTGCCATGTCACGATACACTTTACATTATATCGTGGATACAATTGGGCAAGTAGCCCCAAACAACAGATTTTTTTTCGTTTTCACACTTTTTCATTTCTTTCTTCCGCTATTGAAAATACCCAAAATATATATACATATCGTATTTTTATTTTTTCATTCTGTGGAACACCCAAATAAATTTATAAAATTTATTTTTATCTCATTTTTCTCTTCAGCTTTACCCAGAATGTAAAAAACAAAAAATTTCCCTCTCCTCATTTTTTTTCATTTAATTCTGCACTATTTTCATTCAAAAAAATTTCGAACACCTAAGGTTTTAATTTCCCGACCCTAGTGTTCACATTTTTTCCTATGCTATCCACCAAGCATATATGCACACAATTCATAACAATCAACATGCTATACACACCATTCATCAAACAATCACATGATCACACATAAAACACATGCATGCAGTGTTCTAACCTTGTCCCGTGATTGTCTAGGTACCCACATACCTAACTCTAACATCAAGCCACCAAGTGGTGATGTTCTTATCTCTTAAAGACTATGGCCTTAGCCTAAGTTCCTCTAAACCTAGGTGGCCTGTGACACCTAGGCTCATACTAAGTCAGGATACCCCAAAACCGGGGTCCGCTGGACACCCAGACCTCGGCGGAACATTCATGGAATGCCTGGGTGACCCGACATCTCTCACGGAAATCGGGCGTAGTCTCCTTGTACCCGGGAGCTCCCACCCAAGAACCACCTATCCCAACATCAACATCAGAAGACATATACATGAGTAAAAACGGCCACTTGGGCCCATACAACAATACTCATCAATATACGCTAACGATATACCATAGTTTCAAGAGTTAATAATTTACTCCTATACAACATATATTAAAAGTTTAAAACATTCTAATACATGTATCCAACTAAAACACCAAAGCCACAACCCGACTTTCTTCAAAATCGGCCTCTAGGATGAGTCGTCTCCTCGAACGCTCCCTGTACCTAAAATAATATATTCCCCGATTGTGGTGAGTTATCGCCCAAGAGTGGACCACCCTAAATCGCTACTTCCCACCCAAGTCAAGATACAAGAATGATCCACGTAAACACACATTCAAGCAAATCTGATCCTACTTGAATGTCAATGACTAACCCATGTCCCGAGTCCTCACCGACTCTCACACTCGCTAGCTAAGGCAAAGGAGAAAACATCATTTTCAAAAAAAAACTTGTTGTTTCAAAAATACACTCCACCGAGTTTCGATAAAAATTACTGACTACTCCAGAGGCGAATGTGTCGAGAACCTTCCAAACAATACATGGCTCCTCCGACGTGTAATCAGAAGGACCATCTCCCAACACCATTCGAAAAATCATCCTCGTGAAATCTTCGCAACCATGTTCATTTTTATTTCAATTGTTCATGTCATACACAACACCTAATTTCTAGGCTACCCCGGTGCATATGAAATGCATTATGCCATTTCAACACAATATATACAACACATGCTAATATATAAAATACGTGATATATATTAACATAAGTAAAGCACATAAAACATGTTATGCACATTCACCATCAATTATAATCAAAAATTAGCTCACATGGGCTACTCATCAAATACGAGCAATTGATTTGAATTACTCAACCAAACACATTATTTCACAAAAATATTTTATGAACACTATTCACGTGAACATCAAAACCCGGGCTACCGCTCACGCCTAATCACTCCAACATCGGTTCCACTTTGTGAACCTGAATTCAATGGCCATTCCGGCCTCATGCACATCACAACATGATTTATTTCATAAATTATGAACAAAATACTCAAAAATGAAATTTCCAAATACGCCTACGCCGACTATCCAAATGTGGGCTTCAAAAATTCTACATCTGGGCCTCCACGCTTTGGGATCGATCAAAATGGCCCTCAATGGGCCTCATATCAACTCAATCATCCACAAACACTTAAACAAAGTGTAACTCAAGTAGGATAAAACCCCACCACCTGAGTTTGTTGAAACTCCAAGAAACCAGGCCCATGCGCTGTCTCTCAAGTAAAGATAGAACAATCCTCCTTCTTGTCTGTTGAATTGGATTTCCATCTGAATGCCTCGATTTTAGAGAGAAGCCATCACCTTCTCAATTAAAATTAAAAACCCTCACTCACTGCATCTCCATTTCCCTTCCTTCACGTTTTTTCCCTTTTTGAATGTAAGAGATGACACTATTTGGATTTTTGTCTTATTATCATTTAAAATTTCCATAATTCCATTTGTGTCCATTCTCTTGGATTTTGACACGTGGAACGATCTTGGCCGTCCATTTCCATCATCTCTCTATTCATGCAACATGTGTCACATGAGTACATGTTATAGGTGACTTTTGTCACATCACAGTCGCTTACGCACCCGATACTCAGCCACCGAAAACATGCAAATTCCCGCGACCTCGAAATTCGACGAAATTCGACATGTTAGCTAGATTTCACGAGACGATTCCAACAGTGAAATCCGTTTCGTCATCCGAGATCTAGAAAAATTTCTGATTTTTACCAAAATTATGATTTTGCCATTTTTCTAGAAATTGGAATTTTCTCGGGTCTTACACCATGTGTCACACCTATTGCCTACCATGTGTCACCGACACCCGATGCCTCGAAATACGTGAAATTATGACTGTATCGGAATCCAACTAAATTAGATTGGGTAGCTAGATTTCACGAGATGATTCCAACGGTGTAACTTGTTTGTCATCCGAGATCTAGAAAAATCACAGCTTTTCCTCCAGGACTATTCCGTCAAATTACCATTTTGCCCTTTTCTGAAAAATTTAAATTTATAATTTTCACGGGTTTTACACTACCTTAGAAAAACTCAAAAACTACATACTAGGTCAAAACAAGGTTGTTTTGCATCAAATCGAACTTGAACCTTTCCAAACCTAAAATCCTTCATTCTAAACCTTTATTCCATAATATATAAACCCTAAATCAGCTCTATAACATTTGAAACAAGACTTTTCCCTTATCCTTTATAAGTTACATCCTATACCCCTAAACTACCACAAACCCATCCCTAACTTACCCAAACATTAAATCATCCATCATGGTCCCATCCTTGCATCAAAGTGGTATCAGAGCTCATGGTTTGATGACTTATCAGAATCTAAGAGGCGTTCTTGGTTTTAAATACAAGACTTATAGTCATGGTTCAAGCAGTTTAAGGAGTACAGAACAAAAGCGAATTATTGATCTTGAGATTCTTACTCAACATTTACAACGACGTTTGAGGCTTTATGAAGATCGTATGTCTATGAAGAACTTGATGGAAGGTATAGGCAAATACAAGATCAAGGAGGAAAAATAGGATTTTTATGAAGACACTTTGCAGCTTAGTTAACTTCAAGGTTTTTTAGAGCGCAAGAAGGCAAAAGGTATGTATGCATGAGATTGTGATTATCATGGGAGGTATGATTGCTACTACCGGAATGAAGATTACTATGAGAGGCATGGTAACTTTGATGAAGGCTTAAGATTCAATCCCAAATTCCAAAATTTGATGGAAGAATGGATACTGATGAAATTTTGGATTGGCTTAAAATGGTGAAGCAAGTCTTTGAGTATTATGTCCCCCATGAGCTCGAAAAAGTGAAGTTGATGGCTATTAAGATATGCAAGAATGCTTCCAATTGGTGGAAAAATATGAAGAGACAATGTGAAAGAGATGGTAAAAAAAAGATTGAAACTTGGGAAAAGATGAAGAAAGATCCAAAAAGAAGGTACCTTTCCACAAACTATCATCAAGACATCTATATTAAATTTCAAAATTTTAAGCAACAAGATTTGAGTGTGGAGGAGTATTCGGCTAAGTTTGTAAACTTGATTAGCAAAAGAGACTTGCAAGAGGCCAAGGAAATAGGCATAGCTACATTGCCTGTTTGAGATATGATATTGCTAGAGTTATTTTTTTGCAACCATATCATAGTCTTCACGATGTGATGAAACTTGTTTTGAAGGTTGAGGCTAAAAAAAAGTATGGAAATTCTACTACAACTAAGAATGTGGCTAATGAAGGGTTTGTTGAGGGTTCTACTTCTTGGAATCCTAGTGGTACTAATACTACCCCCACTCAAGTAAAGAGTGAAGCGCAATAAGAATCGACTTTTAAGTCAAAGATGTGCTTTAAGTGCCAAGGATTGGGGCATATTGATTCTAAATGTCCTAAGCAAAAGGTGATTGCCCTAATTGAGGAAAATGAAGCCAAGGAAGAAGATGTTGGACAAGTAATCGAATTTAACCATGTCTAAGAAGACGAGGAGAAGAATTCACTATTGTCAAAATCTGAGTTGGATGTTGAAGAAGTAGTCAAATCTAACCATGTTCAAGAAGATGAGGAGAAGAGTTCACTACTGTCAAATTTTGATTTGGAAATCAAAGATATTTTTAGATGTGACGGCTTTGGTTGTTGAAGAAACCGAAAGTGAAAAGGAATTCTTGCAAAAAGTGAAACCGATTCTAGAATTTGTTGATGTAATGCCTGAAGAAATACCACATGGTTTGCCACCTATGAGGGATATTCAACATCAATTAGGCCTCATACTAGGTTTGGTTTTCCCTAATAATCTAGCCTCTATAATGAGCCTTAAGAAGCATGAAGAGCTTAAAACATAAGTTGATGATTTGCATGACAAAGGGCTTATTCAAATGAGTGAAAGTTCTTATGTGGTTCCTACTGTGTTGGTGCATGAAAAAAATGGATCTTGGAGAATGTGTAATTGCCAAGCTTTCAACAACTTTTTGATTCATGAGGTAGTAAGATTCAACATAGAGCAAAGAGTAGAGCAATATGAAAAACAAGCATATAAAGGTTATCAAAGGCTAGTATTCAATCTCAGAGGATGGATTCGACACACATGAGAAAAAAGAGTGGTTTTCGATACGAGGTGTTCCATGTCAGGTAAGAGCACACATTCTTCCAAGATTATTAAGAAGATTGAAAAGAATGCTTACAAGTTGGAATTTCCCGATGACAACAATATCTTGCCTACATTCAATGTCAAGGATTTGAGGCCTTGTGATGGTGAAGACTTGAGGGCAAGTCTTTTTTTTCCCAACTATGGGAGATTGATGCAGGAACTTCTGCAACAAACAATGGGAATTTGATCTTCGTTTTAGATAATTCGGATTTGAGAGGTTTTGAAACCTTAGAGACACCAAATATATTTATATATCCAATTATTTTGAGTCTTATTACTATTTTGATTTGGAGTTGTTTTATTATAGAAAGATTTGTTCTCCAAGTCCAAGTAGTAGTTTCTTTATTTAATTTAGAAAGTTTCTGCTCTTCCTAGTCAAGTAAGAGTTTTCATTTCCCTTAGAAAGATTTTTCTTATTGCTTATTTCACTAGAAAGTCTTGTTTTCCAAATCAAAAGTGTATTTCTTTATTTGAATTAGAGTAATGGGCCATATATACCCTCTTAATGTAGTATTTGACAATCGGTCAAGCTTAATAATATTTTCGCATTTCTCTTTTAAGAGTTCTGTTCTCTCTGAGACCTCATGATTCCCTGAGCTAAGCAAGTATATCTCTTGTTCTCTAATCTCTTGGATAGATTCCCTTGAGTGGTGAGTTCATGGCTTTTTATCTCTTGGTGGATTCCTTGAGTGGTGAAGTAAGAACCTATTATTCTATAACATCTACTCATCCTATCATCTTCTCTTTTTAACTTTCCAAATCCAATTATCCAACCACAACTCAAAACTTTCAAATTCTAGTTCTATACTTCAAAACCCTTTCCAAATACTTTGGCTAACCTAGAAACCATAAATACAAGCATTCATAACCTTAGAGAAACCCCAAATTCGTATATAGCCTTAGCCTACCTTAGAAAAATCCAAAAACTATAAACTAGCTCAAAACAAAGTTGTTTTGCATCAAATCGAATCCAAATATTTCCAAACATAAAATCCTTCATTCTAAACCTTTATTCCATCATATATAAACCCTAAATCTAGCCCTATAACCTTTGAAACCAGACTTGTCCCTTATCCTTTATAAGTTACATCATATACTTCTAAACTACCACAAACACATCCCTTAGTTACCCAAACCATTAGATCATCCATCACGGTCTCGTTCTTACATTAGTTACAAATGGAGACGAAGACCTTCATTTGGGAAGATGTTGAAGCCGCAAAGGGGAAAACATCTAAAGCTTCTTTACTTCCCTCCTTGTTTCACGATCCAAACGAAGAGGATGAAAGAATGAGGGTATTTGATTTTTATTTTGATTTTTCTTTTTTTTTAAGTCATTTCATGAGGTGGCAAAATTTTCTCTCACCTCATGTGAGTGGTGGGTCGCACATGAAGTGCATTTTTGCTTTAAAATGTGAGGTTATTGTTCCACGGCTAATTTTGATGGACTTATTACATGTTTAGATTATATGAAAAATGAGTTTCTATTTTCCTTATTTTGGGTGCTTAATGACATGTAAACATAATTCCCCCATTTTTTATAAACTTTTGTTCGAACTTCAACCTATCAAGACTAAGGAACATTTGTTTTTTTGGTTTTTTTTCTGAAAGTAAATTGCTTAAACTTTTAGGGATCACTATTTGAGTTTTTCATTTTGCATAATTCATTAAGAATTTTTAAATTTTTCTATCACAAAATATCAAAATATTTAGATTTTACTATTCAGAAAAAGCTATATTTTAGAATACATACAAAATATTTTTTTTTTTTAAATCCACACATAATATTTCAAAATGTTTTAAAAACAAGAAATATTTTTAATTTTGGTTTCATCAATCAATTATTTTTAAAATTATTATTTTCATATATTTTATTTTAATTATATAAAATAAATAAATAAAATAATTATTTTTTATAAGAATGATAATAATTAATATTTATCATAATAATTTTATCATTTTTATTTTTTTAAAATATGTTAATATTTTTATGCATATATTATACAAAAAATTTTATTTTATTTTATCATAATAATAAGGGTGATTTGATTAAAAGACCTTTGGAAAACTAAATTTCACAAACCTAATTATTTATTAATTTTTTACCTCATTTTGATAAAAATACTCTCATTGTTTTCTAGTGAAAATAACCGTTTCTTTTCAAAAATATATGTAAGTATATGAAATGGAAAAGGACATTTTTGTCCATTATGAGTGATTTTCCATGAGTTATTTGAGATCTTTTAACCAAATATTTCTATTTTTTGAAAAGAAAAATCGAATATTTCTAATAATAAAGTTATATCATCGTTACACAAGCAAGTATTAACTTAAATTAGTTTTCTTAATATATTTAAGATGTTGATTTTAAGCATTTAAAAAACAAATAATTCAATACTTAATAGAAATACAATATTAAAAAAATGAACGATCTAATACTTAAATCTATTAAATCATATTCGATATTTAACTAAATAAAAGTTCTATTCAATATTTAGTAAAAAAAACAAAACCACCTAAATCTCATCTAAGTTAAGGGCCGGCAAAGGGAGAGCCAAAGTTCAACAGTTACAACACATTAAATGCTATTGCTAATAGCGAGTATAGTGGTGAAACCATTGCTTGATGAATTGACCCTCAAATGTGCCTAATGACCAGTTTGGGTTTCCAAATCCCATTAAAAAGTTGAAACCTTTATTATTTCCATGAGTTTCATGTTTCTGAACTTTTTTTTTTTTTTTTTTTTGAATATAGAGTCCAAGACTTACATATCATTTATTAAATCTATATTAGATTTTGTAGGAATATTTTATATCCTCATTATAACCTTTGTAAGGGGAACTCAAGTGGAGTGCCACCAAAAGCGCCAAAAATCTGAGTGTGACAAATCACTAATGAAGTTCAATAGTGAGTTTGTAAAGGGTGCTTAGAACCAAAAGTCTAAGAGAGTTGATTGGAATCACAATCCAATTATAAAGTTTGGAGGCTTAGTTTGGAAGTCTTGAATAGAAGAATCCTCACTCAGGAACTTGAGGATAATAAAAATATCATAGGCAAGAAATGTCAAACAAAAAATAAAGCTGAAGAAAATATGTAGGGTATAAAATGAAAACCATAAGAACAAGTAAACGAAGATGCACATAAAAAAATGTTAAATCCAATATTCATTCGCTCAGAATATTTTGAATCTTTATCAAGATATTAAGACAAAGATGAAGAGAATTCATTTAATGATTGAATTTTATACCAACTATGGAATATTTGGAAAAAGACTTCCTTGAAAAAGAAATAGATGAGGCGATCATATCAAGTACGCAAAAACCATGGGGTTAACAAATTTAAGAGCTAACTTCACTAAATACGAAGGATCAAGTACGCAAACTTATTTTATAATCACTATTGTTCTAGAAACTTTTCCCCTAAAGTTTGCTTGTCTCTCCAATTTTGCATCTAAATTTTTTTTTTGATCCTAAGATATTTTTAACGATTGTTCCGTAGCTCAATCGTGTCCATGTCATTACTTAATCGTACAGATAGACAAATGATCGTTTAACATCGCTGATATGAAATGCCATGTATGAACACATGTATATCTCTTTTGAGAGAGAAATTTCTCACAATTTAACTCTAATTTGAGATCGAATTTTTGCCCTAATTTCACCTTAATATGAGATCGAAATTAAAGGGTGAAACAACATGTAACGCGATTTATCAACACACGATTGATCAACAAGGATAAAACGTCTCAATCCAGAGACCAATTCTCAATCCAAAGAACAAAATAAAGCAAAAACTTTGATTATTCTGATAAATTGATAAAAGTGATCAAAGTCCTTAAAACATACTTTAAAACATTAATTTATACCCTAGACATAATATGAGTATAATAGGAAATTAAATAATATTCCAAAACAATAATAGAAAATAAAATAATATTCCTAAAAAAATAATAGAAAATAAAAATAATATCCTAAAAAATAAAGATAATATCTCAAAACAACCAAAATAAGGATTTTGGTTGATTTGATCTAACGCCCTACGTCAGACACCTCCACTTACAACGAACTAGTCCTCGAGTTACTTCTGGATATCCAAAACTCATATATGGCTGGAACAAGGTAAGATCAACAACATTAAAGAACTTTGAAATCCACATCCAACTTGGTAAGTCAACCACATAAGCATTGTTGTTGATCTTCTTAACAATTTGGTACGATCCATACTTTCTTTGTTGAAGTTTGCTATGGTCATCCCTTGTCTTGAAAATTGTCTTCCACCCATCACCTAGACGGATTCTGAATTGATGATAGCCACCCCTCAAGTCAATCTTGCTAAACACAACTGCTCCACTTAACTGGTCAATCATATCATCCAACCTTGGAATAAGAAATCTATATCCAACGATAATTTTGTTGATCGCTAATGAGTGTCCAAAACACTCATTATAGACATGTGTTTTAGTGTGTTTACGTTATAGTTTGTACTTAAATAGGTGGTGTTTTTGCTTCATATCTAATATTTGGTTATCTAGTCTTTCGTAAATGAGAAGTCAGGGAGTACAAGTTGAAGACTCTGGAAGATGGAGGAATGCGTATCCTACTCCAACGTCTACAACGCTGGAGGTCCAAACGGTTATTTAACTGGGGCCGCCATCCAACGTCGCAACGTCGCCTGGATATGTTTGCCAAATTTTTAGAATAAAAGAGAAAATGAGAGAATGGGGAGAGAGGACGACGTATGGACGCGAAGTGGAGAGAAGGCGAAGACCCTAATCAGAACAGAGTTTCTTTGTTTTATTTACTTTTTCCTCGCTCTTTCTTACTTTGATTCAGATGACTCTCAAACAGATGTAATTTTATCGATTATGAACTAAATTCATTAGGCTAGGGTTTTGATATAACCTTAATCTCAGATTGACGGTTTTGCATTAAATTATATATTCAGTTTTACTTCTTGCGATTATTGAATGTCTTATCTCTACATGAAATTCATACTTATACTTTATCACTATAGGTATGCTCGGGCTAGGGTTTTGAGATCGAGAGATGATAAACCCTATGGACATGAATAAGATATCATATAATCAATCAGAGAGTAGAGATACCATGATTTTATATGTGGTAACAAGGGTTTTCCTTTCATGCATTCGATAGTTTTAAGGTTTGAGGCAGAGGTGCAATACAACCTGCTATTAGGATATGTGTTCAATGCTCGAGAGAGATTGATGCATATAAAATATCAACTTGCCATCAATAAATGCAAGTGATATAATTGAGTTACAGTGTTCTAAAAATCCATCAACCATGATTGGGTGAAGTCAAAACCTTAGATATTTAATTAATTGGAAAGAACACACCTTAGTAGTCTTTAGTAATTTACTTAGAGAATCTATAGCCTTAAGTTGATAGATCTAAATAATATTAGGGTAAATTAGTTCGGTAGTTGACACCCAAACTTCTTATGGGGCGACCTTGACTTATCATTAGACTACTTAAACTCGACGCGTACACTTACGTGAACAAGTGGATTTATAGAGTAGTTCAGAGGCCCGTCAAGTTTTTAGCGCCGCTGCCAAGGAGTTTCGGCACAAGTGTCAATATTGATAATAGTTTACTTAGATATTACTTTAGACATTTTTTTTTTGTTATTTTTTTTTTTTATCTAACTAAGAATTCTATTGGTGTACATTGTGGTGTTTCAAGCACTTGTATGCACAGACAAGGTAGAGGGGAATTAGAGCCCTTTGATCCTGAAATCGAATGAACAATCAGCAGACCTCGGAGAAAGAGAAGGGTGTTAGTTGTGCATAACCGCTATCTTAGTAACATGGCAGAGAATCTATAGCAAAACTCGGATTTTAGGGATGAAAATGGACTGCCAGGTAGAGATGGAAATAGAGGAAATAATAATGTGCATCGGCCAGTGGTTCAACCTGATGACCCAGATATGCTATTAGAGGAATTTGCATTACCACCTATAGTCATACAATCTATAATACGTAGGCTTCCAATTCAAGCGAATTATTTTGAACTTTAGGCTATAACACTACAACTAATCTGTATTCGCCTACTGGCTACCGCTTGGATCCCAACACTCACTTGACAAGCTTCTGTATATGCGACAATGTGAAGTATACCCGGTAAATGTAAGAGGCTATAATGACTCAGTTATTCTCATATCCTGAGCGATACCCGCTAAGGGCTAACTTTTGAACCACATGACTCCATTATAAGTTGGGTAGATTTGGTCCATAAATTTTTAACAAAGTACTAGCCTCCTGCTAAGATTGCACATATGAGGATCGAGATCAACAGCTTTGCCCAAAAGGACAGCGAAAGATTAACTGAAACATGGGATAGAAACAAGGAATTATTGAGAAAGTGTCCCCATCATGGGTTGACCAGGTGGATGCAGATCTACAATTTTTATACTGGCCTGAATGCCCATACAAGACAGATGATTGATACCTCAGTTGGAGGTATTTTCTTGAAAAGGATGACACAACAGGCTTTTAACGTGTTGGATGGGATAGCGACAAACAACTACCTATGGTCGCAAGAAAGAATGACAAAAGGGACCGAAAATGGTGGACCAAGTACTGATGTGTTTGCTAATCTAGCAAAACAAGTTTCACTTCTCACTAAGCAGTTACAGAATCAGCAAGCCTCAGCTCATGCCATCTAGACTAGCTCAGTGGTATGTAAAATTTGCAATGGACCGCACCAAACAATAAAATGCTAGTCAGGTCAGATGACACTGGAACAGGCCCAGTACATAGCTAGGTACAATTAGCAATAGCAGCATAACCAGTATGTAGGAAACAATTTCTAAGGGCAGGGTTGGAGAAATAATCAGAAATTCCATTGGAAGAATACTCAAAACTTAGGGCATCCAAGGCAAAGCAATAATTAGCCAAAGGAGAAGAATGTAGATTTGGAGGAAGCCTTAACTCATATGATGATGTCTCATATTGCTTTTATGAATGAGACGAAGGCCAATTTCCAAAACCAAGCTCAACAGTTGCAAACCAATCAACCCAATTACAGAATCAAGGAGCCCAACTCAAAAACCTAGAAGTACAAATCGGGCAGATGGCCACAATGTTGTCTAAAAGGCCTCAAGGTTCATTACCAAGAAGTTCAAAGGTAAATCCAAGGAGATAGGGTATAGAACATTACAAAGCAATAACTCTGAGAAGTGGAAGGGAAGTAGCTGCACTAGGACCCCTACCAGTGATTGTCAAATAACCAAAACAGCCAAATCAGTCTGAAGCAGAGGTGGATACAAAGCAGAAAGATGAGGAGCAACCCCAATTAAACAGTCCCGTTGGGAAACAATCAGAGGTAGAAAAAGTGGAAAAGCCAACATCAAGGGATCCGACCCCACAAATCCTGTACCCTCAGAGATTGAAGAAGGGTAAGTTGGAGAAGCAATTTTCCAAGTTTCTCGATATCTTCAAGAAATTGCATATAAATATACCCTTCATGGATGCACTTGAGAACATGCCAAGTTACGTGAATTTCATGAAAAAAATCTTGGCAAATAAGAAGAAATTTGGGGAATATGAGACCATTTCGCTTATTGAGGAATGTTATGCAATCCTTCAAAAGAAGCTCCCACCAAAATTTCAAGATCCGGGTAGTTTTTCCATACCATTCTCTATCGGAAACTCGTTATCAGGTAAATCACTTTGTGACTTGGGAGCAAGTTTCAACCTGATGCCGCTCTCAATGTTTAAAAGGTTGAATTTGGGGGAAGCAAAATCTGCTACAATCGTGTTGCAAATGGTTGACCGGTCCTATAAACACACACGAGGCGTAATTGAAAATGTCTTAGTAAAAGTGGATAAGTTCCTTTTCTCGGCAGATTTTGTCATCTTAGACATGGAAGAAGATGAGACAGTCCCCATCATACTTGGTCGACCTTTCTTAGCTACGGGAAAAGCTCAAATTAACATTCAAGAGAGTGAGCTAACATTGAGAGTACAAGGAGATGAGGTCATGTTCCATGTATTTCGAGCAATGAATCATCATGATGACAACCCCAATGACGATATCATGGAATTTTGCAACAAGGAGATCATGCAAGACAACTTGGTAAACTACAATGATATGCTCAGTGTAGTACAGAAAAACACCAAAGGAGTTGATGGTGTGGGAGACAATATATTTCATCCGCCATGAGTAGTACCCTGGAGCACTATGCAGATTTGAGAGAATTTCAGTCATTTTTTTTTTAAAACCACCATTGAGACACAACTTGGTCGAGCTAACGACATTAAACAAAGCGCTACTTGGGATGCAACCCAAGCCTTTTAATAGTTTTCTTTCTTTAACTCAATCTTAAACGTTTTTTTTTATATACGACTTTTGTTTTTATTTTAGGCTTTTAAGTTTTCTCGGAGTTCATAGACTATACCTAATGAGAGAAAAACTCATTGAATTTTTAGTCCATTTTTCTGATTGTTCTTACAATGTAATTGCTTGTTTTTATGCAGAAATATGTACTATTTACCAAATTTCTATTTACAAAATTATCGGGAAAATGAAAATTCCAAGAAAGATCGTAAGTGAAACAGCTTCCAGCGCCAGCGAGGTCGCGATAGACCGTTTCGCGACTAGAAGTCATACTTATGCTGAATGAAAACTGCTGCGACAAAGAAGAAGTTGTCAGACAGTAAAAGCAGGGCTTCAAGGAAGGATTTATGTTGCGACACCACTTAGTCACGCATTAATCAAGTGAGAACAAGTCCGTTACAACATATTTCAAGGTCATACAAGTAAATTGAGTAACACATCAATTTTGAAGTCACGACAGAGGATTTAGGTCATGACTAGAAGTGATGGCAAGCCAAACAAAAGCTATTGCGACATAAGAGAACTTGCTGAGACCACAAGACAAGAGGAACTTCAAGGAAGATAATGTCGCGACACCGTTTTAAGGTCGTGACACGAAAAGAGGATATTGTTGGTCGCAACAGAGAAATAATGTCGCGACTTAAAGTACGTTGAATGAACTTGTACGTTCCTCGCGTAAGCAATTTAGTTGCAAATAAAGATATAAGTTGGAGACACCAATCTAGGTCGCGACCTGGAATTCATGTCGCGACATGCATTTAAGCAATTGAGACAAGAGCATAATAAGAAAAGCCACCCTTCATGTCTCGACACTACTCCAAGGTCACGACGCAAAAAGAAGACATAGTTGGTAGCAAACCAAAATTGATGTTGCAACAAAGATGTAAGCCGAGGATTAATTAACTAGGTCACGACTGAATTCATGTCGCAAATGAGTTGTACAATTAAAAATTTTTGTGACTAAGAAGTGAGGTTGCAACAGGATGGGCAGAATTGATGTCATGACATGCTTTTAAGGTTGCGACATAGATTTCAGCAAGGAAAGAAACGATTAGGTAGCGACCTAAATCCCATGTCGCCACAAGACAATGAAAAGACAAACAATTTTAAGTCGCAACATGAGAAGGGGAGTTGTGACCAAGGATCAGTGGCTGACAACAGAAACGAGGTCGCGACATGCTTTTGAGGTCACGACATAGAATACAGTAGAGAAAAAACAGCAAGGTCGCGACATGGAACTGAAGTCGTGACTTAGAATTTATTGAAGGGTCAGAAAAACATGGTCACAACAGAGATCAACATAACTGGCAATAGGAATTGATGTCACAACATCAAATCGAGGTCGTAACATATATTCCAAAACAGTGCAGAATAGTCAGGTTGCAACCTGAAATAGAAAAATTGAAGGGAACCGCTGAGGATCGTGAGAAATGAGGTTGCCGCGCTGGATAGAAGAAGTATGGTCATGACATACTTTTGGCAATGCGACAAGAATTGGAGTGATTAAAGAAAATACTTGGTCGCGACCTAAATTCCACGTCGCGACAAGAAAACAAACAGACCAGCAGTTTTGAGTCACGACCTAATTGAAAGCTCAAGACAATTGAAGGATATCGCAACATGAAAGAGAAGTTGTGACCAAGATGCAAAGAGGATGACAACAGAAATGAGGTCGCGACATTTAATCGAGGTCTCGACACGTAAATGCAAGAAGGCAAGAGAGGAGGTCGCAACATCGGTCCCCGAAACAAGAAAAGGAGGTCGCGATCAGAGTTCTCATCACGACAACTAACATGGTCACGACAAAGAATTCATGTCACAACCACTAATCAAAGGCAATTGGTTAAACCAGTCACAAACTGGTGGAACATCGTGTCACAAAGCTCAACAATTGCAAGAACAAGAGAAAAAGAAGGTCGCAGTCCGCTCTCGAGGTCAATGGCGCACTTG
Source organism: Tetrastigma voinierianum (assembly GCA_016808115.1). NCBI lineage: Eukaryota > Viridiplantae > Streptophyta > Magnoliopsida > Vitales > Vitaceae > Tetrastigma > Tetrastigma voinierianum. The sequence continues at coordinate 217,889 of JAEQBH010004824.1, read as the reverse complement.
ACAAACTAAACTGTGATTTTACGCCGCAATGCTTTTGGAAGTCGACCTAAACAGTTGATTCCAGCTATCGATTTTAGTGGAAATCCACCGCGTTCTTGTAATCGTGCCCAATTTCAAAAGTTATAAATGTATCGCACACGCTTTAGTAAAGTTTAGTTTTTTGGGAACCCAGAGCAGGGGAAGAAGAAAACTCACTGTATATTTTAGAATAGATGTTTCTTTCTTTTCTTTTTATTTCTTCGATCTGAACCGATCTCGTTAGGATCGTCTAAGTCGGGAAGTAATATTTCACCTATCGTCGGTTTAAATGAAATCTAGACTATTTCTGGAAATCGTTTCTTCTCAGTTTATTGCAACTACAGTGGGTGTAATTTATCAATGCTCCATTGTAGATTGTAATGCAGTTTTCAAAAGCGCAGCTTCCACTAGTTTGAATTTATTGTTAGTTACAGTCTTTCCTGCATAAATTAGAAGGAAGTATCTGGAATTTGGGGAGGATTTATTTGATTGATGTGTTTTTCATGTAATTGTTCCCAATAGTAGTTTCGAATACCCATCCAAAGATTGTATCCTGCTCTGATTTCCAAGAGGCCCTTTGAGTGACACAGAGATGACGATTCCTAAGAGTTAGGAACATTCTAATTGTGGGTATGTTGGACCATTATTGAAGAACTATTGAGCTCTGAGAGTTCACTTAGATAAATACCCAGCCACTTATACTGATGATGGAGGGAATATTTATCAATTTAAATAATCGTAGATTTCACCTTAATCTATTGGAAAACTTCGACCGGTGGTAGCTGTGATCTAATCAAGGGAAGAAATATTCATATCTATCGAGAATCAGTTTGAAATCTTGCGATACCCCGACTTGGGAAGTAAGAAACTGGGCGCAGCCTCAAGAAATGGGTATGAAGTATTGAGAAAGAAAATACCTGCATTCAGGAAGATTGTGCAAAATACAGAAATGTCAGACTCTGTCTCGAGAGAACAGGTCTTCCAATTATGGAAATAAATGAGAAATCCAAACTCGCAATAGTAGGCATCTTTGACAAATCTCCTACCCAAATTTAGATAGAGTTTTAAATGGATAAAATGCGTAAATCGACCAAGCCATAGTGAGGTCTTCTTAGTGTCCATTTTTAAAGATAATTGATTCAGTCCAACTCATTATAGTTAATATGATTTAATGAGCTTATTTTTAATATCTTAGGGTGTAGATGTCCTCTTTAGGACAGTTATCCTTTAATTTCTTGTGGATCAATTTTATCATTGAGGCCCAGATAGTATGGATCTTGAGTAGTTTAGGTAGTTGATTTGAGAATCCAAGTCAATATCTGTGGGAATGATATATGGACTTACACCAAATTTTTACTACTTGAATGACTTGTGCACTTGCAGTGTCATAGACTAAACCCCATTATTAATTCCATAACATAAAATCAGTTTTATTCATTATTAAACAACTCTACTCAACTTGACATAGATTCAGGAGAATTTTAAGGCTGCTATATAGGAATTAAATTGAGTGGTTTAGTCTATACTCTCACAGACAATCAAACGCTTTTCTCAAAAATCCTCCCATAGGCATCGGATTAGTGCACATGGCATTGGCAAACAACCCAGCCTCAAATTTTGTGATGGCACGGAATGGATAAGGTCTGTCACCAATGCTAGGACGAGTGTACCCCAAAGATATGGCAATTGATTCCGAGTCGACTGATAAAGGCATGCCAGAGACTGTAGTCTCCAAAAGGAACTCCTTATCGGGATTCTCTCTCAAGTTAGAGTAGAATTCTCTAACAATTGAGAGGAGATAACCTTTTACCTCTTTACAAATAAACTACAACTTTTGAGCCTCTTTGATTGCACGGATGGGGTGATAAAAAATAAAGGTTGCAATTTTCATACCCCTTTCACAATGAAAGCCTCTCTTTGCAATTGACTGGGCCCACTTTGCTCATGCGGCTTCAGCAGATTCATCAAAAATTTCCTTAATCTCCTCATCCTCACTTTCTTCCTCATCTTCTGATGACTGATTCTTGCACTTTCCCTTGCTCTTTTTCACCACTTAAGAAGTGTCAGCCTTTCTCTTTTTCATAGCTCGCTCCACAGAAGAGCTAGCAGCCTTTCCTTTCCCAGTATTTTAGTCCTTGCCATAGATACGACAATGAGAGATAACACTGCCAAGATTTCCCACACACACAGAAAACACTCCCACAAGCCCATTTTGACAAGCGCTGGACCTCCCTTCCCCATATCCCTCAAAAATTTCTGCCCCACAACCTTTGTGGCAACCACACAATCCAACCAGAAAATTAATACCACAAACCAGCAATACCCAGCAAAGTCCATACCAAGACAACAGTACAAACCATAATATAGGGCTCAAAATGTCAGAGAGACACTCACTTACCCACAAAAGGCTCCAAAATATCCAAATTTCAAGTGAGAACTCCAATTTCGACCCCTTGATAAGCAAAAACCCTTCTCAAACACAACTCTTGTGCTGAAATGGTTAGGAAGGGATTTTGAAGGTTAAGAATGGTGAGGATGGGGTGATGGTGAGATGAGAGGTGTTCGACGACAGGAAAGTCACTGGGGTGGTTAGGTTTTCACGAGGAAAATAAGGAGATAGTTTAGGGATTTCAGATGGTGAGAGAAGAGGGAGAGGAGAGAGAGTTTTAATTTGCAAATAGGGGGGAGGAATATGCATAATATAGGGCAAAATTGCACTTGAGTACCGATACTAGGCTTTAAGTACCAGTACTGGGCTTTGAGTACCAGTACTCAAGTGCCACTGCACCTCCCTTCAACTTGAGTACCAATAATGAGCTTTGAGTGCCAGTACTGAGCTTTGAGTACCGGTACTGAGCCACTTCTGGACCTTCAATATACTTTGAGTACCGGTACTGACCTTGCAGAAAATTCAAATTTCATAACTTTCCTCCATTGCATACTCAAACTTTGCATAATGCTTCAATTTCCAACCAAACCCACTGGTGGCACATCTCAAATGCATATTCAAACTTGCTCTAAGACCTTCACACTCGCTTAAAACAAGCTTACTCAAAATGACCAGATCCTGAAGGTTTTCAACAAATTTGGCAACTTTAGGCCCAACAGTACAATAAATGGTGACATAGCATGATTTAGAAGTTTAAATGAGCAACAATGGCCTAAAATCATCTTTCAATTATATACAGATGTTCCAAAATGAATAAAACGCATGAAAATGTCAAGGCTATGCAAAAAATGCACAAAATGAAGCCAAAACCAAGCGGATTTGAGCTTGGTAACAAGAAAACAATGACTTGTGATAATTACAATACCAAAGGTATTCAAGATGAACAAAAATGGTACAAGCCATGATTCAAAAATGAGAAGAGCCAAGAAATGGATGAAAATGATCCCAAATATGACGAAATGGTCTTGCTCAAGCCTGTTGGTGTGCATGTGCAGTAGGAATTTACATAGTTCATAACACAAGTTCAAAGGGAAGCATAGTTCAAAAGTTCAAGTTCCATTTTCATGTAAGCCTAAAATCGAAAAAAATTATGCAATTAACTTACTCAAAACACTTAATTAAACCCAAACAAACAAAACATACTCCTTAAACAAAAAGAAGCTACCCCATAAAAGTATGAGTATGAATGACTATATACTCTCTCCCTTTGAAATAAGCATTGTCCTCGATGCAAGAAAAGATAAACACTAAGGACTGAACTGAAAAGGGAGGGGGCAAAAAGAGTATCATGAGTCAGCGTATCCATAATTCCAAAAAGAATGATTAAGAACTAACAATGAGAGACTATATACAATCAGTAATAACATAAATTACTCTAATGGGGCAACCTGGTAGACTGGATCTACTAACTCCTTAATACTCTCCTGACGGTCAAAGTTCTCAAGAAATGGCTTTAGGAGCTAACCGTTGACTTTAATGATTTTTCCATTCCCTGGATTCTCAATTTCGATTGCTCTATAAGGATGAACTATCTGACCACAAAAGGGTTAGTCCACCTAGAATGGAGTTTGCTTGGGAAAATGTGCAAAACTATACAAAAGTACCTTATGTTGAGGCTCAAAGGTCTTCCTCACAATGTGTTTGTCATGGAAAAGCTTGACCTTCTCTTTGTAAATTCTAGAGCTCTCATAAGATTCACTTCTCATTTCGTCAAGCTCATTCATTTGCAGCATCCGTTGTTGACTTGCTTTAGCCAAATTAAAATTTAGAGTTTTAATGTCCCAATAAGCCTTGTGCTCCATTTCCACTGGCAAGTGACATGCTTTGCCATAAACCAACCTATATGGAGACATACCAAGAATGGTTTTAAAAGTAGTGCGATGTTTCCAAAGAGCACTGCTAGTCAAAGAGACCAATCCCGCGATTAGGTTAACCATCTTTCTAAAATATGTTTTATCTCCTTATTGGCTAGTTCGGCTTGACCATTAGTCTGTGGGTGATAAGTGGTAGAAACCTTATGTGTGACTCCGTACTTTTTAACCAAATTCTCAAACGGTCTGTTACAAAAATGGAGCCCACCATCACTAATGATCGCACGAGGCATTTCAAAACAAGAAAAAATGAGTTCTTTCAAAAATTTCAAAACCACTTTATGGTCACTAGTTCGTGTTGGAATAGCCTCCACCCATTTAGAAACATAATCAACTGCCAATAAAATGTAAAGATACCTACAAGAAGAGGGGAAAGGGCCCATGAAGTCTGTACCCTAACAGTAAAAAATTTCAATGATTAAAATAGGGGTAAAAGGCATCATGTTTCTTTTTGTAACCCCTCCTAGTTGTTGGCACCTAGCACAAGTTTTTCAATATTCATAGAAATCTTTAAATAGCGTGGGCAAATAAAAACCAACTTGCAAGATCTTATCAGTTGTTTTCCTTGCAGAAAAATGCTCTCCACAAGTTTCTAATGACAAAGGTGAGCAAACCCACCTGTAATACACAGTACAATAATCTTCTCACCAACGATCAGGGCAATATTTAAAGAGATATGGGTCATCAAAATATTACATCTTAACATCAACCAGAAATTTCCTCTTTTGCTGAGAAGTCCACCTTTATGGGATTTGTCCTATTACTAAATAATTCACAATGTCAACATACCAAGGACAATGGACAAGAGCAAACAAGCCACCATCAAAGAAAGTGTCACCTATGGCAAGCAATCATAAGTCAGTTCCTAAACCAAACGAAAGGTGGTCAGGGGCTAAATTACATTCGACTTTCTTATACTTAATGGTCAAATTGAACTCTTGACCAAGGAGGATCCACCTAATGAGACAGGGCTTAGTATCTTACTTAGATAGCAAGTACTTCAGTGCCGCATGGTCAATGAAAATGATTATGGGAGACCCTACAATGTAAGACCTGAACTTATCTAGGGCAAAGACTATAGCTAAGAACTCTTTTCCGTAGTCAGATAATCGATCGGGCGGAATCTAGAGTCTCAAGTAAAGTACAATAGATCACAAAAGGGTTTTTATCCTCTCTTTGCCCTAAGACAACTCCTACGGCATAATCACTAGCATCACACATGATTTCGAAAGGGAGTTCCCAAATAGGAGGTCGCATGATAAGAGGTGAGACTAACATACTTTTAAACTTTTCAAAAGCCTCCTCACATGCTTGTGACCATTCAAAAATGACATCCTTGACAAGCAAACTGCAAAAGGGACAAGCTATGGCACTAAAATTTTTTATGAACCTCCTATAAAACCCTGAATGACCTAGGAAGGACCGTATGTCTTTAACACATTTAGGAGTAGGTAAATTCGAGATCAACCCAACTTTGGCCTTGTCTACCTCTACTCCTTCCTTTGACACTACATGTCCTAACATAATCCCTTGTTTCACCATGAAGTGACACTTCTCCCCATTTAAAACTAGATTTTTCTATGCACACCCTGCAACTTGTAGTGACCCTAGTAGGTATGAGCTCATTATGTTCATTTGCCACCACAGTGACCTAGTGGCACTACTTGGGTTGGGCTTACCCACTTGTTATCCGTAGTAGGGTAAATGATACCATGTTTGGTGGGCCTTCAGAATTTCTAAAAGTTTTGTCTCTTGATCAAGATTTAGAAAGGAAGATATGATCATAGGGAAAGTCTCTTCACTTCCTAGGAATGAGTATTTGAGATGAGACAAGAGAGGCTTTAATTCAAGCTTAGGTGGCTTCTCTTAGATCCAGAAACTCTCTCCTCAATCGAAATTCTTCAAATCTGTGTGTCCACCATTGGCTTCCATAACCTCACTGTAGCTCAAGTATGGAGTATAGAACCCACTTCAGGTGTGGTTACTTCCTCAACACACTTAGGGCTCACTAGACAAGACTTAAGAGGGTCATCACATGAAAAAATGATCTACAAATTTCTACACGACATATTCTATCACATTCACCTCGCAAATATCTTCACCATCCCCTACTTCCTTGATAACATTGAAAATGTTCAAGTTCACAATCATATCATTAAAAGACAATAACCTCCCCACAGAGAAGGTATTAGCAAAGGGCCAAGAAAGGAATCGCCAAGAATCACTGGAAACTAACTTCCTTAACTCACCACAAGCTGAGTATTAAGTACGACAAAGTCCACAGGAAAATAGAACCTATCTACTTGCACCAATACATCCTTCACCACACCTCTAGGAATCTTCACACTACGGTCAGCTAGCTGGAGGGTAATGTTAGTAGGCTCTAACTTTCCTAACCCTAGCTCAACATACACCGAGTATGGCAACAAATTCTCACTCGCTCCCAAATCTACTAAAGCACATTCCAACTTCGAGTTTCCTACCACTATGGGAATGGTGGGGCTTCCTGGGTATTTGTATTTGGGTGGAAAATTATTCCTAATCAGAGAGGTGGATTGTTCGGTCATAAAAGCAGCATTGTGGACACCTAACTTCCTCTTCATAGTACACAAGTCTTTTAAAAATTTAGCATATGAAGGGATTTGTTTATGGCATCCAACAAGGGAATGTTCAATTTAACCTGCATGAACAGCTCATAAATTTCAACATGATTATTCAATTTTTTTGGAATTCTCAACCTATGGGGATATGGAGCTGAGTGAGATGTTTAGCTTTTCTTTTATCTTTATCCGACTCTACATCAACAACATCGGCTTTAGGGACATTAGGCTCATCAATCACATCATCATCCTTTTTTTCTTCATTTTTCAAATCTTTTGAAATCTCTTTAGCAAGATCCTTGGGATGTATGGTTTTATCAATTGTTTTCCTACTTCGAAGAGTGGTGATAGCCTTACAATGTTCAAAGGTCCCATCATTTTGACTTGAGGTCCCAACACTATTTTGACCTTGGGGGTTTTGAATGGGTTAAGAAGGGAATTTCCCTTTTTCTTGTTGAGAACTCCCCATAGAGGCGGTCAACTTAGTAATTTGAGACTTCACATCATTTATAGCAGTTCGAAATTCAATGTTAGTTTACTATTGAGATTGGACAAAATGTACTACAATGTCCTCCAAATTTCTTTTATGTGGAGGTTGGTAAGGTTGATGATTTTGATTTCCTTGGGGAAAAGGGTGAAAGCTTTGGCTAGGATTCGCCGAAAATCCTTATGGCCCTTGATTTGGAAATGAGCTTGATTTGAAAACCCTTGGTTTTGAAAAATTTTGACTTGGAAAGTTTTAGTTTGGAAAACCTGGGTTGCTTTGACTTGAGGAAGCGTGCCCTCCATCACTCCTCCAGCTAAAGTTAGAGTGTTTACTCCACCCCAGATTATAAGTTTCCGAATATGGAGAGTTGAAGGGCTTCCTTGGGTAATTAAGAAGTTCTTTGTATCTTTCCCATACGGTGGCAAAAGATTCACCTGGTTTTTCAAAAAAGTTTTGGATAGCCCGCATGAGTGCATTTGTGCGTCCCGGAGGGAAGAATTTGTTTAAAAATACACTTCGCATGTCCTCCCAATTAGAGATTAAATTAGGAGTAAGAGAATGAAACCATGTTTTAGTCTTTTCCTTTAGAGAGAAAGGAAACAAAACCAAACATATTATATAGAGGGGTGATCCTGTAGAAAGGAAAGCGCTCCAAAAATCCTTAAAGTCTCTCTATATGAGCAGGGTTCTCAAAACTGAACCCCGATATTCGTGGAGAAGACGACCATCTCCTAAGCCACAGAAAACGGCAATTTCTTCAGGTAGGCGAATACATGAGTTTGTTGTGTTTCTTTGAGGTCTCAAAATCTCTCTGAGGGTTCTACCAACATTAGGCAAAGGGGCAGGGAGAGCTCTATATTGATTATGTTGAGGATTGACGTTCTCCCCTCCCACCGTCTGATCATTTCTACCGTACAACACCATCTCCTTTTGTCTTGGAGTGACTTAAGATCTTTGTGGGTTAAAAGGTGAAATTTTGCTCATTTGAAATAAAAGGAATTTGTTGATTTTCTATGTGCTCAATTAGAGAAGTGGAAGGTAAATGAAACAAACGTTCCATAATCGAGCTTCGAGGACTTTGTTAAGGCAGACTTACAGCCGATGTTGCTCATCACGAGTCCACACCTACATGCACCAATATCACCCCAACAAGAACAGTATTCACAAATATTATATGCACAAAGAATTTTTGCACAATTTAAGAGAATGAAGAGGACTTATCGGATTTGCAATGCAATTGCAAATTACCACTAGCTCTCTTTGGATCAACTAGAATGCTCGCCACTACCCTGCAACGGCGCCAAAAATGCTTGTCCCTTTGAGGTGTACTCAATATGTTCCCAAGCGTAGGAACTCAATATCGCCAAGCATAATAATTCTATGGGAAGTCCACAAGTCATCTCGATAAAGAGTGGGGTTCTAAAAGGATCCTTAGGTATTGATATCCCTGAATGTGCAAATAAAGTAAATCATGGGGGGTTTTGATTGTTTGATGTGGTAACCGAGTGATTTAAGATTATATTATCCACAAGAAAGACGAGTGATAGGATTCTAGGATTTATACTTATCCACAACTAGGTAACAAGCATCTCTCACTTATATTCTCATCTAGGATCCATTAAGGAATGGTCTTTGATGGGAGATATGACTTTAAAAGTTGTTTACAAAATGAAGAATGGGAGAATGATGTCAAATGCTCACTTAGAAAATTTATACAAACACTTAGCATGCATTTAGGTTCAAACACAATGTGTACCAAGGTTCTCTTGTTCACACATTGTCAATAATATGCCAAACTGAGCATTTAGAGAGAATGTAGTAAGTATTTAATATCATACAACTTCCATTGAAGCACAAGGGGTGAGAGAGTGTTGTTACCTTTGTTGGTGATGAGTTTCCACTGTTCGAATCCTATCTTGGAGGTTTAGAACTCCATTAAAGCTAGGAAATGACTAATAAATGCAAGAACATCCAACATAAATGCAAGTAGAAGAGAAATAAATGCTATAGATTGATGTAAAACCAGATGAAACAAGTTTAGATATGAAGCTACAGGTTAAAACACTTAAACTAAGTATTACAAGTGATTAACTATAGGAACAAAAAAATATCTAAGCTATGAAAAGTAGAAATTGCAAGAAACCCTAGAAAAATAGATAAAATCCTAACTAAAACTAAGAAAACCCTAACTTAGAAAATTCTTTCTCAACTCAACTACTAAAGAGGCTTAAATACACCCCCCAACAAATTTACACAAACAAGGGAACAAAAGACGATCGTGCCCTTGCACAAATATCATAATTTCGGATGCACCTAGTTGAATCTAGAGCACCAGAATCGGTACTCACTTTTCAATACCGGTACTCCACATTCACTAGGCCTTTAACAACTTTGAGTACCGATACTCACATATCCAATACCGGTACTCACCTTCCTATGCATCTTTGACAACTTTGAGTACCGCATCGACGATCCAAGCATCAAGATCACCTTCCTGACGCTAACACTTCGAAAAATTCAATATTGACATATCCAGTACTTGTACTCACCTTCCTTTTCTGCATAATTTCACTTCATAAATCCATGGAACCTCCTGTTGACGCATAAAACCTCGAGTGGCCATCCCTAACCATTCCTTAGGTTGAGGAGAGGGGAAGAACAAGATTTGAGTAGGCTTTGGCAAATTGCTTTGAAATTTGGCTCTTCTTAGAAGTGAAAACGCGCATAAGTGCTTCCTTCAAAACATGGTTGTCCTCTAAGCATCCAAAGACATTTCAAAAAGGTGCAAGGAACATTAAACAACCGTCAAGAGCATAAAACAGAAAAGAAAGTCAAAAGCACCTATTCTACACAAACTAAGGGCAAAATACGAGCTAGAAAGGCTAAAAGCAAGTACAAATACTATATTTATTGTGTTAGACAATTGCTAATAGAAGGTCAGTTTGAACACATTTATTTTGTCTCAAAAATGCCAAGTGAAAAACAAATGGAAATGGATCCTTAGGTTTTAAATGATTTGGAATTGTAGGTGTGAAAGATTAGAGTGACTTAGCTTAGTCACTCCCCTTGTGTTTCAAAAAGCTATTTCTGAAAGATCCCGACCCGGATTAACCTCATGAACCCAAGGGGACCTCCCGGCACTCCAACAGATATAGAAACTTTTCCTCAAAACAATCAATTGGGTAACCATAGCGAACCCCTACAACTTAACATATCTTTAAAATAATGCGGAAGCGAAGTGTAAATCTTATTTATTTTTTTTTTTTTTCAAACACTTAGATTTTTCTTAAAATCGGCCGAGTTTCCTCTCGTTTGTCTGACTTTCCCAAATTTACAAAACCTCGCGAAACATTTAAAAACACTTCTAATCTTTCAATTGTCAACTTCCATTTTAAGACTCCTCGTCCACAACCCAATTAAGCACACAACTCAATCAAGCAAAATATATACACATATACATTTATTTACTTCAATCATCAAAACATTCAAAACTTCTTCAATTCCATGCACGCTTTATGTGCTGATCAGCTTGAGCCTGACTTGGGTCGACCGCCACGCATCTTTGTCCACCGAGGATCAAAGCCCACGTAGTTCCTTTTAAAAATATATACATATATACATATATATATGACAAAATATTTAACATATCCAATATGCAAAATATTTATACACGTACATGTGACGTCGTTTCCTCGATGGTTTCGACCACTCGCAAGCAGAGGGTACTCTGACCCACAAGACTTGTCTCAGTCCTCGAAATGTTTTGAAACATACGGAAAGAGTGAGCTAAAGGAGCTCAAAGTGGAGGTACATTTTCATTTAGACAACATTTTCAAGATATATCAAAGTAATAAATACTTATACAATTAAAAACCAATTTATGCTTTAAACTTTCTTTCTAATGGAACCCATGGGTAAACACACCACGCTTCCGGCATCGACTTGAGGGACAAGCCTCAATCCAAATTTCATAACCACTAAGGCCGCTGGAGAAACTCACGCCATGCATAGCGTCTACTACAAGACCTTATCACGTGTAAGGATATTACGCTAAAAATCTATTTCCCTCCGGTTAGCATCCTACAACTTTTCCCCTCTAAATCCTTACACGCTTTAAGGTACCTCACCGATATCACTATAACAAATATATAGTGGGTTAGGGTAACTATCGTAAGAAACCTTTTATTCAAAATACATTTATAAATTCATTTAAATCCTTACTTATCATTTAAACACATATATACAAGAACTACACATATGCATTCTTACACAGCTTTAAACTTCCATAATGCCTTAACATATGCATACATATATAATTTAATATAAATACATATATTTAGGCAAGATAAACATATATATATATATATATATATACTAATAACATATAACATTTACTACATTCTTATTAATATACATATATAAGCATTTACATGAAACTTTTCATTTTAACATTAAAATCGGTCACTTTTAAAACTCAATTTTCAAACATCGCTTTACACTCACTGCTCACCGCTTCAACCCGCCACTTCCCGTCGAATTCCCGCTTCCGTCCGACAGTCCTTTTCAATCTTTTCAAGAAACCACCACAAACATTAACCATAACTTCCATTTTAATCCACCATACACATTCATTTTCACCCAACCACATCACATTCACTTTAATCTCATTTAACCACACTTAAAATACATAACCAAGGAAATGACCAAAATACCCTTTTACTTACAAAATGACCTTTACCACCCCCAATCTCTAAATCCTTTTCTTGCTAACCAATTTCAATGCATTTCTAGAGTTAATATTCACCCTAAAACACATGGAAATTACCAAACTACCCTTGACCCCTCTCATTTCCCTTTTTGGCCGAAATATGCACAAGCCATATTCAATTTTGTTCTTCCATTTTCTTCATTCTAATCACTCCAATCTAATGCCTTATACCTCAATTTCACTAATCCCTAACCAATTTAACATGTCAAGGCCAAATGCACTATCAAACCCTAACTTATCACTCACTTTATTTTTCAAAACCCTTAACTTGAATCTGCATTTCTTTTTCTCTAAATTTTATATCAAAATCATCATGATTCAACCTTAAATACCACTAATTCACATCCATTTTCAAGAAAATCAAGGCATTAGTCATGAAAACATAAAAATCAACTTTCCCACCAATAGAAACCTACTTGTTTTGCTTCCTAGCTCTTCTCCGATTCCACTCAGACTTTCACTTGGAAAGCTTGAAGGAGAAGAAAATCACATCCCACCTTGCTCCACCTTGCCTCACACGTTTTTTTTTTCCTTCCTTCTCTTTTCTTTCCTTTCTTTCTTTCTTCTCTTTTCCTCTCATGGCCGAGCCTCTCTTTGAGCAAACTCAACTTTGAATTTACATTTTGATCCTCACAACTCTTGCCAAATTGCACTTAAGCCCATAACCATTGGTTGATGCAAGTGACTTTACACATGTCACCTTGTCATCGTCCATTCTTATGAGTCACAAATCCACTAATCCATTATTTAAATCATAACTAATGACAGTTAAAGTGTTTTGATCGGGCTCACAAGAAAATATCTCACTTACATCGATTTACTCGCTACTTTATAATCGCTTTTATACCGACAACCAAAATATTCTATGGTCGCCTAAACTTCAAATCGACCATGAAATATTCTAATTAAATCTCACAAGGGATTCCGCCTCAAATCACCGAAATCGGATTTAAAATCATTAAAATCGAACCGACAATAGCGTATTATTATCCGAATTACGTTCGGATCACCTGGAAACTATCCAAACGGACTCCGTTTCACTCCGTTTCAGTTTCGTTAGACTCTATGATTAATTTTGGACATTTTCGTATTTTCAGCCCAATTTCCGAAAAATTTCAACGCATGCTCCAAATTTCAATCCGGAAATCACTATTCACTTAAATCTTCAATTCTCTTCTAAATATCAGTTCAAAGTAATAGGAACTGAAATTTCTTAAAAATTCCTCTGCAAACCCCTCCATCCGGATATAATAAGAAGAATTACTATTCATTAGGGCATCCTAAGTGAAAATTTCAAAATTTCACTTTTATGCCCAAATGACGTCCTAGAAAGACTTTAAATTTAATCTACCTCGCTTCTATCATCGCTCTAATGTTGGTTCAACAACTACTGACTATATGCCTTAATGGGTTGGGGTTTTACAATTTCTCAAGGAGTCTTACACATACACACGTTTGATCTCTTGTGTATACCATGGTTTCAAGACCTTTTTACTTGAAATCCACTAGCGATTTTAACCACACTAAGTTTATGGATGCCGCGAAAGTTGCCGGCTGGGCCCCAGCAAAAAGAGAAAAATATCTGAAAACACTGCCGAAAAAAGTGAAAATAAAGCCAAAATGTCGCAAGATGGTTGTGAATAGAATGAAATTGGGATCATCCAATCGGATCGGGTACTGATCGAAGGGCGCTCCAGAAAGCCTAATGCAGGCGGTGGCGAGAGCCATTGACTTCACTTTGCACTGCTGCGGTTTGAGGAACTGGATCCATCCCACAACCTGGGCCTTTAGGTTTGGCGGTTGGTGTTTGGGGTGAGTTCGAGGTGGGCCAACTAAATGCCCAGTGCCCTTAATAACTTGTGTGGCCCGGTGGGAGTCTCGATGAATCCACATTCTGAGGACTTACTCGGCTAAAACTTATAGGCACTATTTTTCTTTCATTTTAAGTAGTTTAATGTGAATATAAATGAAGTGCGTTCTCATCCTTTCTTGGATTAGACTCTTCGAATAATCGTGCAGGTTGGAAGGCTTAAGTTTGGGGTGTAGAACCTTGTTCATTGGAAGTCATGATTCAGCTGCCCCGGGTTCATGCAAGAGGAAAGGTCCTTGGCAGGGGAGGTGGGGTGATTTACGGTCTTCCTTCTTCTGCTCTTGGCTATGTTCTTTAGAAAGTTTAAACCACAGGATCTCCAAATTGGCTAAAAAGGCTGGCATTGTCAAGTTCTGCGTTCATTTTGGTCCTCCGCTACTCATGTATCATACTCATTTCATTTATTGTTTTGGTGTATTTTCCAAATTAATGTGTTTTTGTTTCGTCAATCTCAGGGACAACCAAGAAGCCAAGTTTTGGGGTATGATGAGTGTCCAAAACAATCATTATAGACCCGTGTTTGTGTGTTTGCATTCTAGCTTGAACGTAAATAGGTGGTGTTTTTTATTTATATCTAATATTTGGTTTATCTCTGGTCTTTCAAGTAAAATTGTGCAGTTGGAGACAAGTTGAAGATTTGAAGATAGGAATCTTTGAATCAACTTCCGCCTTGCGCGTCGCCGCGTCCTTTGAATATTTGCCGGTACGAATAAAGCAAAATGGGAATGGGAGAGGGGCGAATCTGACGAAGTGGAGAAAGGCAAAGACCAAAGTTAGAACAAAGTTTCTTTGTATGATTTACTCTTTTCCTGTCTTTCTTACTTAGATATGTATGGATTCCCCAAACATGATCTTCTCTTTATCGATTATGAACTAAATTCATTAGGTTAGGGTTTTGATGTAACCTTAATCTCAGATTTATGGATTTGCATTAAATTATATATTCAGTTTTACTTCTTACGATTATTGATTGTCTTATCTCTACATGAAATTCATACTTGTACTTTATCACTATAGGTATGCTCAAGCTAGGGTTTTGAGATCGAGAGATGATAAACCTAGGGACATGAATAAGATATCATATAATCAATCAAAGAGTAGAGATATCATGATTTTATATGTGGTAACAAGGGTTTGCCTTTAATGCATTCGATAGTTTTAAGGTTTGAGGCAAAGGTGCAATACAACCTACTATTAGGATAGGTATTCAATGCGAGAGATTGATGCATATAAAATATCAACACTTGCATCAATTCAAGTAATATAATTGAGTTCAGTGTGCAAATATCCATAAAGCGTGCAGTTGGGTGAAGTGAAATGACAGATATTTAATTCGTTACGGAAGACACTTTTGTAGTGAATCTAGTAATTTGGCAAGTCTATGGCCTTAAGTTTGATATATCTAAATAATATTTAGGGTGAAATGGTTTAGTAGTTTTATTTTGAGCTCCTTGTAGGAGCGCCTTGCACATGGGCATGAGCTAGCTCTATCATGAATCCTATCTCTTGACCACTCCTATGGGTTCTAAGATCCACTACGACCGTGCACGATGCATACGCATTTTTGGTCCATTTTAAGGGGCTAATCATCATTTATTTTGTTTTTCACATATGAGGTCTTAAAATCCCATATGTGAATGTCACAAAAAAAAAAAATCTTCTTCGTAGAATCTTGTTTAGCTTGTATATCATCAGAACTCAAATTGAATCCACATTTGGAAACAAAAAAAAAATTTAAATGAAATTCATATTCTAATTCTACCAATATTTGTCAATAAAAGTCTTCTAAACATAAACTTGCAACCACTCGATCCGAAAAAAATCCAAATAGACTAACAGTCTCAATGGTATTATTATTAATATTATTATTTTTAATTTTATTTATTCATTTTTTTTTTTTGTTTTTATTCCTTGATGTACCTGCTCCCATATATCATTAACTACATTCCTCCACAGCATCCTCTTACGGATTCTATAATTGCACGAAAATAATTAATCCATAAGAAGTAAGCTAAAAGCCAAATAAGAGTTTTAATGGTTTATGGATGCATGTATTTTAAATTCACAATTAAGATAACATTTTTTCTTCATAAATCCCACATAAAATTCGCATGAATAAACTAGTTTTATATATATCATTGCTTTCATAATACACCTTTGCTTCTCCAAAATATTTATTCCAAGAATTTTGTCAATACTATAACTTGGTGAAACGCAGAACATATTGTTAACTACTATCACTGTTGGCTGGAGCTATATTTATCAACTACTATCACCCGTTGATTGGACCTATGTTATCAACTACTATCACTGAATTGGCGGGGCATCTTTGTCAACTACTATCACTTTCGTTGTGGGGGGGTAAAATAACACCTTTTTTTTCAGCAATTGTGAAACACATACTTTTCCTTACAAATCACGTATTTGCTCCATATATATGATTTACTTTAACAAATAAGAATTTCGTCCATAGGTACATATATAATATCAATATATATATATATATATATATATATATATATATATATATATATATATATATATATATATATATATATATTTATTACTAAAATCTGCGTTAACCTACTACGCGGTATCTCGGAACCTTGGTTTTCCGTCGAAGAGACTACGAAATCTCTATGCACCTTAATAATGCGAGAAACTTCTATTAGAAAAATATTGTTTCTATATATATATATATTTGTGCTCTAGGTTTTGCTTACTCCTAGTATTTTATTTTATTTTTCTAAAACCCAGACATTTAAACCTAAATTTATGAAAATAATTTGCTAACTTAAGAGTTTTCTAAGTTAGGCTTTGAAAAGCCTCCACATCCTAATTCCAATATTTTTAAATCGCCGTCTCCCGAAATTAGGGATTTTTGTTTTATTTTCTAAATTTATTATTGGAAGAGAGGAAGTCTTTTTGGAGTCTTGTATAGAATCCCAGGTTTTACCCACACAGTGTGAGTCATGAATGCCAAAACCACGTCAAATATCAATTCATAATAATTTTTTCTCAATACTTTGTATTCCCTATATTTGTAGGGTTTCATATTTGAAGTTGTAGAAAACCCTAAGCTTTCAGATTTAGGGTGAGGAAGCCTTAGACGTTTCCAGATCTAAGTTTAAGGGTTAGAGATCTGGTTACACTATTTTCTATATGTCTTGAATAATCCTAGGTTTCACATTTGAGAAATTTTTTGACTTCTAGGCTTTAGATCTAAATTTTGGAAACCCCAGGTTTTCCATTTGATTTTAAAGCTTTGACTACAGAAAACTCTGAAGAGAATATAGTTAGAGTCATTTAGACGCCAATCCACCTCCTTGGTCTTATGTTTACTCTCTGCTCTTCTGGAGAAAAAGCTAGCGTGATCTTGGGAGGCTAGGGTGTGAAAGAATGGGAAAGATTCTTTTATAATAAGTTTCCCCCAATAATTGCCTTTCAACTTTGTATCTTTATAAATGTTATACATCCTTTTTTTTGAGTATCATGATTCTTACGTCTGCAGCTGCTTGAGAGGACTTTGGTCCTCTAAACATGAGCATCTGGGTTCTTCGAGGTCATAGGATTACTTCTCTTATCTACTAAACTCTAATTCCCACGTTTGCTTCGTTTCCTCATGGTTATTCCATTGGGCTTTTACTAGTTTCACAATTGCACGTCGAAGAACCTTTTCCATACTATCAACAATTCAAATAGAATATTCTTCGCAAGTCAGATTTTATCCACAGATAGGTTCGATCTCTAACACGCGGGAAGGATTATATTATATTTCCTTAGTGATGACACATGAAATACATCATGTATTTTTCCCAAACTTGGGGGTAATGACACTCTGTATGCTAAGGCACCTACCTTCTCAAGCACTTCAAATGGTCTCACATATCTAGGACCTAGCTTTCCTTTCTTTCCAAATCTCATCACGTTTTTCATTGGTGACACTTTTAGGAAAACATGGTCACCCACTTGGAATTCCAATTCTAGCCTTTTGTTGTTCGCATAATTTTTATGTCGACTTTGAATAGTCTTCAACCTTTCCCGTATTAATCAAATCTTTTCCGTAGTCACCTGAACCAACTCCGGACCCAAAAGTTTCCTTTCACCATCGATGTGTCTTAGCTGTGAGATTAGGATCTATTTCTACGCCCAGGGCTTCGCATAGCAGTGCATCCCGATACTTGTTTGAAAGTTATTGTATAAACAAATTCAATTAAGGGCATATGATCTTGGCGCCTCCAAAATCCAAAAACATGCTCGCGGCTATATCCTCCAAAATGCGAATTACTCTTTTTGGTACATTACCGCGCCAGTGCAGCGGGTGAAATGCGATTGCTAAAATTTTTGTTGGGTCCTAAGAGCATTTAAGCTCCTCCAATTTTGGAAGTAAAGCGGGTATTCTATCTAAAAAAATGATGGACAAGATTTATGGCGACAACCTCTTTAACATAAAGGCTAATTTATCTAAAGTGTAGTTACGTATTGGTAGAAAATAGGCTGACTTTGTCAATCCTATCAATAATCCCACAATACGCATCATTACCTCTTGAGAAGTTTAGGTAATCCACGAATCAAATTCCATGGTAATATTCTCCACTTCCATTCGGGAGTGATGGGGTTCTGACTTTCCCCAGCCGTTGGTGCTCAACTTTCACTTGTTGCCGACCAAACACTATCTTTGTATCAACTCTTGCCAATATCTGCGTTTTAATCCATGCCACCCAATACAATTTAACTATGCCATTATACATCTTTGTCCCCCGGGATGCAACATAAATCTAGAGTTGTAAATCCACAGGAGGCTCTTCCTTAGCCACATTTAAACGTGAGGTACACACAATCTATTCTTGAATTTGGAGTGTCATCATCCATCGATGCTCGTCATATTTTCCCTTTCCTCACCTTATCCACTTATTATTGTGACTACTATGCTTTCAAGGTCATCCTTTTGCTTGAGAGACTTAATCCTCGATTAGGTGCACGGTTGCACATTAAAATTAGCTAACAAAATTCCAGATTCCAAAGATTGGAATTGAACTTGTAAAGCATTCAAGTCAAAAAACAATTAAACCTGCATTACTTTCAGAGTTGACATAAAACCATGTGATTTTCTACTTAAGGCATCAACAACTACATTAGCCTTACCATGATGATATAAAATGTTGCAATCATAATCTTTAAGGAGTTCAATCCACCTTCATTGTCTCATATTTAACTCCTTTTGGGAGAATAAATATTTCAAACTTCTGTGGCCTGTATAAATCTAACAGGTCTCACTATACAAGTATTGTCTCCAAATTTTTAGTGCAAAATCCACGAGTTTAACCGACTTTAAGTCATATGGGTGGGAGTAATCTATTCATGGTTTCCAATTGCTGAGCATATACTATCACTTTCCCTCTTTGCACTTGAGCACCTGTTTATTGTGTCAAACCTTAGGCGTGATGTGTCACTATTAAAAATAAATCCTCTTGTACTAGACGAAATTGTCAACACTAGAGCCGATGCCAACTTCTTCATCAGTTCCTCAAAACTACCTTGACACTCCTTACTCCACTCAAACTTGGCATTCTTCTAAGTGAGTCTAGTAAGTGGTAGTGATATTTTGGAAAAACCTTCATTGAATCGTCTATAATAATCAATCATGCCCCGCTTTACCTAACTTTAGTCAACATTGGTAGGTATCTTCATTTCGACCATTTGCCTCTACCTTTCTGGATCTGAAATTCCATCCTTAGAAACTGTGTTTCTAGGAAGGAAGTGAATAACCGAAACATTTATCGCTTACTTACAAGATGGTGCTCATAAGGTTTGCAAAACAACACGCAAATTCTCGCTATACTATTGCTTTGCACTTCACTTTGGGTACACTGGATATAACATCTATGAAACCACAACAAATTTATCCGGATAAGGGTTGAAAACCTAGTCGGCTAAATCTACTCTCAGACTACTGGGGCGTGAGTCGGCCCCAAATGGATCAATATTAAAAACTCATAGTGTCCATGCTCCTGGTGTAGCGAACTGATCTTTAATATGTCTTCACTCTTCACCCTTAGTTGATGATATCCAGACCTAAGGTCTATCTTAGAGAAAACACAAGACCCTTGCAACTGATCAAATAAGTCAACAATCCTGGGTAGTGGGTATTTATTTCTGCTTTGTCACCTTATTCAGCTCCTGTAGTAATACATAATCTTAAAGTCTCATCCTTCTTTTTAGCAAGAGCATGAAGCTCCCGAGGTGATACAAGTCCTAACAAAACCTTTATCAAGCATTTCCTGCGATTTGTACTTTCCAACTCCTTGAGTTCAAAGTCATTGATAGGTGCTGGAGATAGGAGTTGTTCCTGGCATTAGGTCAATGGTGAAATCCACTTCCCTATTTGGGGGTAGTCCAAGAAATTCCTCATGAAATACATCCGAATAGTCCCTTGCAATGGGAATAGCACCTAATTTCGCATCATTATTATTTCCCACAATATATGTAACACCCCAAATTATACCCTAGTAGTTTATTACATGTTTAGGGTATAATATAAGTTAAATTTGCATTTTTCGGGAATTTAAATGCTAAGTGTGAAAATTGGTAAAATGGTCAATTATCAAATTAAGGACTTAAGGGACATTATGTAAGAAGATTATATGTTGTTGTGAAATATTAATAAGTTGAGTTGCAAATTGAGATAAGAGGAAGGACTAAATAGCTAAAAGGAGAAATTTGAGCCAAATGGCATTAAAGATGAGTGTCTTCTTAGAAGATGAATATCTCATTTTGGCTTGCTGGGATTATTCTGGCATCCGGTTCTTATGGGAGAAGGAAATGATTTGGCTTTTTCTCTCCATTGTTTTTTGGCTCTCTTTATCAAGGAAGGGATACACAGAAAGGAAAAGTTTAGAAAGAAGAAGAACAAAGCTTGGTTTTGAAGATTTCAAGATAATCAAGTTATAGCTTTCTCCCATTTGTTAGGAAACTATTCTAACTTCCTCTTTGTCTAGGGTTGTGTTATGAAAAGCCCTAACTCTTCCATAAATGAGGTTTTGGTTGGTTTAAGTTCAGTTTTGAGGTTTGTTTTGGTTTGGTTTTGTTTTGGTTGGAAAGCACTGGGTGAAAATGGCCAAAAATACCTGTTCTGTTTTGTTGACTCCTCCACCTAGGCGAGGTCTGCTGCACCTGGCGGGCAGAAGCCCAGATTAGTAGGTCTCTACCTTGCCTCGGCGTGGGTTACTCCGCCTTAACGTAGTTCCTCGCCTAAGCGAAGGTCTCCTCTTTGGCAGAAGCCGTGACCACTCATCATGTTTTGTTTCCTTTATTTTTGTTAATTCTAGAAATATCTCTTTTGTTTGGACTTTATGTGGGTGATAATTAGGTATGTAAATTGGGTCAATTGATGAATCCAATAAGTGGTGATAAGGTCGGGTAGCATATTTTAAACCACCCTCTTTCTATGGTATTAAACAAAATGTGTAATGGACAGAAATGAAGAATGAGGAAAGTACAATCTAAGTGGCGAGAGTACTCGCGTAAATGTTATTTAAAACCGATTATCGTCTCATTCGCCCCACCTCGGTGTGAACCTATTTACAGGCGGACTTTTTCTTTCCCCTTATTTGTTTTAGTTATATAAATGCAAGAATCAACCAAGAACAATATAACAAACTCATTAACACATATAATTGTATGTTTGCCTAAAATGAATAGTGAATGAATAGGCACATTTATGTTTAGTGCTTGGAACTCTCCTGTCTGATCGTGACACTTGTTTCGTGTGGGGAACATGCTCCCAGTTAGTGCTTCGGCACTCTTGCAAATCTTTACGGCGCCACATTACATTTGATATTTGCAAGCACGTTACACATTTAGTCAGTTCGACACCTTTGTTCGATCTTTATGTATCATTACCTTTGGGTACCTAATATTGCGTCCTCTCATTTCATTATGAAGTGATGCTCTCTGACAAACACTTACATGATAAGTATTTGAATAATGAAACATAAGGAAATAAAAGTAATCAGCTCTAATGCTAAGGCATAATTTTGTTTTGTTCTATAGTGTACTTACGAGTACCTTCTATTCTAAAATCTCTGATTATGAACTCCTACGGGAGATGTGAAAACTCTTGAATATGAATTATGTTATATGTATACTATAATTGAAGACTACTTCATGTGGTCATTTATGTTATATGTTTTCCCACTAAGCTATAAGTTTAGCACGAGTGTTTCATCTGTGTAGGTGCTGAATAGGTCGTCAGAGACATCCCGCATTCGCTAGGGCTAACACAGCATTAGGAGTCCACCTTATGTAGGTTTTTGATTTTATGTTTGGAAATGTAAATGTAATATTTTAGAGATATTACAACTTGTATAAATACAAGTGGATGGACTCCAACATATATGTATAGGACAATCTAAACACCACTACAGTGGTAGTTTTACAATTTTACTTTTATTATGATCTTATGATTTGAAATGGGTCCTGATGTCAAAATATCGGGTTAGAAAGTCCGGAGAGTTACGTAGCGGCGTCCCCATCACGCCTCGGTTTAGGAAAGAGAGTTACAATATAAGCCGGATGGCCCAGCAGCGTGCTTTGTAGCGGAAGGGTGTGGGCGCTGCATAGTTTGCAACTAATTGGATAGGAGTATCATCATAACTCCTTCAGCAGAGTCGAGTTCTCAGGAATATGAAATGTCACTTTCTTAACAAAACAATCGACTAGGGCATGGTGAGTACGCTAGCAATCCATTCCCAAACAATATCAAATCATGTAATTCCAATGATATATCAAGTCCACATCACGATTTCCTGCCCCGATCCACGATACTATCATTTCTTAATAACTCACGGTATCTAAAAAGTTTTCCAATTGGCATGAGACAAGCATAAATTGTGGCGGCGCTTTAGTGCGGTTAACCGAGCTATAAATAAAGAATGAGTACCTCTGGATCAATAAGCGCACTTTGGTGGATAAATGGCCCCGGATGATTTATGTGATAACATCTAGTGAGATTTCAGCATCTTTGTTTGTCATAGCAAACACTCTGCCTTGGGTCCTTAGCCCAGGCATTCCTTCATCTAACCCTTTTGCGGGAAATTTTTTAGGTGTGGACAGTCTCGAGCAAAATGACCATGTTCACCACAATTATAGCATACACCACTCTCTCTGTAGCACACACCACCATGATGCTTGCCACAAGTGTTACAAGGAGGAATTTGTATTTCCTACTTCTTTCAGTTGGTGGCACCTGACCTTCTTGCAATCTAGTTTTGGTATTTTTAGACATGAAAATTATCCTTATCTACCTCTCTTGTGTTTAGCTGTACTTTACTAGAGCTCTTGGCACTCCTCCTCTGCTAAGAGGCACTTTACCATAACCACAAGTAGGTTTGGAGCCCTATGGGAATGAGGCTTATCAGCCCCCAAAAATGGATCACCCTCTGGCGAAGCTCTGGCTCCTCAGATAAATAGGCTCGGAAGCCAAGACGGGACAGTTAATTAGATTTGGCCTCATGTCGATAAATGGAGCTGCCTTACTTGTATGAACTCATGTTCTTTTTGGCGACACCTCTGGCAAATATTTCCTAAAGACTTCTGTTAAAGCTGATCTATTTAATGGTTCCTTGGTTCCCTTGAATTTTCTTCTCCATCCTCTACCAATGTTCTACCTCGCCACCAAGCAAAGGTAGCCATCTGACCTTTTGTGTCTAAGCAATTAAAACTCGAAATAACTCATACTTCTCTCTCAAGATCAAGAACGTAGTTCCTGCTGTTGGATTCGACTCTCCTTTAAAAGAAGGAGGGTACAACCTCTTAAACTGATCAAAGTTACTCCTACTAGTCATAGATAGCATTGGCGCATGTGTTTGGCTTCTAAGACGGCTGAGACTTATACTTTCGCGGCTTAAGCTTGAATTTATATACAGTGCAGTATCCCGAACATCATTCTCCCAATTTACTTAACTTGCTCCCAGGCCATTCCCTCTAATGTCGAATGAGGTGCCTCTTCTTGTTCAATGACCCTACGAGGGATATTCAAATTTCCAGCTAACCTAGATGGCACATTATCCCTGGATGCACCACTACCATGAGAAGAAATGGTTTGCCTTGGTGCCATAACAACCTGGTATCTCAAACATATTAGAATACACAATATAAACATATAAGAAGAAAGAAATACCTTCTTTGTTTATATATATTTGTTTGTTATATATATATAACTATAAAATATATAGATATATATAAATAGTCCTCATCCTCTGATCTATCCCAACCATCCTCTATGGTCCCGGATCATGGCTCTATACACTCTTTAGTAACTTCCCAAATTCCATTTTAAAGGCATTACTATCATTTCACATAAGGTCTTAAAATCCCATATCTTGAATGTCTGCAAAAAAAATTCTTGAATCCTGTTTTGGCACAGCCTTATGTCATCATAACAGGTGTAATCAAAATGAAACAAAAAAATTAAATAAAATTCGTATACTAATTCTCCCAAATTTTGTCAATAAAAGTCTTCCAAACATAAACTTGTAACCACTCGATCCGAAAAAAAAAATCCAAACAGACTAATAGTCTCAGTGGTATTATTATTAATATTATTATTTTTAATTTTATTTATTTATTTATTGTTTTTATTCCTTGTGATGGCCCAAACTCCAACGCATTTCCCCCTACCCGACATCACTCTTCCCACTGTTCTATAGTACACAGAAAATATTTTATCCACACAAGAGTGAGCTTCGCTCAATAAGAGAGGTTTTAATGCGGTTTTCTTATGGATCACATACCTTAAATTCTAATTCAGAGATATAACATTTTTTTCTTGTCCCATAAGGATTCACTTGGATACCAAAGCGGTTTTGGTAACTGTGTGTGTGTGTGTGTGTGTGTACTTTCATAATACACCTTTACTTCTCAAAAATATTTATTCCAAAAAAAATTTGCCAACTACTATGTTGTCAATTCGCAGGAAGCTTCTTTATTTGCATCTACGAAAAAACACTATCACGTGGCGGGAGGCTTATGTTGTCAACTACTATCACGGATTGTGGGCTATCTTTGTCGACTACTATCACTTTGTTGATGAGGCCTATCTTTATCAACTACTATCATGATTGATGGGCCTAAAGAAACGATGCACTTTTTTCCAACGATTTAATGAGCACATAACTTTCGCACCGTCCTTATTTGCTCCGCTTACATATGATTTACTTTAACAAATAAAATTTCTAAATTCGCAGGTACGCAATATATATATATATATATATATACTAAAAACATTTAATATTATTTCTCTTGCCTAATATCTCTCATAGCACTGGTCGAATCAAAGGACTTAGAAATCCACTTACAGATAATCTGAAGCACCTATTAGAAAATATTGTTTTATATTGTTTTTATATATATATATATATATATATATATATATATATATATATATATATATATATATTTTTTTTTTTTTTTTTTTTTTTTTTTTTTTTTTTTGTGCTCCTAGGTTTTTTACTTTCTAGTTTTTTTCTTTTCTTTTTTCCTAAAACTGAACATTTAAACCTAATTTTCTTTAAATAATTTACGTAACTTAAGAGTTTTCTACAATAAGTTAGAGGCATTTTGAAAAGCCTCCCATATCCTAAATTCCAATCTTTTAAATCCATAAATCTCAAAAATTAGGGATTTTTTTTTTGGCTATTTTCTAAATTTATTATAGAAAGAAAACCTTCCAGTGTTAAATTCTAATTTTAGTAGTCCTTAGAATAGCCAAAACAAGTCAAATATCAATTCATAATAATTGTTTCTCAATACTTTGTATTCCCTATATTTGTGGGGTTTCATATTTGAATTTTTAGAAAACCCTAGGCTTCGATTTACCAAATTAGAAGCCTTAGAAGTTCAAATCTAGATCTTAAGGGTTTAGAGATCACCAAATTTTTGTTTTCTATATGTCACGAATATCCTAAGTTTCACATTTGAAATTTTTGAAAGCCATGAAGCTGGGTCGAAGAATTTGGACCACAGGATTTTCAACTTTGACTAGCTTTAACTACAAATCAAAAGGAGAACACTTGGGATTGGGTGTTTTGAACCTTAAATCCTCCTTAGATCCTTGTTCTTCTCTCTTCTACAAGGAGAAAAGCGCGAAATGTGATGAAGCAAGGGTGTTGAGAAGAGAAAGAGGAAAGATTCTTTTCTCTTTCTGCGTTCCTCTCTCATGTTGCCCATGTTCCCTTTTTACTTTTAATATTTATAAATGGCCCCCATTTTGTCTCCTTTTTTCTTTTCTTTTTAAATTCCAGTTATTCTGAGTTTCCAACCGTGGAGTTGTTTGGATTGAAGTTGTTGTTACTTGTGAACCCAGTCTCAGACAGCTGCAATCCCTATCACCATCTTAGGACTGGTTGTCATCACTAGCACCAGTATTAGTCATCGATTAGGAGAAACCCGCTCTTATACTACCTAACGCGGTGTGTAGCGTGATTGATCAACAAACGAATGATCAACAAGAATAAAACGTCTTAATCCAAAGACCAATTCTCAATCCAAAGAAAAAAATAAAGCAAAAATTTTGATTTTTCTAATAAATTTATAAAAGTGATAAAAGTCTTTAAAACAAACTATAAAACATCTATTTATACCCTAGACATAATAAGAGTATAATAGGAAATAAAATAATATTCCAAAATAATAATATGAAATAAAATAATACTCTTAAAACAATAATAGGAAATAAAAATAATAACCTAAAAAATAAAGATAATATCTCAAAACATAATAAAATAAAGTTTTGGATTGGTTTTTAATGTTGTCCCTAAAGCCTGCGTTTAAAGGGGAAAACCCTAGCAGGATCGAAATTAAGGGGCAAACCCTAACCCAAACTCTAACGATTTTCCCCCAATTTTACCTTAATTTGAGATCGAAGTTAAAGGGGAAAAAAGCTAACTTGAAACCCTAATGATTTTCCCCCAATTTTACCCTAATCTGAGAACAAGATTAAGGAGAAAAAAATCCTAACTTGAAATGTCTATTGATTATGAAATGTGATTTTCCCCAAAGCTAATACCTTTGAAGATGTACTATATGCAAAATGCGACTTCTTCACCATCAACGTCTGTTTATTGCAAACAGAAATTGGATTCAAATACTGATCAAATAAAAAAATTAAAAAAAATATGAAAATTTTGATTTCAAAATATGGTGGAACTTACAGCATCTCTTATTGTACTTGATACGTGGGAAGTTAGGGTTTCCCCCCTTTAATTTTAATCTCAGATTATGGTGAAATTAGGGCAAAAAATTCGATCTTAGGTTAGGGTTAAATTGGGAAAATTTTCTCTCCCAAAAGAGATGTATACGTGTTCACACATGGTGTTCCATGTCAACGGAGTTAAATGCTCGTTTTTCCGTCTGTGTAATTAAGTAATGACAGGGACATGATTGAGCTATGAAATAAAAGTTGAGTATCTTGGGACTAAAAAAAAGTTTAATTACAAAGTTTGACATACAGACAAATATCATAGACATATGTGCACCTTATTCCCATGAGTAGACAACTGATTATATGTAAAGCACACTTACAGAGTTTGCTAGTGACTTTGTGGATGCAAAAACCATGGGGTTAACATGGTGTAGAGCTAAATTCACTAAATTTGAAGGATCAAGTACGCAAACTTATTTTATTATCACTATTGTTCTAGAAACTTGCATTATGAGAACCTACACTTATCTTCACGTTATCAATGTAACGTCTCTATGCTATTTAGGGCATGTTTCAATAACTTGAGAGGATGCAATCAACCACCATGAGCAAGCTCGAACAAGGTTTTTGAGTTTTAAGCTTGGTGAGAATGCCCAAAGATAATGACAATAAATTTCACGGCATATGGTTTCCAAATGGTGCAATCAATAACCATATATATATAAAGGATAATAATTCTACTAGATTGGAACAAAGCTTAAAATTAACAAATCCTTACAAAAATAGATAATTAGAAACTTTGATATAGTAAAGCATTAGCTTGCAATTTTTACACAAAATGATTTATTTCTCACACCGCTACGGCCGTCCGGCTTTTGCTCATGGTTTCGTTGTCTCCTACGCACTTTGCTTCTCTTTCATGCGGTGGTCTCTCTCTCTGAAGTCTCTCTTGCATTACAGTCCAACGGATTTATCTTTTCAACATATAAAACTTTATGAAACAGACCTAAAGTGTGGATGGTTGCAATTCTCCGTTTTTATAGTCTTTGCAATAGTTGTTTCTTTCCTTGATGTTCAGGCTATAATTTAGGCACCAAAGTCCATTCTACAAGCCGAAAGGAAGGCAAAAAACAATGTATTCACTCTTCCCTCTTATTCTTTCCATCTTCTCTCTCTATCTCTCTCAAATTATAACATATCACAAATCAATTCCCAAATCTAGCTAAGTTTTATATATGATGGGCAAATCTCCACCCACCTTGTATCCTTGGATTGATTATTGTTACATTTATGAAAAATTAATAAACAATTTATATTTATATATATATATATATATATATATATATATATATATATATATATATATATAAGCGTAATACTCCTTTTCAAAAGCACCTAAATCAATAGGAGAAATCAGGAGATGAATTCTCAACGTGAGCATGTAGTGATGCTCCCTTTCATGGCCAGGGCCATCTCATACCTTTCCTAACTCTAGCTATGCAAATTCAGCATAGAACTGGCTTCAACATCACCATTGCCAATGAAGAGAGACTTGAGTCTTTGTATATTATAAAATTATATATTACATGTACAAGATGAGGCCTTATATAGGCTAGGCTATACAAACCAAAAAAAGGAAAATATACAATTGTCATATACAATAATAGAACTTGCCATATAAGTAACTTACCATATAATTAACTTGCCGCATAGTAATCTAACATCCCCCTCAAACTCATGGTGGTTTAAGAGAAACCAATCTGAGTTTGGAAATTAAGCTTCGAAAAAGTTCTGGAGGAAGGGAGCTTGGTAGAAGATATAAAACTAAACTTGATCCTAAGAGGAAGCAGAGACTAAAATGTAGGTATGTACCTAAAGTAGATGATGACGAATGAAACGAAAATTAATCTCAATATGTTTAGTACGTTCATGGAAGACATCATTATGAGCAATTTGAATAGCACTTCGATTATCATAGTGAAATTTAGTTACGATTGGAGCAGGTGACGCAAGATCCCTATAGTAACCAAACGTAAACAAATAAGTTCGGTTGTAGTAAATTTGCTAGTGCTCTATAATTACCTTGATCTTTGGAACCCGGCAACGGCCCATTTGTTTCTTGCTTCTCTAAGAGATAAGAGAAACACCCAGGAAAAAACAATATCCTATAGTAGATCAACGATCAATGGGATCACCTGCCCAATCTACATCTGAATATGCCTGAAGAGTTAATGAAGAATTGGAAGAAAAATGAAGACCATCAAATATGGTGTCTTTCAAATATCGAAGATTCCTGAGAACAACAACATAATGAGGAGATCTAGGGGCAACCATAAACTGACTAACTACATAAACTGCATAGGAAATATCGAGCAGAAATGCAGTGAGATAGATTAGACTCAATGAGGCTATACGTAAAGTAGCATCATAGTGATTCTCATCACTTAAGGAGAATTGAGCGCAGTTATACTCGATAGGTGTGTCGACTATCTTGCTATCGATGATCTTGTTTCAATCATATTGGAAGTATACTTGGCTAGTAGGAATGTAACCATGCAACGAGGAGAAAAACTTCTAGACGAAAGTAATTAAGAGTGAGATCTTTCATTTCAAATTGACAACCAAGAAAGTGCTTTAGATCCTAAATACCACCATATCATCACACATAATAATCCATATCATCGACATACAAGGAGATAGTAAATCGAAGCGCTAAAAAACCATCTTTGAGATATAGTAGAACTGAACTTTGCAAACCATGCTCGAGGAGCTTGTTTAAGACCATAAAGTGCCCGCCGTAGTCGACATACTCTGTGGGGGAACCTCAAAGGGTAAGAGTAACCAGGAGGAAGCTTCATATATACTTCCTCTGAGAGTTCACCATTAAGAAAAGCATTTTTGACATCCATCTGAAAGAGTGGCCATTTGCAAGCCACAGAAATGACAATAAGAGTCCTAACAGAAGAAAGTTGAGTCACATGAGCAAAAGTCTCCTCATAATCAATCCCATACTCCTGAGTAAAACCCCTAGCAACAAGGCGAGCCTTGTAGCAATCAACAATGCCATCTTATTGAGTCTTGATCTTATAAACCCATTTACAACCGATAGCAGTTTTCCAGAGGGGAGATCAACCAGATCCCATGTTCCAGTCTTATGTGGTGCATCCAACTCTTCTTTCATAGCTTACTTCCATAAAGGGTTTGAGGAAGCCTCACGAAAAGTCTGAGGTTTCTAGAGAGAGGCAAGAGTAGAAAAGCAATGGAAGTCACGAAGGTGAGAAGGAATAGTAGTTACCCGATGGGAACGCAAAGTGCATGGGAGTCAGAAGGACCGGCAGGATCCACGGCTGGGGCAATATTAGTGGGCACGTCGATGATAGGTGTGGGAAGCTCATCAGATGCATGAGAAGAAACATTAGAAATGGGAGGAGACTCGAGACCAAGGGGTGTTGGACATAGAGTGGGAGACTCCCTCGGGAAAAGGTCGTCAAAACCGAGAAAAATTCAATTTTTACGAAGAAGGGTAAAGCCGGTAATTTCGATTGGCTTAGGAAATTCTCTAGATCTCGGATGACGAAATGGACTGCGTCGTTAAATTCGTCTCGCTAAATCTAGTGACTCAGAAAAGTTTCGTCGAATTCTTAGAAAATCATAATATTTTACGAATTTCTAGGTGATAAATCGTCAGTGACTTCAGGGACAAGATTTTTACGAAAATCTTGGAAGTCAGAAAATGGCGTGAGTTAAAGTTCATTTAAAAGGTGAGCGAAAAATAAAATTTTTCGGGACAAAAACGGACCCGAATAAGGTAATAGAAGTTATGTATCTAAATAATAATAATAATAATAATAATAATAATAATATAAAATTAATAATAATAATAAATAAATAAAATATATATTATAAAAGTCAAAGGGCCAGACGATCAGGTGAGGGTGAAGGAGATAGGAGCGAGAGAGAGAGAATATGATTTTATTTTTATTTATTTCTTCTCTTAGTTTACTAACACCGGATGCAATCGGATAGTCGGATTTCGTGAGTGAAAGCGAAGTGTCCTACTGTGATGAAATTGCAGTGGACACCAAAAAGTTGGAGTTTTGACAAACTCCGTGAGGTAGGGGTTTTATCCTACTTGTTTTACCCCTTGTTTAAGTGTTTTATAAATGCTTGTGTTGATTTGAGGTCGTGAGGGGCCTTTTGATCGGTCTCAAATCTTGGGCAAGAAAGTGTGGAAATTTTTTTGGAGAATTTTGGGCAGTTTGAATGGGTGCTGCGTGTAGGAAATTTGTTTGGGTATTTGTTTAATAATTTATGAAATAAATTGTGTTTTGGTGTATAGGCCATTAGAGATAAAATTGTGATTTGCTCAATTATATGGAATATAATTGTGTGTATAGGCCATTGGAGATTTGTGATTTGCTCAATTATATGGAATATAATTATGAGTATAGGCCATTGGAGATAAAATTGTGATAAAATTGTGATAAAATTGTGATTTACTCAATTATATGGAATATAATTGTGAGTATAGGTCATTGGAGATGAAATTGTGAATTGCTCAAGTGAGCTAATTTGGGTGTTGTTTGATCCATATTGTTGAATTACATGTGGTGTGAATTGCAAATTTGAGAATGTTGCATAATTAATATATTGGTGCATATATTGTGTTGAAATGGCATAATGCATTTCATATGCAGCGGGGTAACCTAGAAATTAGGTGTGTGTGCATGACATGAAAATGAAATAAAAACAAACATGGTTGCGAAAGGAATTTCACAGGATGATTTTAGGAGGGTGGGTTGGGAGATTATTATGAGATCATTTCGAGGATGAGGACCATATTTGTTTCGAGCTCACCAACGGTCGCCTCGGAGGGTAGTCCTATATTTTTCACCCGAACACTTGGTGAGTATATTTTCAGAACAGCGAGTTTGTTTTGAAATGATTATTTTCTCATACATGGCTTAGGTAAGAGTGTGGTGAGTCGGTGAGGGACTCGAGACATGAGAATGGGCATTTAGACGTTCGAGTAGGATCGTGTTACTTGAGTGTGTGTTTAAGTGGAGCGTTGCATATGCACTTGGGTGGAGAGTAAGCTGGTTAGGGTGATTCAGCTGCGGGCGATAGCTCACCTGTCGAGGAACATTTTTTCAGAGTGCGGGGGTGTTCGAGAGGTGCTCTTCTTAGGGCCGATTTTGAAGCGCAGGTTGTGGCTTTGATGTTTTGGATAATATGTATTAGAATTATAGATTTTAATATGTATTTGTATTAAGAGAAATGTTATAACTCTTGAACCATGTAATATATTTGGTTGGGATATAGATTTTGTGAGTTGAACTATTGGAATATAGTTGGGTATATTTGATGAGTTGATGCGGGGGGCCCGAGTGGCCATTTTACTTTCGGGTATCGTCTCGTGATACGAGGCGTATAGATTTCCTTGAGGTTGACGGGTGAAGTCAAGCGGACCCCTGGGTTTTGGGAGTCATGGCTTGGTATGGAGCTAAGATGCTTGATTGCCTTGCCCAGGGCTTCGGTGGGTGTAGTTATAGTATTGTTGCGATGCCGGCTTCACGACTATGTCGAGCTAAGGTATCGCGATTACACGTAACGTCTTGGGCATGGGCCTAGGATATGCAATTGTAGTGTAGTGCACGGTTAAGTTATCGGCCCTTGATGTCTGATACCGGCTTCACGACGGTATCATTAAGGCGATTGCCTTGGGGCTCGGTGGGTGTAGTTATAGGTGTAGTCCACGATGCAACTTCCGCGACTTGGTATCAGGCACATGTTTATAAATACCTAGAGCTTAATTGTTGATAAAGTTAGGTATACGATTACTTAGGGCTTGAGGGATTTGGGTCAAGGCCAGAGTTATTAAGGTGTAAGAACATCACCACTTGGTGTGGCTCGATGTTAGAGTTAGGTATGTCATTACCTAAACAATCATGGGACGGGTTTAGACCACTGCATGCATGGTGTGTTTCGTGTTGTGTTCGGATATGTGTTCCATGTTTGTGATTGTGTGATTGTGTGTTACACATTGCGTGGAAAACTTATACACGGTATGATGTATATGGGAAATGTGATTGCGTGGTTATTAACGTGGAAAATTATATCATTATGTGTATATAGGAAAAGTTGAATGCTAAGGTTAGGAACTATAACCTTAGGGTTCGGGAAAATGAAATAGACATGGCTTTGAATTTTATTGAAATAAATAAAAGTGGTTGTGATGGCACCCGGTAAGGCGATGAGCGGTCATTTCATGGTTGTTCGTCTATTAGTAATTGGCATATGCATTACTAGTTAAATGAGATAAGATTAAATAAAGTTGTTGCCATTTGACATGTGTAGATGTGAAGTCGGTAGGGACGTAAGTGCGTCCACGAGGTGCTAGCGAGCACCCGCGATTATTTGACCAGGCCCTTCTTTGAAGTTGTTTAGGTTCTGGTATTGCCATTGCACAAGCTAGTCTTGTTGGTAGTCGGGAGGTCAGATAACCTCGAGAAATTTAAGTCACATCATCCTCCGGCGTTTACATGGGGAGGATCCGATGGTAGACCATTGGTTTTGATTAAAGAATGCATTCGGAGGCTATGGATATTACACACTCCGATACGACGAGATTGAGCTAATTCGATTCAGTTAGAGGGTGAGTCCCGAGTGTGGTGGGATGGGTTAAAGACCTCTAGAGACACAGAGACAATGACATGGGCGAGTTTTAGGGTACATTTATGAGCAAGTATTTCAGGCCCTTTGCTAGACATGCGAGGCCCGAGTTACTAGAGTTGAGGCGAGACAATGACGGTGATGGGTGCGCTGGCGAGATTCGCGAGTTGGAACTTTTGGTGATGACTATGTGGCCACAGATATGGCCAAGGTCAAGAAATTTGAGAATAGATTGAAGTTGTCCATTCGGGGCAGGATAGTAGGACTTCGCCTACGGGACATGGACTCCATGGTTGGGACAACCCTGACCATAGAGAGAGAGATCGAGAATGCTCGACGCACTAGGGACGCAGTGTTAGTGTCAAGAGGAAGAGGAAGTCGAGTCTTCTTCTAGTTTGGGAGAAGCCCGGGGCTTCTAGTTCACGAGGTTCAGGCCACGACCATCTAGGTCGAGGGGATAGATCGAGTTCTTGTGAGCGTGGTGGACCTAGATTGAGAGTAGATATATTAGTTTGTTGATGTCATTCTTGACATGGATGGTCTGACCATCGGGTTGTGCGATGGTGTGACTGAGGCGGGTTATCATACCGACACAGGTCTTGGAGTTAATAGAAGGTATATGCATGTGGTGATGCGTATGCGTGAATTCGGGGCTGAGTGCATTAAGGGGAGAATCTGGCTTGAGAATTCAATTTTTCGAAAAATGAGTAAAGCAGTAATTTCGATTGAAAACCGGAAATTCTCTAGATCTCGGATGACGAAACGGACTACGTCGTTAAATTCGTCTCGCTAAATCTGAAGTGACCCGGAAAGTTTGTGAGTGAAAATCATAATTATTTACGAATTTCTAGGTGATAAATCGTCAGTGACTTCAGGGACGAGATTTTTACGAAAATCTCGGAAGTCAGAAAATGGCGTGAGTTAAAGTTCATTTAAAAGAATTGAACTGAAAAGAAATAAAAATTTCGGGACAAAAACGGACTCGAATGAGGTAATAGAAGTTATGTATCTAAATAATAATAATAATCATAATAATATAAAAATAATAATAATAATAATAAATAAATAAATAAATAAATAAATAATGTATTATAAAAGTCAAAGGGCCAAACGATTAGGTGAGGGTGAAGGAGATAGGAGCGAGAGAGAGAGAATATGATTTTATTTTTATTTATTTCTTCTCTTAGTTTCTTTCTCAGATCTATGAAAATCGGACCGTCGGTTCGTGGTGAAACACAAAAATTGATCCTCTGTGATGAGGCTACGCGTGGACACCAAAAAGTTGGAGTTTTGACAAACTCCGTGGGTGTTTTACCCCTTGTTTAAGTATTTTATAAATGCTTGTGTTGATTTGAGGCCGTGAGGGGCCGTTTGATCGGTCGAATCTCTTGGAACCGAGAAGTGTGTGGAAATTTTGGAGGAATTTTTGGAGCCCATTTGGGCCCGATGCGTATTTGTGTAGGGGCTGTTTGGGGTGTTTGTTTAATAATTTATGAAATAAATTGTGTTTTGGTGTATAGGCCATTGAAGATAAAATTGTGATTTTCTCAATTATATGGAATATAATTGTGTGTATAGACCATTGGAGATAAAATTGTGATTTGCTCAATTATATGGAATATAATTATGAGTATAGGCCATTGAAGATAAAATTGTGATAAAATTGTGATTTACTCAATTATATGGAATATAATTGTGAGTATAGGTCATTGGAGATGAAATTGTGAATTGCTCAAGTGAGCTAATTTGGGTGTTGTTTGATCCATATTGTTGAATTACATGTGGTGTGAATTGCAAATTTGAGAATGTTGCATAATTAATATATTAGTATTTATATTGTGTTGAAATGGCATAATGCATTTCATATGCACCGGGGTAACCTAGAAATTAGGTGTGCATGACATGAAAATGAAATAAAGACAAACATGGTTGCGAAAGGAATTTCACAGGATGATTTTCCGGAGAATTGGGTTGGGAGATGGGCCAACAAATCATTTCGGATGAGGACCATGACTGTTTCGGAAAGCTCACCAACCAATTCGCCTCGAAGGGTAGTCCCATATTTTTACCGACACTTCGGTAGTATATTTTCAAGAACAACAAGTTTTGTTTTGAAAATGATTATTTTTATCATACATGACTTAGGCAAGTGTGAGGACTCGAGACATGGGAATGGGCATTTAGACATTCAAGTAGGATCACGAATTTACTTGAGTGTGTGTTTAAATTGGAGCGTGCGCCTCTGGCTTGGAATGAGTAACCCATTTAGGGTGATTCCACTCTTGGGTGATAGCTCACCTGTCGGGGAACATTTTTTGGTGCGGGGGTGTTCGAGAGAGCGGCTCTTCTTAGAACCCGATTTTGAAGAAAGCAGGTTGTATTTGATGTTTTGGATAATATGTATTAGAATTATAGATTTTAATATGTATTTGTATTAAGAGAAATGTTATAACTCTTGAACCATGTAATATATTTGGTTGGGATATAGATTTTGTGAGTTTAACTATTGGAATATAGTTGGGTATATTTGATGATTGTTGATGCAGGGGCCCAAGTGGCCATTTTTACTTAGGTATGCATCTCGTGATACGAGACGTATAGATTTTCCGCAGGTTGACGGGTAGTCAACGGACCCCCGGGTTTTGGGGCGTCATAGTCAGGGAGAGGATCGATAGAGGGAATAAGGGAAACAAGAACATGAGGTAGTTGGTAAAATATTTTGTGTTCCCAAAAGACCACATGCCGAGAAACATGAAGACGTTTGCTAATGGGATCATAACACCTATAACCTTTTTTACCAATTCCATACCCAAGAAAACAACACAAACGAGAACAAGACTGAAGTTTGTTTCTTTCATGATCTTGAAGAAGAAAAAAACAGACACATCCAAAGACTTTAAGTGAGTCATAGGAGGGAGAAGAACCAAACAACATATCATAAGGAGTTTGATTCTGAACAATAGGAGAAGGACACCGATTGATGGTGTAAACGGTAGTAAGAGCAGCTTCCCCCCAAAACTGAGTAGGAGTAGAAGCGGCTATAGTAGTTGCACGAACCACATCAAGAATGACGAAGTTTGCGCTCAGCCCTACCATTTTTCTAAGAAGTGTCAACACAATAGAAATGAGGAACAGTACCAAATTGATGTAGAATAGAGATAAATTCATAGGCTTTATATTCTTGGGCATTATCAGATCTGAAAATTATGATAGGTTTAGAAAATTGTGTTTCAATCATTTTAGTAAAGTCACGATATATTTGAGAAAGCTCATAATGATTTTTGAAGAGATAAATCCAAGTATATCTTGAAAAATCATCCACAAAAATAACAAAATAACGTGACCCACCCTGAGTAGTAATGGGAGAGGGACCCCATATATCATAATGAATAAGATCAAAAGGAGAGAGAGCATGAGAAACACTGTTATTAAATGGTAAAGCAGTTTGTTTGCCAAATTGTCGAGGCATACAATCAAAACTCTTATTTGAAATTGAACCTAACAAACCCTTAGAAACTAGTTGTTTAACCCTAGAGATAGATGCATGACCAAGGCGAGAAGACCATAAAGCAAGAAAGGAGGTGCTCTGTCCTAAGACGGCAGAAGCAAAGAGACAAGAGGACAGTAAATGAAGAAATATGAGCTCAAACAACCTTCCGACCTTACGGGCGGTCCCAACAATCTATCCCGTCTAATAATCCTACACAACCACACCAGTAGAAGAAAAGGTTAGAGAAAAACCAAGTTCAGTGAGTTTCCAAACAAATAGAAGATTATGAGTGAGTTGGGGAATCTGGTAAACATTGGAAACAAACAAGGCCGGTGTAGAGACATTACCAAGATGAGAGACATGCATAGGAGAACCATTTGCAGTATATATGGTAGGGAGAGAAGTAGAAATTATTGAAGAGACAACATCAAGAGAAGAAGTCATATGATTGCGACAAGCGGAATCAAAAGCCACGTGGGAGAGTGCACGATGCTCGTAGAAGAAGCGGAGTGTTGGATGCACTAGAAGATGGAAGATGAATCTGATTAACCATATCCTGTAGATCTGCTATAGAGAGAGATGAGGCAGGATCAGACTTGGAATGAGAGTCCATAACTGATAATTCAGACTTGGTCAAAGCAGTAGTGTTCTGAAGAATACGCTGACAGGTGTAACAAGTTTCAACGGAATGACCTTTGTTCTTACAGAAACTGCAAATAAGAAAAAGACTTCTTATTGTTATGTCGTTTGACATTATTCCCTTTACCCTTGGAAACATAGGTAGATGGGCGCGGAGGGAAACGGGAGTAAGCGGTCACATTGGAACAACATTTGGAGTAAGCAGAACCTTCTGAGTACGGATAGAAATAGGATCAGGTCACGAGACGGGTCTCATCATCGACTAACTTATGAATAGCTTGGGAGATTATTGGTAAGAGATCTTAATGTGATCATGACTTCTGGTTGATTCGGAAACTCATCACGAGAAGCCCCATCGAAAGCCCGAAAGCATGGCCGTCCTTGTTCACGGTGAGCATAAACCAATTTGGTGTCAACAGAATTGGAGAGAACTGGTTCAAAAGAAATTAGTTGATCCCAAATGGATTTCAGCCGACTGTGATATACAGTAATCCGCTCATTTGGTTCCTGACAAGTCTGATAAAGTTTGCGTGTGAGCTTGAAGTTGCGAGCACTACTGATCGACGCTGTCGAAGTAACAAGTAGTCTCAAGCTTCTTTGGCAATATATCAAGTACTGCAAACTCATCTTCAATAGATGAATATAAATGTTGAAACGATGATGATCTTGATGATTAACACTCTCTGGTCTATAATCAGGAGAATGGCATAGAGAATCAGTTCTTTGTCCTCTTTTGGAATAGGACGATCACCCATACAACAAATTTGGTCTATAGCCATTACTAAGGCCGGCGTTTTTATAAGCATCTATCGCGATATAAAGCCCACATTTTATGTGATTCATAAAATGTTGTAATATAGAAAACTTTTAGTGATAATTTAACAAATGGTGCGATAGGTAAATATTAGCGACATCTTCTGCGACATTTTAACCAAACATTGTTATGTTTGTGACATATAACTTGACAATTGTCAAATTGGCAGCTACAATTTATTTGTGCCAACGTTTTGCTTAATACACCATTTATATGCCAAAATGTTTATTCTGACATTTCGTAGTAATTTTATAAAGCGTTACTCAAATTTATATTTTCGCGTGTGTATGGTAACTTTTTGTCAAAATGTTTCAATAGAAAAAATATTAAGTCGACGTTTGCGCAACAATTTAACAAACATATTGCTATATTTTTGTGACATATAACCTGATTAAACAAAATATGACTTCTACAAATATATTTGTGCCAACGTTTTTAGCGATACTTGTATATATGTCGATAATTCATTACGACATTTAAATGTCATTTTATAAATCGTAGCTATA
This sequence comes from Tetrastigma voinierianum, assembly GCA_016808115.1. Classification (NCBI taxonomy): domain Eukaryota; kingdom Viridiplantae; phylum Streptophyta; class Magnoliopsida; order Vitales; family Vitaceae; genus Tetrastigma; species Tetrastigma voinierianum. Next base: position 178,504 of record JAEQBH010004824.1, on the reverse strand, counting down.
GACCTACACTTTGTGACGCATATGGTGACTTTTCAACAAAATATTGCAACAAAGACAATGTTAGTGACATTACTTGTGACATATAATTGAACGCATAAGTATTAAACCTATATAAGGGGCACAAACTATAATTGGCATTATTTATTATGGTTGTACCTAGGATTGTTAAGGTGGTATCTATAGTTTATTAAGGTAGTACCCCAAGTATGTTAAGCCGGTACTAAGCTCAGTGGGGGCTAACCATTAGAGGGGGTTCGATTGCCCATTATTCACCTTTTAACTCCCACATCATAACATGTTTAGGTGTCACAAATTTTCAATGCTTTCCATAAGGGAGGACCCAGCATGTATCATCAAACTATGAATCCCTAAAATTTTCCCTGCGGCCTTACAATATGGTAACCTAATACAGGGTATTTTATAAGTTTTATCTTATTACTTAAAAATGAAATATGAGCTTCTTTGCTTAGTGGTCATGTATGCTGAGGAAAAATTACTAATGATACTATTCATCATAAGCATTATCCATAATGATTAAGAGTAGTACCCACAATTTATTAAAGGTAGTACCTCAAAGTATAGTAAGGTCATACCTAAACTCCTAATGAAACTATGATTAGGGTTCAATTATGTATTGATCTATGAAGACTCACACACCAAAACATGCTTAGGGTCTAAATTAATAATTTTAATTATTTAAATAAATTAAAGAAAATGTCAAAAAGTTATCCCATGAGTAAAAAATTATTGAAATGAAATATTAAAATTAATTAAAATTTTATTTAAAATATAATAAAACACTTTTTACAAAAAAGAACTTTTAACAAAAAAACGTGTTTTAAAATTTTAAAATACCTACCTTAATTAAGTTTATAAAATATTTTTATATGTATTTTGTTATTATTTTTATCAAATTTTAAGTGTTTAAAAATATTTTCATGAATTTTGATTTTTGAACCATTTATATTTTATGGATATTTTTAACAATATCCATTAAGATATTTATGATATATTTTTTTATATTTCCTTTTTTATATTTCTGTCAAATAAAAATATTTTTTTCCATATTTTGATCATTATTTATATGTTTAGAACAATATAATTGATTTGAGTTTTAAAAAAAAAACAAACTATATAACCGATTTGAGTGATGTGAGATGTCCACGTGTTCAACAAATAAAGCTTTAATTGATTTTTAATAAGTTTTTTTGAAAGCTTAATCACTTTTACAATATAGTAAAGCGTCCTACGTGGGCCTCTAGAACCCTCATCTCTCCATGTCTTGCCTTTAAAAGGTTTTAACCCGATTGAGCTAGGCATCTAACATTCATTTTTTTAATAGTTCAAAAAATTGATTTAATCTAATTAAAAATAAAATAGAGTTGCTAGTTTTACTTTAAAATAAATATAAAAGAAAAATATTTAATTAGAATAATTTATTAAAAATTCAAAATAAAAATTAATATTTAGTTTTAGAAATTTTTTAATTTACAAAAAATAAAATATTAAAATATTCCTTTCTTTAAAAGGTCCTTTTTTAATTTTTGTTTTTATTTTAAACTTCAATTAAAATTTTACCCAGAATGCAAGCCAATAAAAATGTGTCTCTCTCTTTTAATTTTAAGGTGGAGTTGATGCTATTTTCTGTTAAAAAATTTATTTTAATTATGATTATGGTTTAGAGAGGGAAGGAGACTGCAGATGAGAGAGATGAAAGGAGGAAGTTGAGCTCTATGGAATGAGAGAGTGAGAGAGATAGCGTAACAAAAAGGTGGGGGGTTGGTGGGATTGCAATAAAATCCCTAAAATACCCTCCTATCTCATGGATGGTGGGATTGCAATAAAATCCCTAAAATACCCCCTAAATCTCTCTCTCATTTGCAATCTCCCTCTCTCTCACCGGATATCTAATATAAAAATATCTGAGTGGATATCTTAACAAAATAAAATATTCATTAAATATAAAATTGTTTAAAAATAAAAAATCATAAAAATATCCATGAAATATTTCAAATATCCATAAAATAATATTTATTTTTAAACTTTTAGTACTTGTGGATAATCTTTTTGATATTTCCTTTAATTTATTTAAATAATTCAAATTATTAAAAATTTATGTTAATAATTTATTTTATTTAATATTTTAAAATAAAATTTTTGTATTTAATATCTTAAAACTAAATATTAAAATTAAGAAAAATTAAAGGATAATATTATATTATATAAATGTGAAGCTAAAATATTTTTAAAAAATAATATTAACAAATAAAATGATAATATTACTGGCATATAATTGAACGCATAAGTATTAAACCTATATAAGGGGCACAAACTATAATTGGTGTAAGACCCGAGAAATTCCAATTTCTTGAAAAAGGACAAAATCGTAATTTCGATTATAAATTTGTAATTTCGGTTAAAAATCCAAAATTTATTCTCTAGATCTCGGATGATGAAACGGATTGCACCGTTGGAATCGTCTCGTGAAATCTAGCTAGCACGTAAAATTTCGTAAAATTTCGCGATTCAGGTGCCGTAAAACGGTTTTCGATGCGACGAAAGTCACATATAACACATACTCATGTGGCATAAGTGGCATGAGTAGAGAAATGATGAAAATGGACGGTCGAGATAGTGCCGAATATCAAATATGGGAAATGAAGGGACATAAAGGTCATTTTTGAATTGTTTAAGTTGGATAATAAGACAAAAGAGATGTACAGTGTCATCTCTTTCAAATTAAAAAGGGGAAAACGGGAGAGGAAAGGGGGATGAGATGCAGTAGGTTGGATATTACGTTTTTAGAGAGAGAGTGTCTTCCTTCTCCTAAATTTAGCAGCGATCAGGCCAGTCGGCGATGCCGGGACAAGAAGGAGGGGCGCTCACGGAGAGGGCTTTGCGTGGAGTACCAGTTAGGGAGTTTCTGAAACTCCAGGGAGGTAGGGGTTTTCTCCTACTTGGGTTTATTCCTCTTTTAAATACTTTGCAAATGTTTGAGTTGAATGAGGCGTGAGGGCCGTTTGATAATCTGACTTGGGACGAATTGATGTAATTTTGAGCACCCATTGGGCGTGGTAGATTCACGGTTGATTAGGTTGTCAAGTGGGTGATTTGGTATTAAATCATGTATTAGTTTGGAAAAGTAGGGAATGGCCGTGAAATCTGAGTTCGGAAAGTGAACCCGATAAGATTGATAGGTGATGGAGGCAGTAAACCACAGAGGTTTTCTTGTTCACAGGAATAGTGACACGAAAATCTATTTTGTGTGAAAATGTGTTTGATCAGTGATTCAAATTGAATTGCACAAGTGTTTGATCATTAGCCCCAGTGAGCTAATTTTTATGTATGAATTGATTAATTACATGACATGATTGTGTGGTGGATATTATGTGGATATGTGCATGTTTACATATTTGCATGTGATTATTGTATTAGAATTAGCATACATGCATTCCATATGCCTTTGGAACATCTAAGACTATAGGAGTTAGTGCATGGGGGCGAGTCTAGAAAATGGTTTGGAGGGGTTTTCTAAAGCCCAGAAATGATCGGAGGGTAGTCCATACTTAAAATATCAATCGTTTGGAAACGACCCCGATTGATATACATCGGAAGGTAGTCCACTAAATATAACATCGGAGATGGTCCACAATTTAAAACATTGGAGGGTGATCCGCTGATAAAACATAATATTCTCATCACGGGCTTAGGCGAGTGTGAGGAGAGATCGGACTTCGGATCTGAGTTGGTCATGTATACATTCAAGTAGGATCATGCATTTGCTTGAATGTATGTTTGACCCTGGAACGCAGCGCCCAGGTGGTGAGTGGCCGGCAGGGCGATTCCACTGCGAGCATTGGCTCACCTGTTGAGAGTGTTTTGCAGTACGAGGGCATGCGAGGACGGCGCTCGTCTGAGGCCGCTTTGAAGAAGCGGGATTGTGGCTTTAGCTTTGATGATGTTTACATGTATTAGAATGCGAGTATTTTAATATATGTTGTATAAGAGTAAAACATTTGAACTCTTGTAACTATTGGATATAGTGGGATTCATAGTTGGCATGTATGATGAGTATTGTTTATGGGCCTAAGTGGCCGTTTTACTCATGTTGGGATTATATTGCCTTGTTTGGAGACCCGGATATGTCACAGTCTTGTACTGGAGTAGAGCTCCTAGTACAAGAAGACTACGCAGATTTTAAAAGTGGAGTCGGGTAACCCAGGCAACATCCACTTGTATTCATGAGTTGACGGTTCGTCAACGGACCCCCGGGATTAGGGCGTCACAGTGTGGTATTAGTTATTATGGTTATACCTAGGATTGTTAAGGTGGTATCTATAGTTTATTAAGGTAGTACCCCAAGTATGTTAAGCCAGTACCTAAGCTCCGATGAAGCTAACCATTGGAGTTCGATTATGCATTGAGTTACACACACTTCCACGTCAAAACATGTTTAGATGTCACAAATTTTCTAATGCTTTTCCATAAGGGAGGACCTCGTGTATGCATCGAGTGAATCCACAGGCTACATGTACTTAATATGGTAACCAAATGTGGGGTATTTTATAGTTTATGCCTTTATTAGTTAAAAATGAAATATGAACTGCTACTTAGTGGTCATGTGTGTAAAAGGAAAAACGCTTTTATTATATTAATATTTTTTTATATTAAAAAAATTAAAATTATTTGAATATTTAGATTTATCAGAGTATAAATATTATTTTTGTTATGTGTAAAAATAAACGAATTCAATTAAAGTCGTTATTTAGAAAGCAGGACTTTAATTCGGCGCTATTTTAGAAACGGAATGTATTCCGTTTCTATTATCGTTTATATTTTTAGAAACAAAATTCTTCTATTTTTAGAAACGGTGTTTTTATAAATGTTATTGCTAATGTAAAAATTAACTAATAATTTTTTTTTATAATTATTAATTTTCATTATTAAAAATAAGTGAAATTTTGATTTTGATAACATTGATTATTTTAACAGAAAAATAAGCTGAAAATGAATTTATTAGAAATTATTAAAGTTTAATTTAAATATTACAAAATGAATTATTTAAAAAAATGGATTTTTAAATATTAAAAACCTTCATATATATATATATATATATATATATATATGTGTGTGTGTGTGTGTGTGTGTGTGTGTGTGTGTGTGTGTGTGTGTGTGTGTGTGTGTGTGTGTTCAATTTAAATGAATTATATTAATATTTTTTTATATTAAAAAATTAAAATTATTTGAATATTTCGTTATAATTAAAGTATAAATATTGATTTGTTATGTGTAAATATAGAAACGGAATTCAATTAAAATTAAGCTATTTTTAAATGGAATTTAATTCAAATCTCTATTTTTAAAAACAAAGAATTTATTTCGTTTGCTATTTTAGAAGCGGAATGTATTTTGTTCTATTTTTAATTTATATTTTTAGAAACAAAATTCCGCTATTTTTGAAAAGACATTTTTATAAATGTTATTTGCTAATGTAAAAAATTAACTAATAAATTTTTTATAATTGTCATTTTCAGTATTCAAAAATAAGTAAAATTTGATTTTGATAATATTGATTATTTTAACAAAAAAAAAATGCTGAAAATGAATTTATTAAAAATTACAGTTGTTGAAATATTTCGCAACAGATTTGCAATATATTATAAATTTTAAGGCATTTTATCAAAGGTTTTTTATGCTAATTTCCCAAAAAGTATAAGATGAAAGGGTCTCTTTGAGTCCTAGAGACATAGTTCACTACATGGTAACTAAATTGTTTATCCATAAAAACCTGATCATATTTCAAAACTTTTAATTAATAAACTAGATGGTTTAATTTTTTCTTTTTACTAGTTGGATTGAACAAGAAGAAGAACAATAATAATAATAATTTAAAAGAATGAGATGAACAAATTTCAATACATTTGTAACTAATTTTTCCATTGGGAGAATATACAATAAATTGGAATGAGAAATTAAAAATAAATGACTATCTTATGCATCATAATCCTTTTCGCTATATTTCTAGTTTTGTGAGAAATATTGCAAAAAAAATGGTACATTTAAAAAATCAAAAAATTGTTAACCTCAGACTTATGATTCAACCCTTCAACCCACACGCCTTTCTTCTCTTTTCCCTCATTATTATTATTATTGAATTTTTTTTTCCTATTGTTTCTCCCACCGCCCACACGCCCGAAATTTTTAGACTGACCCACCTTCCCAGGCACGATCCATCCTCGGACCAAAGGGAAGTGCGTCGGTTACACTTAGTGTTTAAATAGGATCAAGATTTTTGTCGGATGTTCTCAGGAGCCCCGAAAGCCCTACGATTCATCTCCTCTGCGGTGGCGGCCTCCGGTGGTAATCTCTAGAGTTCAATCGAGGTTCATCTCCTCTCACAAGATCAAGGCGTTGACTCATGTTTTTCTTTTACATTTCTTTTGAAAAATGATTTATGTTGTTTTTCCATCATTCATGTATTGTGATGTATGAAGCATTAAATGACATTTCATTTACTATTGGTAGTAAAAATAAAGTTTCTAATATTTTGAATGCACTATGAAACATGGGGTAATTGGACAAAAATTGGTTCTATTTGGATATGACAAAATTCATGATGGGGAAGAGGAACATATAGGTTTTTAGTTCGATGCCCGGAGTCATGGCATGGTTTTGGGTGTGTTTTGTATTGCTGATTGTTTCTATCTGCCAAGGAAGTGTGACTTTCGATGAAGCCACACATCTATCCATTATCATTATTTACAAGTGCTCCCCCTATAGTCTTTGTGGGACGTACATGGAAAGAGCTATCCTTCCAAGGTCATGGTAAGTAGCAAAATATCTTTTAAGTATGCTTTCTCTTTTAATAAATATTGATTTGTGACTTTGGTGATTTTGATCTTATATCAGATCCCGAGGCCCGCGAATTGCGACACTATGGTAGCAAATGAGCTAGGTAGTTAGGCTCAAGCATTTTCATAAAATTAACATACTATATTTTATCTATTCTGTTGAATTTGTGTAATCTCTCTCAAAATTAATAGTGAATCTATCTTCTCTATCCGTGGTTTTGTCCTATAAGGGTTTCCACAAAAATATGATGTTTTTTTATTTATTTCGTATTTCTTTATTATTTCCTAAGAAGTTATAGTCGAGGAAAAGTGTGAAAGCGCCCCGAAAGGTTTCTTTCTGTCCATTGAAAATGGAACATTACATTTCCTCTTTCCATATCAAATCCAGTTTGTTTTAGCATAATCAAATATAACTTACTTTGCATTATTTGTAAAAAAAAAGAAAAAACGATATAATTTTAATGAAGCAATATCATTCTAAGATATTCTCCAGTTTCTCAAAGTCTTGAGGGCATTTCATAAAACAGTTGGTGTTCAAGTCAAATCTAATTGTCTATTGGTGTTGAAGTCAAACCTAATTTGTATTGGAATAGAATTAGTGGATTTGAACTTAAATTCTGTGAGGGTATGTAGATAGCAAAAAATAGTGAAAGCCAGGGTGGTTTTCATGTAGCAGCACCATGCCCAAGCGAGGTTGGAGAAAAACTCCTCTGGCTGCTGAAAAATAATAGCTGATTAAAGAAATCTAGTGGATCATTCTCTTGCAAGAGAATCTTGCAAGCGAGGTGTGGTCTTCCCTTTGGAAGTTCGAAGATGGTTCTTGTTTGTTATGCTCCAAAAACTATTTTGTCCTCTTGCATTGCGGGTCATTTCAACTCAAAGAATGCTCTACAAAGTCATACTAAGTCCCGAAACCTGCTTCTAAAGCAAGTTGAGAGGCAAATCCAGCTGTGGATTTCCTTTGCGAAGCTGACTTTGTCTTTTTTTGTAGGCGGAAGTGAGTAATCATGTCAATGTCCACAGAGTTTCTTATGGAAAACTTGGTGGAATGGATTTTTGTTTTATTTTAATCTCGTGTTGATGAACCATTATGAAATTTGTTGTATAGACATATATCCATTTTCCTTTCATAAAAGATTAGTAGAGATGAACTTGTAAGGAGAAATAGCTATCCGTGACTAGGAATATGAATATATATTCTTCAAAACAACCAGGTAGTTTTATGAATCTCAGTTAGATGAATTTTGTGAATCTTTTAATGGTGGGAATTTTGGAATAACAAAAGAGTTCAGAGGCCTTATCGAGAAAATTATTAAATCGCGTCGGAGAAAAGCAATTGAAGGATCGGGACCTTCAAAACATATTGGTGGCTCCAAGCGACCATCAAATTCTATGAATTTGTTAAGAATCTTTCCAATTTAATTTTGTTGTACTTTGTGGCATACCCAAAGAATACTAATTGAAAATCAAATATGCCATGTACACATAATTTGTTAATATTGTTATTTATTTTAGGAGGCTGAGTTAGGATGTCCACCAACACCGTTTAAGGTGTTTAAGCTCATGCACAAGAAGAAGGATGGATCGTTTGTAGACAAGCGGTCAAATGATATTAATGTAAGTTTTTCAATATTTATTTTCATTATGTATGTTAGTGTTAGCATGCTTATTGCATTTAGAATTTATTGAATATTGTGGAATTGGAGGGGATAGCGATAGTTGTGAAGAAAGGGAATTTGGTTATAGTGATGGTACGGTGGTTGAGCTTTGCAGTTGTTTGTTTAGAGCCTTTAAAAAATGGATTTAATGGTGGGATTAGGATTACAAATTGGCAAGAATCTTAAATAAGCTTATTGGTTCTCTATATGTCCCTTGGATTCAATTTTTCTCTGATTCTAAGTACTAAGCATGTGGGTTGAACTTTATCGTGTTCTCAATGAACTTTATTATTATTATCTTCTACTACATGCATTTTTTAAATTAGTCATATTATATAATAATATACCAAAAATCTTGCCACATTCTTGCTTAGACGACCTTTAAGGATGTAAATATTTCTAATTTTCAAAGAGAGTGGTGAAGTTTGCATTTTTCTTTTTGGTTATAGGAATTTTGCATGTTGAATAGTCATTTTAAGTTATTGACATAAAAAAAAAGGCGATGTCGGACAGGTGATGTAAATATTTCTGGTGGTTATATTTTTCATGTGCATATTTATGATTTTCTAAGAGAGGTGAGGTTTGCACTTTTCTTTATGGTTATAGGAATTTTGCATGTTGAATAGTTATTTTAAGTTATTGACATTAAAAAAAGCTGATGTCAGACCCATTGATGTAAATATTTCTGGTGGTTATATTTTTCATCTCTCTCTCTAAAATGTCTCAACCCCAACCAAAATTCTTCCCAAGCCTTGTTTGGTCAACTTGATATTCACATTTTAAAAAAAAAACCTTAGGATTGTTTTAAAAACTAAACATGATGGCATGTTGTTTTCTTAGTTTGGCGCAGTTGTTAGATTCTCTAAACAAACAATATTATTTTTTTTATAACGGTATGTTTTTATTGTATTATACAATTGTAGGAAGCTGTGGAGAATATGGTTGCAATTAGTTCTCAAATGACAGATGAATCTATAGAGGCTCAGAGATTGATGTTGCTCATATTTACCTTCAGACCGTTGGAGTGGAGCCGAAAAAGCGGCGAGTGTAAGGTTTTGGTACACATGCATCTACATTTTATCCAGATTCTGTCTCGAGCTCATCCTCTGCCTCTTCCCATTACAATACTTTATTTGATGAGCGGTTGCGAGAAGAGTTGCGAGAAATTCAAGAAAATTTGCTCATAAAAAATGAAGAGATACAACAGAAGAATGAAGAGATACAAAAACAAATTGAAGAGATGAAAAAAATAGAAGAAGAGAGGATGAAATGCAATATAAGATTTTACAGATGGAGCAAATTATGTGTAAGTTATCCCATGCTTCATCTATTTATCCTTGACAGAAAATCCATCGAGGATCTTTCGGTGACTACTCATCTTGACTAGAGTGATAGGTTTTTTTATTTTATTAAACATTGTTGCGTTAAACTTTGTTGTGTTAAACTTTATTATGCGATATTGCAATTTATGTATGTAATTTATATGCAATATAGATGGTTAAAGTTTGTTGTATGGAATTTATATATGTAATATAGCAGATGGGTGTATTTAAACTTATTTTTAAATGAAAATTTTTTTTGTCAAAAAGCGTAATTAATTAAATATTTGTTAAAATTTACCAAAATAAACAATTTAATAAATTATTAAAAAAATTTGGAGTGAAAATTGCTACTATTGAAATGGATATTTTGTATATAGCAAAGCAAATTAGTTATTTATGATTCTAATCTATTTCAAATTCCAACAAAATAGAGGTGGAATTATTTTCGTTTCAAATCCGTTTCTATTTTGTATCAATTCCAAAATATCAATCTGTTTCTATTTTAGAAACGGAACATTCCGTTTCTATTTCCATTTCTAGTTAGAAACGGAAATATTTCTGTTGCTAATGTCGTAAAATTGAAACGAAACATCCGTCTTTATTTAGAAACGGAAATATTTCCATTCCTAATATAGAAATGGAAATTTCCCGACATTTTTAAATGTCTAATGCAAATTGTTTATGACAAATTGTCATAACGACATTTGCGAGTATCACAAACTTCTGTAATAATATCATAATAAACCGATATCCCGACAATTGTAAGTATCAAAACATTATGCTTAAACTGAAATGATAAAAATATCATTATTACGTGTATTAACATATATTAACATTGTAATTGATTATTTTATCGACATAAAAAACGTAAGTAATCTTATCGCAATAAACATATATGCTAACATTTGGAAGTATCAAAACATTATACTTGAGCAGCGCAACCACATGTAAGTAGTAGATATATATTATGATGACACGTAATAATCTTGTGGTGAGTTGTTTTAGCAACACCCCCACAAATGTCGTGTGGCTTATCTCGTAAATTCGATATGGCGACAACTAAAAGTATCGAGCATTATGTTGAAACCTGACACTGCCAAATGTCACCATCCGCGGTATACAACGACGCGCCAATAATGTTGTAGCCCGAATGGATGTGCAACACGCCAAAAATGTTAGAAGTCATATCATAATAAATTAATACGGCGACATTTGGAAGTGTCGTAACATTATACTTAAGCGACACAACAACATGCTATTATAGCGATGTATTATGACACATATTAATTTCATAATGACTTGAATTTAACAACACTTAAAAATGTCATAAGGTCTATCATAATAAACTGATATGGTGACACTTGGAAGTATCGAAATAGTATATTTAAGTAACGTAATAATATGTCGTAACAACTATGTATTACAACACATAATTGAAAGGATTTAACAACTCTTCAAAATGTCGTACAATACGTCACAAAGTATATATACCGACATTTGCTTCTTTTGATGTTATAGACCAAAGTGACTATGGCCTAGGCAACATATAAGCGACGTTTCGTAAAAATGTTGGTATAAAGTTAAAGTAATATTTTTTTTTCCTATTATGACATAGTGAAGATTGGTCAAACCATTTTTGTTGTAGTGCCAGAGACATAAAGCTCGGCGCGGCCAGCGAATCACGCACATGGCTTGTGACCACTGGGCAAAATTATCTCCATAAAAAATAACGTGAATCGAACGAGAAATCTTATAAACCCGGCATATCTAAATTCCAAATCGAAAAATAGACAGAAAAAATGGAATCAAGACGCGAAAATAAGTCAGAATGCACCTGGTCAAATTTTCAGTCAACGGTCAACTGTCAATGGTCAACTAGTTGACGTGGCGCGGTCAACGGCTGACGTGATGCAGTTAGTGGGGCAGGGTAATTAGGTGGAACGCGGTGAGCAGCGGGGTCGAACTTGGGCTAACGTGGGCCCGGCATAAGCCTGCCAGTTGATGGCGCGTGAAGTGCACGCGCGCGCGTGGATCAGACGCGCTCTAGTGCTTGTAGCACATGGCGGCGCGTGGGACAACGTGCAGACTTCAGGTGGTGCGTGATGGCGCATGAGAGCTTTTCCGGCTAATTGCTGCACACCGGTGTGATCGTCTTGACAAGATCTACCTCTGAATGGCCTGTAACTTCAATTTTAGGCTGACGAAGGTAGGAAATAAGGAGCAAACAGTGGTATTCGTCGGAAAAATAAGCTATACGGTGGCTATAATGCCTAAACCGTGAGAGCAGCAGAAAAAAATTCATAGAACCTTCTTTGATACCATGAAGAAAGACTTGAGTCTTTGTATATTATAAAACTATATATTACATGTACATGATGAGGCCTTATATAGGCTAGGCTATACAAACCTAAGAAAGGAAAATATACAATTTCCATATACAATAATAGAACTTGCCATATAGTAATCTAACAACCAACACCCCTCTCAATATTCAATACTTGAAAAACACCATCTCCACAACCTCAAATGATTCATTCCAGCCAAGTATCAGCCTCATTTGAGCTTCCCGTTCTATGGCTCAGATCACGGCCCCCTCCCGCGGAGCCGCGAGAACAGAATCACGTGTCTTGACGGAGTTTGTGAGCTTCGCCCTTGCGCTTCCACAACTCTCGAGCTCCTTTCCACAGCCTTGTTTAAGGATCATTAGGAAAAGAAGTGAACCTCCTCTTTGCATTATATTTGTTTTTCTTGGATGAGCTAATGAAGTTGCCCGAAGTTTAGGCACTCCACCTTGATATCACATTAGCCACGGTGGCGCTGTAGCACTCTGACCTGCATATAACGTGGCGAGAACCTCCCCCATCGTGTGTGAAATCAAATAACTTTCGGTGTCGAGTTTCAGTTCACTGCTTCCATCACTCGGCTCGCGTGATGCACGAGGGTGGCGATGGAGCGATATTTGGTGCAGGTTTTGGGTGTCGACCCGATGCTTTCTTTGAAATATTTGGGGTGATTGTGTAACACAGCTGAGGAGGTTGAGGCTAATGGATTGGAGATACTAAGAAACTTTGTCAAGCTTCCTGTATGGAGTATAGGACCTCTTCTCCCTCCAGCTCTCCTCAATCATTCACCTAATTCCTCTTGTTCCAGCATTTTTGGGCAACGATCCTAGAATGTCTCCTGAGAAAGGCCTGCACTAGCTGGACAAGCATCCAAAAAGTTCCGTTATTTACATCTCCTTCGGTTCACAGAACGCCATTAGTGTTCCTTATTAGAATGGTCTATATCAATTTGAATTTTAAATTCAAATTGAATCTCTCATAACACCTTTCCCCAACCCTTGCAACTCTTCAAAAGACCTGTGATGGCATGGTCTCCATATAAAGAAGAGACGGTACACATTTTCGGTCTCTAAGCCTACTTAGAAATACAAAACAATTCACCATCAAGTTTGTTTTGAGAAAGGGTTTAGAAGAACGAAAAGTGATTTTGATTTTAACTCTCGGTTTCAACAGTGGTTTCGATTTTCAGTGTTTCAATTTCTCTGTTTCTTACAATGGCTGGAGGTATGTATATTTTGGAATTTTGCTTCCGCATATAATCTGATTTGATTGCTTGATTAAGTTTATTACATTCCTCATATGATGGAGCTAACCATGGGGTTGGAAGACAGCGGGAAGCTCTTCATTTGTGTGATTAGGCCTCCAATTGGTTTCGACATAACTGTCGTAAAAGGCAAGTTTTGGGTTGAATGGTAACCGGAAAACTTCAAGCAGAGAATGGTTGAGAGCAACAAAGGGCTAATAGTCAACAAATGGGCACCCTAGTTGGAGATCCTATCACATAAATCAACCGGGGTCTTCCTCAGCCACTGCGGATGGAATTCAGTGATGGTAAGCTTGTGTGTTGGGTTGAATAAATGGGTGTTGATTGGCTGCGAGAAACAATATCATTATCATCTAAGATGCTGGTGGGAGAGTGGAGGTGGCTGGCCAGATTGACACCAGATTGCTGAATGAATGGAGAGGAAAGAGGTGAAGAGAGTTATAGAGTTGGTTATGGACAAGAAAGGGAAAGGAGAGTGTAGTCTCCTGAATTCTCAGAGTCAGTGGAGCGTCGGAGCATTCACCAGTTGGCTACAACCTGTAAAACAAATAAGAAGACGACAGTGGTGTTTAAATCGCCCCTTCGATGTGAGATTAGTCTTTTTCTAAAGACTCAGGCTTAAACGATTATCTCGATTAAGAATCTCGTACCTCGTTTGGTGTGACTTGCTTCTCTTTTATGGAAGGAGAAAGGGGATCCGTCTTTCTTGGAGAGTAGAGGATTTCTTCCCATAATGATAGAGGAAGCTGGCTCTTATTTAGGAAAGGATGACTTATTCTTCCTTTTACATAACTACCTTCCTGATAGGGTCGCTGCTAGGAGTGTTTTCCTATTCTGTTAGAGGCGAAGAGGTTGGTTTATAGGAGAACTCACACTTGTAACATGAAGAGCCAGTTGGCAGCTTCATTTGGTGGAGTTGCCGATCGGGAAAGTTAGTACCTTGGTAAAAAGGCATCCGGGATATGAGGCACTCGGGCGCCTGGGCGGAGGATTGACCGGGCGTTCTGGGCGGTAGCTGGGGCCTAATCCCTTTGAGTGCCGGGTGGAGGATTATTAGGGGCATTCTTGGAGTCGGTGGCTTTTAGGCCTGGTCCTTTGGGCTCTTGGGCTAGGCCGGCGGCTAGAGAAGCCAGAACTGTGGGCCCATGGTACCCACAGAGAGGAGATGAAGAAGAAGGCAACTGAGATTAGAGAGAAGATAAGAGATGCAATGAGAGATGAAGGGTCTTCTCTGAAAGCAGTTGATGATTTTGTCTCCACAATGCTTTCCAAGAGACAAGCATACTGAAGATCTCCTTGGTTGAATGATTAATGGAACTATGAATAAGCTATCCTTGTATTTTTTTTTTTTTAAGGAGTTATCCTTGTCTTAAAACAGAGAAACATCAGTTTCTTCTGTAAGACCCGAGAAATTCCAATTTCTGGAAAAAGGGTAAAATCATAATTTCGATAAAAAAATTCTGAAATTTAATCTCTAGATCTCGGATGGTGAAACGGATTTCACCGTTGGAATCTTCTTGCGAAATCTAATTTACCACGTCGATTCTTGTTGAATCTCGAGACAATCTAATTTACATCAGCTGAGGCATCGAGTTTCAAAAGCCAAAATCCACTTCTCCGACATGACAAGTCACCTATAACATGTACACATGTTACATGCTTCGCATGGATGGGGAGATGACGAAATGGACGGCCGAGATAGTGCCAAATGTCGAAAATCCAAGTCAGGGACACAGATGGCACACAGATTTGTTTTAAAATGATAATAATGCCAAAATAGTGAACAGTGTCATCTCTACAAATTGAAAAGAGGCAAAAACGAAAGGCAAATGTGAGATGCATTAGTCAAATTGTCGGGTTTTAGGGAGTGAGAGTAAGGACTCCTCTCTAGATTTACTTCAAGATCCAACCGTCGAAATTCTTCTGAGCAAGAAGCTTTAAAGCTACTCTACGCATCGAGGCTCACGCTGCGGGCTCCCGATTTTCGGGAGTTTTCACAAACTCCGGGCAGATGTGGGTTTTATCCTACTTGGGTTTTGTGTGACACTTTGCTTAAGTGCTATATAATGTTTCGCTGGTATGACGCCTTGAACGGCTGCTTGATCGGCCCCAAAACTCGGGGGACCGACTATTGAAAATTTTAGAGTCACGGAGCAGTCTGCAATGGGCTGGCAGGGCTGCTCAAGTTGTTAATTGCGAAATTGTGGAAATAAATTCAGGCTGCTTGTATGAGGCTGAAAAATGGTCGTGAAATTCTGCTCACAAAGGAACCGATGATTGGTGACTGTCGGGAACAAAGAACCCCGAGGGGTTTCAACACCCGAGAATAGTGTTCAAGCAAAAACAGATTTCAGAATAATGTGTTTGGTCGAGTAATTCAAATCGAATTGTTTCGCTCTTGATAATTGGGCCTATGGCCAATTTTTGGTGTAATGAATTGTGAAATTACATGACATGTTTGTGTGATTTAAATTATGTGAATATATGCATTATTATATATTTACATGTGTTATATAATTGAATTGGAATTGGCATTATGCATTCCATATGCACTGGGACACCCTAGAACAATAGGAGTGAGTGCATGAGGTGATTCTTGAGAATGGTTTCTAGGGTCGATTTAAATAATAATAATTATCTGAGGGTAGTTCATATAAAATATCAATCGTCTGAGTCACCTCAATTGATATACATCTGGTGTAGTCCATATAAAATATCAATCGTCGGAGTCAACCCAATTGATATACACTGAGGTAGTCCACTAAATAACATCTAGCCTTACTCCACTACTTTATATCTGAGGGTTGTCCATAAATAAAAGAAAACATCTGTAGAAAATAAGGTTTCTCTCATACGCGGGCTTAGGTAAGTGTGAGGAGCCTATGAGACTCCAGATGGCAGCTATCATAAAATATTCAAGTGTAGATCACACATTTACTCAACGGTGTTTCATCGAGTATCAGACATGCACTTAAGTGAGAGTAGCCCACTGTAGGTGATTCCACTATCAAAGCATTAGCTCACCCCGTCGAGGATATTATTTTCGTGCATGGAGCGCACTTATGGTGACGACTATCATAGAGGCCGCCAGAAGAAAGTCGTTGCGGGCTTTGGTTTTATTATGTATACATGTATTAGAATTCTAGAATTTTGATATATGTTTGTATAAGAGTGAATTATCAACTCTTAAACCATGATATATGTATTTGGTTGACATATTGGCTGAGTGATGATGCAAATTCATGGCCATTATTTGTACTCTCACTTGACCCTATGTGGTCTGGATGCTGCTGGGACAAGCTATGTACTAAGCGGCGAGCCCCCACAAAAGGAGATCTCTGTCGATTTTCGAGAGATGCCCGGGTCACCCGACATCTCACTAAGTGCTCATGGGTCGATCGGGTAGTCAACTGACCTGGATTTGTGGCCGCCACTGCAAGAAAATTGCTCATGCATACCCAGCTACCCAGGTCAGATGTGTGATCTCGCCAGCCAGTGCTCTAAGGTGCAGAACGATCACCACTAGGTGTAGTTCACGTGAGCTGAAAATGAGATTACCTGAAGAAATCCCAGACAAACCAGGACACCACGCATGTGTTTGGTGTGTTTTGTGTGATTTGAAGAATTGTTGTGTGAAAAAGAGTGCAAAACATGAATTATGTGTTGTGATTGTTTCAGGTAAGCTAGTGATTAGGCACATAGAAAACATGATGTTGGAAAAATTTTTAGAGTTTTTACAGTTGTAAAACTGAACAAAGAGGGAGAAATAAAAACAAATTCTGAATAAATTTATTTGCTTAATGGATGGCTGCAAAAACAAAATTTAATAAATTCTAAGCTTGAACACTAGGTCTAGTGTTGATCATGTGAGGTTTTGAGGGAAATTTTGGACAAATGTCCAAAATTAAAGGAAAAAAATGAGATGAAGAAAATAACTTTCTAAGGTTTTACAAGTTGTAAAATTGAAGAAAATCAACAAAATAAATTTTTATAAATTTATTTGAGTATTTCTGTGTGAAATGAAAAATAATAATAATAGTTTTTTCGTATCTTCCAAATAGCTTAAAGAAGAAATGAAAAATGTATACTTATGTTTTCGGGGTATTCAATAGCATGTGAGAAAAACAAATATATGTATTTTTTTTGGGCATTTTCCTATCAGCTGAAATAAAGGAAAAATAAATAAATAAATAAATAAATAAAATTTTTGAAAAATAAAATAAAATCAAATAAAATGAGGCAAAATTTTTGAAAAGTGAAATTTTCAAAAATAAAATTGATGTTAAATATGAATTGATATATTGAATAAATTGTCTTTGCATTGCTCTATAAAATGTATGACATAGTATATAAAATGTTTTTCTGTGTGAATAGTGTCTCGGGTCAGATGATAACTTTAGCTATCGCCATTAATATTGTGTATGTTTTAATAAGTGACTTGTGTTTCAAATTGCGTGGAAGGACATATACACTATATTAATTTTTATGAATTATGTTTGCGCTATTATTATGCAAGAACATATGCATGGTGTAATGCGTATAGAAAGGGTGAATGCTAAGTGTTGTAATCATGACTAGGATTTGGATAATGAAATGAACAAAGAGTTAGAATTTTACCCAAATAAATAAATCGAGTGGTTGGTTACGCTTACTTAGGAAATGAACTGGTCGCTTCATGGTCAAGTCAAGTTTATTAGTACTGGTACGCGTACTGCTAGTTGGGGATTTAAATGAAAATTAACAACCTAAGCACATTCGACATGTGTAGATGGTCGAGGACGAGGACGTAGAGGGCGCTCCACGAGGTACCGGGGTCAGCACCACCAAGATTTGACGCAGGCCTCGGCTGGGAGGTCAGAGGTATCGGGGCTATTGCTATCGCACAAAGCTGGTATGGGGCCAGGTGCAAATGGAGGTCCTAGTAACCTCCCAGGTTTAGGCGCATCATCCTCCGACATTCAATGTGAAGGAGATCCGATGGTGGCGGCGCACTACTGGTTCATGCGCATCGAGAAGGTGTGCCAGAGGCTGGCGAAGATTACCCTAACACTAATAGATTAGCTAGCTACCCAGCCTGGGAGGCTATACCTGCGACGGGTGGAATCAGCTATAATTCTGTAGACTTAAAGGCTATGACATGGGCGTAGTTTCAGAGATGTTCATGGGTAAGTACTTCTCCAGAGATCGCCAGCATGAGAAGGCTCGAGTTCCTAGAGAGCCAAGGCGTGGTGATGACTATGATGGATTACGTGGCTAAAGGTTCAAAGAGAGCTTTAGTCGGACATGATCATATGGCCACAAACATGGCCATGTTGGGATGAGATTCGAGAATGGCTGAAGTCATTCATCGGGCCAGGATCACTGACTTCGCCACAGGATATGGACTCCATGATCGATGCCCTAACCATGTGAGAGATGTAGGATGCTCAAGCACTGGGATGCGGTGTTAGTAGCAAGAGAAAGGAGAGCCACTTTCTCAGCATAGTCGGGCTTAGAGGCTGAGACCTTAGAGGAGCCTCAGATGTGAGTTCTTCCCTAGAGGCAGAATATGGATGATATGTCGTGTCAGGAGCTGAGATCTCGGGACTCCATCACAAAGGGACCTGAGTGTCACACCCCACCCCCACCATCTGCCAGGTGCCCACACTCACTGTAAATCCCCACCGGCTACCCCAATCCACTCAGAAAACTCGTGGAAGCCGTCGTGACGCCAAGCTCAACTCGCATAAAAAATTTCTTTTTCTAAACTTGTGATTTTATAAAATTCCCAAGAGCATAACAAATTTGTATATGTGGACATGTCCCAAAACCCGTATACACAATTTTACACTATATCAAACATGGCAACCATCAACCTCCACATTACTTTCATAAACTACATTATACATACATATATTCCTTTATACAAGTTCACAGTATTTCATACAAAATTTATTTATACACAAAGACTTATACTGATGTCGTGGGACACCTATCAGGTTCAAATACCGCGCACCTCTGCACTAAAAATAGTTTTTAAAATGTAAAATAATGAGCAAACGAGCTCGTGAGGTATGCTTAGAAAATGTTTTGTTTTTCTTAAACATTCTCCAAAACCTGTAAAACTTCCGCTCTACATGATATTTTCCAGCGTAAATATTTCTTTCTTTGCTTTGTTTTACTTTAAAAGTTTCAAAACTTTTATCGCTACTTACCAGAAAGTTTATAAACCTTTCAAAATCTCTCTTTGCTTGTTGCTTCTTTATCTACTTTAAAAGTTTCTAAAACTTTTCTCAACTTTGCTTGGGTTGTTCAAACTTTCATAAACTCTTTACTTCAAAAAGTTTCTCAAAACTTTCATAAACACGGAGCTCCGGGCTCAACCAAGAGCTTAAAACAAACACGGAGCTCTGTCAACTGCATGCGCTATCGGTCGATTTTTTAAAACCTGTGAGCAAACATGCTTATAAATCATCAACCACCGGAGGCCTTTCCTAATAGTCGTATCTCAGTGAACACCTGAGCTTGGCACGACTGCGTTTCTGGAAGCGGCCCAACTACATCACTCTAGGTGAAAGCGGCTCGCCCACGTCACCTTTTCCCAAGAAATATGGTAAACGGACCCGTCCCATCACTACAATTTAGCTAGAGCTCTTAACCTTTATATACCCAAGACGTGCCACTGCCTCCTTTTAAATGTATGATGCATGTTCTAAGTTCGTCGACCGTGCAATCTGCAATGCATGTATGAAATCCTAACACCATCACACGCATTTTAATACCAATTCTCCTCGACCTGATGTCATTTAAGACTAGGGATTTTTAGTTAGGCCTATTTTACACAATAGACTTTTGTTTGCTTGCTTGCTCTTTGAAATATGGTTTTATAGTTAAAAATCATTGCTTGCTAAACTCATTGCTTGCTTTTTAAAAGTATGGTTGAATGAATCAAAACCATTACTTATTTGTTTTTCATATATGGTTTAAAATCAAAACCGTTTGCTTGCTTTTCAAACATGGTTTACAATCAAAACCATTTAACTACCAGTGCAAAACAGTTCATAATAATACACTAGTATTTGGAAAAATAGGTTTAGAACACTCACCTCTTTGTTTCAAACTTGAGCAAACCACTACTTCGCCTCCTTCGCTTTTAGCCCATACCTCAAACGAATACCTAAGAACGTATTAATCACCCACGCAGTTTATAAACTTAACGCACTTCACACACAAGTCAATTTAAGCAAATACACAACATTCATATAAAGTCAAATTAACAATTTACCCTTGAGCACTAAAAAGCCCATAACAAAAAAAACCACTCATTTTGGTAACCTTTTTTCAACAATACTCTATGGACTTTATTACCCAAAAATTATTCAAAAGGTCTTAAAAAATTATTAAAATCTCCATATCAGTCCTTTATATATCCAATGACATCTCTTAAAATTCCCTAACGTAAAATTCTCTTCTAAGGCCCTCAACCACATAACACAAGTTACAGCATGTTTTTGATTCCAAACTCACTGAATCACCTACTGTTATCCTTGATTTCTGGGATTTTAACTCCATAAATTGGAAATGGTTTCTTCACTCATTTGAAGCTATTATTCTAAGGTTTCTTCTCCAATTTGAATCACCCAATTTGGATCACCAAAACTCAAGTTATTGTATTTTACATCTAGATGACTCAATTTGGCAGAACAGACCTGCAATACAGTCTAATTTCACAAATTTTGTGGGCACTTTTGCCATAATTTGTACATGCAATTTCCTTCATCTAAATTATTCCCCTAGAAGTCTATTTTACCCAGAATTTTGAATCACTCAATTTGGATGAGTGAAACTCCACTTATGGCCAAAACACTACAACCATACCCAAAACAGAGCATAATCAGTGAGCTACACGAGCTCACCTTTTAGTCCGTATTTGGGAGCCTTATAGAGCTACACTCGTTTTGTTCCTTCTATAAATTTGTATCCCTATCTCTTATGGTTCTTTACCAATTGAATCAATTCATTTGATGATTATAACTTAATCTATAACCAAAACAAAACAGGGGTTTTACCAAATTTTGACAGAATTTCTTAAAAACCCAACATTCTCCTTTTACAACAATTCCTCAAAACCAACATGGAATTCATCCAAACAATCCTCACAACACTTGAATTGGTGATTGAACTTCATAAAAAACCAAACCCTAGGTAAAACTTATGAATTCAACCTGCTGTCCACCAATTCCTACAAACCATAAATAAGAGGATTCCATGTTTATTGTATACCACTCAAGGTTTGACCTACATGAATTCAACAAAAATCTAGGATTTGGGTGGGATTCCCAAAACCCTAGACAAGGAGGAACACCCCATGGAAAATTCATACTAAAGCCCTAGACATCAAAATACACTTAATTCTAAGACAAACATGGCCTTGATCTCTTCTCTTCCCCTTCCTTCTTCTTCCTTTCTTCCTCTTTCCTCGCTCTTTCTTTTCTCTTCTCCTCACCCAATGTGTGAGCTCCTAGCAAATTGGAGAACCAAAAAATGAATTTGGGCTTTATCTCCTCTCCTTTTATAGTCTCCACTTTTCCTAAATTAAAATTAAGTCCTCAAGCATTTTAAAATTGCACATCAACTTGTTTTATCTAGACAGACCATCTCTACTTTGATTATACTTCATATCCTTTTGCTAAATGACAATTTGTACTTTATTCTATTACAACATTCCGGTTTACTAAATTATCATTTCATAATTTCATCTCCAAAATATTACAATGTGACACTTAGCCTTATATGCCCCTACAAATTTGTCAGACCGTACACTCCCTCCCCGATCTGGCATTACACCGAGCATCAAGTGGACACGTCGAGTCTCGACGTCATCCCGTGGATGGATCACAGACCGCCTACGTGGTCGGCATCGATCAGGAGCGCAGAGTGCCACCGCCTCACACCAGGATCCGCACTGCATGGCATTTCAAGGACAAGCATGATATTTCGCTCCATACAAGATATGAGTCCGTGTGTCATGACGCTACTGTCATTAACGAAGCCTTACCCTGTAGGACGAGGAGAGACTAAGACTTGGATCTACCTTTAGCAAGCAGGGCGACATGGATGTTTTTACGCATGAGCTACCCGGATCGCTCCACGTAGGGTAGCACTTCCCCAGATGTGAAGCTACACTGGTAGCACTTCACCATCTCTAAGACCCCGCACAGATGGCACTGGGGCTGAGTGTCAGCAGGAACTCGAGTCCAAATCACAGAGTCATTGACAAGGGTTCATTTACCAAGACTTCACCGCTAGGCTATCTCTTGCTCTATTTGAGAAGAAGAAGGACAAGACCTTCGACTGCATCGATTACGTTGTGCGCTGAAACAGGTTTCTCGATCAAGAACCCACTCCATTACCGAGGATCGACGATTTGTTTGATCGAGTGAGCGAGTCTACCCAAGATGTATCTTCGCACCGGTTACATCACTGAGGTTGTGGAGATAGATATCCCTAAGACGCTAGACGCTGCTATAGGTACTTTGAGTTTACGCGGATGCCCTTTCGATCGACGACGCACCAAAGCAAAGATTCATGGATTCATGCATGTGGTGTTCCAACTCTATCTAGATTAGTTTGTCGCCGTTCTTCGCGGGATGACACTGATCTACCCCAATCGTGAGTGGGAGCAATGAGTATCGGAGGATCGTGTTGCGCTTGTCGGTGAGACCATCACCAGACGCCAAGTTCATTACGAAGCTCAGCTACTGGCGCGAGATTTCGGGACACGCCGTGTCGACGCGTGTTAGTGGAATCTGCAGAAAGTCAGTTTGATGAGTCGGGGAGACCAAGTCGCCTTCGAGATACGTAGTCTCGATCAAGGGTATTACGTGAGATTCATCAAAATTTCTCCCCGACAACAAGACTCCATATTGTCACCCAAGGAGGTCAAGTTTGATCGGGGATGACCGATGCGAGGAGGCATTCCAGAATTGGAAGAGGAGACTTACTCTCAGCTCCTATCTCGATAGTCCCATACGGGACAGGCAATACAAGGTATCAGATGCCCCTCGAGGGCCGGACTAGGATTTGTTTTGATGCAGTCCGAGAGTGTAGTAGCTTATGGTTCCCGTTAGTTAAAGAATCATGAGAAGAATTACCCCACACACGACATGGAGTCACAACAGAGTCTTTGCCTCAAGATTCGCTGCCACTACTTATATGGCGAGGAGTTCACGCACTGCACCATAAAAGTCCTAAGTGACACAAGCAAATGACTTCAATATGAGGCAACGATATGGATGGAGTTCCTAGAGATTATGACTCCCACTTTGCATTACCATCCTAGTAAGGCAAATGTGGTGGTTGATGCACCCAAGCAAAGTCAAGAGGAGGTCAAGTATACCGCTTCGAGAGTAACAATGCTCGAGACTCCGTGTAGGGACAGCTGAAGGCAAGATGCTGAGCGCACTCCGCAGCACGTCAGGGAGTTTAGTATTACACCGCCTCTCATGAACAGAGCGACAGTCCCGCGGGCAGGACGCAGATAGTGTCCATCAGTGGATCCAGAATGGGTCAGTATTGTGATTATAATAATCATCCACTGGGATGTAGTCTTCTAGATAGAGGACAGTCGTGATTCCCCAATGAATCATTTGAGAGAGAGATTCAGGAGTTTCACTCGCTTCGATTCGTATCCAGTGTGGCACCTAAGATGCCCAGATCTTCGCCGGGCCGCATTATCGAGCGGATGAAGAGACACGTAGGACCCTCAGGCGATCCATGTCTCACGTGGTCAAGAAGGCCCGAACACCGGCGATGCTGGCGCTACTTCGGGCCATCGGAGGTAGCCGAGCCGGAAGTGAGCATGTCACGACGGATTATGGACCCACTTGCCACTTTAGACAATCGCAGACATGATGTGTTGTAATGGGTGCGATAGTGGATCTGGTCACTAAGTCTGACATTTTTCAGCCGTGTGAACGACCAGCACAAGAGAGATTCCCCGCCTGGCCAGACATTCGAGAGATAACCTGGCCACATGAAGTACCAAGATCCAAGGCTCCGATAGAGACCTCGAGATTTACTATGGCATTTTCGGGAAGAGTTTCCAAAAGGTTAGCGGGCACACTACGACGACATGAGTACAATTTTCCACCAAACAGATGGTCACCCCAGAGGACTATACAGTGGTGAGGACATGCCGCGAGTACGCGCCCCCGGATTATCATAAGGTAGCCGGGAAGAGCACTTGCTCTGCGGAATTCTCGCCACAACAATACGACAAAGCAAGATACAGATGACACCGTATGAGGCACTATATGGGAGGAGGCCATGTGTGATCACAACATGGGCCGGACTAAAGTGGAAAGAGCTCCATCACTCGGTCCTAATCCGATTAAAGAAACCTCAGAAGGTGAGTTGATACGACAAATGTTTTCTCTACTACCAGCCGCAAGCAGAAGAGCTTATACGATGTACGACGTCGACCTTATTTGAGGTCAGGGATCACGCCTTCAAGGTGACGCCTAAGAGCAGAGTGGTCGTTCCTGGCAGTCGCCGAAGCTATCGCCGAGGTTTATCGGGTTTTTCGAGATACTCGAGAGGGTAAAGACTACGCACGACTGGCTTTACCGCCAAAGACAGCTGCAGCAGTCCACGACAGATTTCACATTCCACGCCTCCTCGAAGATACCCGCATCCAGCCATGTAAGGGATCGGGACAGATTGAGGTCGGCACCGATGGGACCTTCGAGAGGGACCAGTTGCGCATTTTGGATGGGCCGTGGATCGTCTTGTGACACAAGACCGCGAGGCTAGCGAGGGTGCTATGGCGCACTATAGCGGAGGACAACGGGAGCGCGAGACATAACGCGGCCACCTATCCCTTTCGTTAGATGAAGGTACGGTTTAGTCGACCATACATGCATGATATAGTGCACGTTGCATATGCATGTGAGTGTTTTGATTGTCCAAAATTTCGGGACGAAATTCCTTTTAAGGAAGGGAGAATGTAAGACCCGAGAAATTCCAATTTTTAAAAAAGGGTAAAATCGTAATTTCGGTAAAAAAATTCTGAAATTTATTCTCTAGATCTTGGATGGCGAAACATATTTCACCGTTGGAATCGTCTTGCAAAATCTAATACGTCGACTTCGTCGACCGAGACAATCGACTTACACTTTTTTTCTCGAGGCACGAAGCTCGGGGTGCCTAAAACGACTTCTGATGTGACAAAAGTCACCTATAACATGTACACATGTTATACATGTTGCATGGATAGGGAGATTATGGAAATGGACGGCCGAGATAGTGCCAAACGTCAAAATCAAGTTAAATACAGATGGTATTATAGATTTGTTTTAAATGATAATAATGCCAAAATAGTGAATGCTGTCATCTCTACAAATCGAAAAGAGGCAAAACGTGAAAGGCAAATTAGGGAGATGCAGTAGCCAAATTGTTGGTTTAGGAGTGAGAGTAAGTGGCCTTCTCTGTGATTACTTCAAGATCCAACTGGTCGAAATTCTTCTGAGGGAGTTAGCTGAAAGATGCTCTACGCATCGAGGCCTACGATAAGTTCTCGGCTGGGAGCTGACAAACTCCGTGAGGTGTGGGTTTTATCTCACTGGGTTTTACACTTTGCTTCAAGTGCTATATAATGTTTTTGCTGTATAACGCCTGGAACGGCGAGCTTGACAGTCCTAAAACTCGGGACCGACTATTGAAAAATTTTTGGGAGTTGTTATGAAGCAAACTCGTAATGCTTTTATGGGCTGTTTCGGGTTGTTAATTATGAAATTTGTGAAAATAAATTCGTGTTATTTGTATGAGGCCGAAAATGGTCATGAAATTCGCTCACAAAGTGAAACCATGATTTGATCGGTCAGAACAAGAATCTGAGGTTTCAATTGTTCTCAGAATAGTGTTCAAAATGATTTTCGTGAAATAATGTGTTTGGTCGAGTAATTCAAATCGACCGCTGCCTTTGATAATTAGCCCAAGTGAGTTACTTTCACAGAATTAATCATAAAATTGCTACGACATGTTTCAGGTGATTTAAATATGTGAATATATGCATTATTATATATTTACATGTGTTATATAATTGAATTGAATTGGTATCATGCATTCCATAGTACCAGGGCACCCTAGAACAATAGGAGGAAGTACGGAGGTGATTCTCGGGAGAGAATGTTTCTCGTGAGGGTCGACTAAACAATAACACCTGAGTAGTTCATTTTAAAAATATCAATCGTCTGAGTCACTAAATTGATATACACTCCAGGGCAGTCCATATAAAATATCAATAGTCGAGTCAGCCCAATTGATATACACCTGGAGCGTAGATTCACTAAATATAACATCTTAGCTTCTATCCACTACTTATATCTATGTTGTCCATAAATAAAAACAAACATCTTTGTTGAAAATAAGGTTTCATACGTGGTTTAGGCGGTGCGAGGAGTTCATTATGACGATATGTAGCTTTATTTGATGCATATTCGGGCAGGATCACGCGATTTACTGAATTTATATTTTCACGTGAGCACGATATGCACTTGCTTAAGAGTAAATTTCACCAGATTTATTCCATCATCGAGCATTAATTATCCCTTGCCGAGGGATATTATTTTAGGTATTGTGAGCGTGATTTGAGGAGACGGCTCATCATGTAGGCCGCTTTAGAAGAAAGCCGTCAGGCTTTGGTTTTATTATGTATACATGTATTAGAATTCCTAGAATTTTGATTTATGTTGTATAAGAGTGAATTATCAACTCAACCATGAGATATGTATTTGGTTGGAATATATTACTCGAAAGGGGATGATGCAGGGCCCAAGTGGCCATTATTTACTCCTATTCGACCCTATGTGGCCTTTCGACGCGGTTGCGACAAAGCATGCATTCGCGGTAGCTCTCCCTTCGCACAGCGAGATCGGCTCGACAGAAAGACGCTTCGTCACCCGACATTCACGAGTGTTTCCGCAGGTTGACGGGTAGTCAACGGACCCCCGGGATTTGGGGCGTCGCATCTTCCTTCTTTTTTCTTGGATAAAATATTACATAGAAAGATGGTCATCTTTCATTTTATAAATAAGAATCCTCTTATCTTTTTATTCATGTTCATTTCTTTTTTCTTTGGTTGTGGCAATTTTCTAGAGATTATGATTAATATAGCGTCTCGAAAGAAATGGCCTCAAAATTCATTATTTGTAGGTCCAAAATATCTGTAAGTTATGGGCATCTTTTACAATTATCAATCACATATTAAGGTAATATTTGGTTCTTGGAAAATCCCTAGGAAAGAAAAAAATGATAATTTCATGTTCATAAAAAATTTTATATTTTCAATGATTTAATCTTTATTTTGATGAATTAAACTAATTGAAATGAAATGTAAGTAGCAAAGGAAAAAAAAAAGACTTCAAATATATTTTTTATTTTCATTTGTTTTCCTTCTTTTCTATTTATGCATGAATATATATATATATATATATATATATATATTATCGGAATCAAGCATAACCTAACTTTAAGGTTGAGTTTGTTTTTTTATTTGATATTGAATAGAACTTTTGTTTTAAATAATGTTTAATAGGATTAAGTATTTAATTGTTTGTGTTTCTAAAAAAATCAATATTTTAATTTTTATGTAAATTTTGAAACAATAAATTTTTAAATAAAATTTTAAAAAAATATATGTTTTTATTTAATTAATTAGCTTGAGACGGAATATGAGAATTTCAATTGCATCATAAAGAATGTGAGTTTCTTATATTATAATATTTCTTAATAGAAAAAGCATTGAGAAAATATTAAAAAGCCAAATATTTTGGTTTTTTTTATTCAGTCAAAATTTTCATTGGTTTATTTCCTTGTTGAAGAATTTAATCTTATTAATTTTTTTAGCAGACAATTAGCTTAATGGTGAATTGAAGAGTTTGAGATTATGTATTGTTGAATTAATCCATGAACATAGGATTTCAAAAAGCTTGCCTGCAGAGACCTTATGAAGGTCCGAACCACAAAATTAACATCCTATAAGAGTTAAATCCATGAAATATATATAGACGATCAAGTACATAGATTTATCTAGAAGTCATTACTATTCCGAAAATTGCACTATCATAATCTATAGTACTTTGTTCTCATCACATTCCCAATGCAACACGTCATTGCTCGTCAATGAACATTTAAACAACTTAAAGGGTAAAATCAACAACCATAGTCTCTGAAGGTTATTCCATATGTCTTCTCTGTACCTAGTGGTGCGGAAGGGATTTTAGGGATTTTCTTACATGGCACATTGGTACTTCATGCAGATGCTCCTTATAATCCCTTATCTATTTTCGGATTTTCTTTTCCAGCGATTTTTTCATTTTCCCCACACGCTCCACACCGACTGGGTTTTATAAGGAATCAGATTTGAATTTTCATTACCCTTTATATCTTTATAAGAGACTACTAAAGTTTTTATTGTATAAAATATCCACTAAAATGGACACATCAGCTAACATTTACATAATTCAATAATTAAAAAATTAAGAAGTGTTGTTATTCATTCAACAATGGTGATAAAAATTGGAGTACAATAAAACGAAGAAAACACACAAACTTTATGTGAATGTGCCTACATCCACGAGAACAGCAGCTCAAACTTTCACTATCACCAAAATAGAGTTACATATGAGGAGGGTATTTATAAGAATCTTATATATGACCAAATTACAAAAATACCCCTAAACCCTAAATATACCGCACCGTACCGAGGGGCTTCACCCCTACACCCCAAACCTGTTATCTCCCCCCCTCCCCCTTTGTCGAGCCCTCCTAACCTTAATATGAGTCATATGCCACAACAAGAAGAAACTCCTTAGGCGTGGTAAAGGGATGGGAGGATGCTACGGAGGATCCCAAGTTCGAATCTTTGTAAGAACAAAGTATATGATTTATACTTCCAGCTCAATACTTTCTATAGCTATAAGAAGATTTATAGTTGCAGCCTACAACTATAAGATGCTAGAGACGTGCTTTGGTTGCAATTTTTTTTTGTTGCAATTTTTTTTTGCCGCAACTCAAATCTTGTCTCTATAACTCATTTTTCTTGTAGTGTGATCAAATTCAAATAAAATTTGAATTATAATACTATAGGAATGTGCAAGAATAATTCTTGACCAAGGGTTCCTCTAATTGAGGTTTTGATTACAACAATGCCATTGGTTACTAATAGTTAAAATTGAGTTGAGCAATAGATTGAAGTTGATCAAGTAATATATTCAAGTTTAGGATGACAATGGTTTACTTGATCTAGCTATTGCAAGAAAAATTAACTCATTCAAAGAACCAAGAATTCAAGTCCAAAATGACAAGCAACCAAGACTCTAAACTCAAGAACGTACTTGAAGATCTTTCGAAGTTTAGGATGTCTATGTAAGGTGAATGAATTGATGCACTTTAAGGTATATCATCTTTTACATGCATATTCTTTATAACTCTTTTTTTGTGTTTGATTTGCATATTATTTGAAAAAATAAGTTTGAGCATCAAACCTTAGGTTTTTAATGTTTAAAATGTATCTAAAATTTTTATCTAAGGTTTGAAATTGATTTTAAAATAAAAAGGATCTAAAGTGACCATTTTTAGGGTCTTTCGAACATTCATTGCATACATGGTGTTTCTAACTCGGTTTGACTTTAAATTTGTTAAATATTTTAAAACTCATGTTTAATCACCAAACCTTAGTTATTTGGAGTTTAAAATGTGTTTAAAAGAGTTGTCTAATTAAGTTTTAGAATCGATTTGGAGCGAAACCGAGTTGAAAATGACCTAAAACGGAAATTTATGACAAGCTTCTGATTGAGCTATCCAAGTCAACCGATTAGGTTAGTGGACTGCAACAGATCGACTAGTTAAGTCCAAACGATCAACCGATTGCAATCAAAAAAGGTGCAAATCTCAATCATTTGAAGTCGGAAAGGGTCGGTTTTCAATTTTTGTGAACCAATTGAGTTAGGGGGTCAAACAGTCGATCGATTGGGGAAGCGATCAAGGTAACAGTCATAAAATGGTCACCTATAGTGTATTAAATGCACTAATAGCTAGTTCATTAATGCAACTAGTCAACCGATTGGTGAACTAGTCAACTAGTTCTAATACAAAAAGCTACCCGAGAATTCCCCTAAGAAATTGATGGTTAGGGATCATTTATGGCTCAAAGATACATTGCATTAAAGCTCTCAACTATCATTTCTCTTGCTCATTAATTCTCAATCTCATTTCTTGGTGTGTTCAATTCTCATTTGCATATCCTATAGTGCACCTTTGATTTCATTCTAACTTAAGTTGTATTTGTTGAATCTTGTGAGATAGAGAAAGTGTCTCATTGTGCTTAGGAGTGAAAGCTTCATGTATGTATAGCTTAAAGAGATTGTGAAGAGCCCATTTGAGCCAAAATCCAAGTGTAAAAGAAAGAAGCTCGGTTTGGAACTTGAAACTAGTGAAACCTTCACCGAATTTAAGATTAAGGAGAAGTAGACGTAAGCAAAGGTGTGTCGAACCAATATAAACTTGGATTTTGCATTCTCTACTCTCTACCTCCTTATTTTATAATCTTTATTACGGCGTTTCATCTGACTAATTCATTCATGATCCGAATCCGAGTCCGGATGCCAATTAAAAATCACTCAAAATCACTAAAATCATATCTCATAAGTCGACATTTAAATTACAGAAGCCCATAAACATTTACATTTAACAAAAATCCATTTACAATGTAGTATCCAAGCCTTTTCTAAAATGATTTACAAAAATAGATGTTCAAAGATTCAAATTGTTTATATAAAATATCCATATCAAAAAGAACATATGAAATGAAAGTGTATGTCGAGCATACTCCGAGATTTCCTTCTTTATGACTCGACGCCTCGATCTGGGTCCGTCTATCGATCACTATCTATCACTCTATGACTACAAGATCGTAACAATACGCCTAAGCATTTTCTACGCTTAAATGTTCTATACAAATCCATTCCTCATTCCAATTTTTAAATCAATTCATGCACTAATAATTCAGAACTTTCAATCATTCGATGATCAATATAAATACAATACATATACTTTGTTATATATATACAATAAATTATAGTTCATCAATTCATCCCATAAATACATTTTCATAATCAATATTTCACAATCTCAAATCAATTCAAATATGCTCACAATTTCAATTCAGTTCTGGCATTCAATTCAATTCTGAAAATCAATTCAGTTATGCCAATCCAATCAGTTATGCCAATCACCCGCTTATGCCCTTAACGACTTAACTCGGTTCGACATAATGTGATAGTCAGAAGTCAACGGCAAAGGTCCCGCTGGTCGCAGCCAGATCACATGGTTTATAACACAAGACGGTCACTGGCTGTCGATCGTTATAAATAATCAACAGCCAACACTACCGACACGTCCCGCTGTCGGCAGACGGAGCGACACATCAATAGTTCGCAGATCGTTATTCACCCTATCGCAGATAACAATCATCTCAACGCGGCCAAACTGTTAACATCTGTTATATAAACAAACTACAGAAAATATATACAATATATCTTTATAAAACAATTTATTTTCACAATCATGCAATTTTATATGCAAACATTTCACAATCACTTCTTTCAAATCAATTAAATCACCCAATATGCTTCTTGTAACAACATGCAAAAACTTGAAACGAGGAATAGGAGTTGGTAGAACAAAACATTTCAAACTTCAAATGAGAATAGGATTTAGAAGAACAAAACCTAAAAATTTTGCACTTTGATTCAACTTGAATCTCAATTCACGCTGCTTTTCCTCCTCGTCATCCCTATTCCAAACCATTAAAGAATAATATTATTCATGCTGCACGTAGTTTTGTTAGGATTGATTTTCGGAGGTTAGCATGAGTTCCAGTTCAAACAAATTATATATAGATGGATTCTGACTACTGGGTTTTCCAGGAGTCAAAGATCACCCGAATCGAGTCGACGGCGAGTTAGGACCTTCCTCGGGTTGGAGGTCATACACACAACCTAACCGACGAGCTGCATCTGAACTGGACGAGCCTGTCTACCACCTCGGTCAACATCTTCTATACTCCCTCATGAATATTAATGTATTCTCTTTACTCAATGGATTTCACAGAGTCCAAGAACACCCAAATCGAAGTTCAAACGAAGGAGATATGACCTTCCGGGTCGAGGTCATGTGTGTCAACTTTGACGACACCCGAACCGACGAGCCAAAATCGGCGACGAGCCTACCAAACACCCCGGTCTGACATCTAACATCCTCCTCAGGCATGAATGTATTCTGACTCCATGGCTTCGATAGAGTCCAAGAACACCCAACCGGAAGTTCAAACGGCGAGATACACCTTCCAAGCTCGAGGTCATGTATCAACTTCGACGAATCGACCTCGAACAGACGCAAAGACCGCCGATTCCACCACCGCTTCGACGCACTACACCGCCGACGACTACCGCCGACGACCACCATTTGACGACCACCGCCGATCTACCACCGCTGGATCTACCACTATTTGACGACCACACCGCTTCAAGACCACTATTCGACGACACCGTTGGACGATCATCGTTGACGCACTCACCGTCACGACCGCTGGACGCAATTAACGCTTGATCTAATTTCATTTGATCACCACCGCTTGACTCACCACCGTTGACGACACTTGACCCACCACCGCTTGACGACACCTGCCGACGACCACCGCTTGACGACCCCTGCTTGACGACCACCGACTCCATTTGACTGTTCTCAGAGTAAAAAGACCATAATCCTCGTCTACGTGGTCCGAATTAAGAAATTCAAAAGTCTAACATCAAGTCTATTGATGTGGCTACAATTTCACAGAAGACTTACTGCTAAATTCTCCTTTATTTCTCGATCCAAAACCTGTTCTAAGGTACGGCATAGTCGACCCGACCGACAAACCGACCCGGCCAGATTTAGCTTCGTCGACTCATTAGTGCGACTCATAACTTAGTCTAAAGAGTGTCCAAATCAAGAATCAAAAGCCTAACATCAAGATAATCGATGGCTACAATTTACCAGAAGGACGCACTACCACTTCCTTCACTTCGTACCCAAAAATCATCTCTAAGGTTCTGGCTTAGTCGCTGCGACTACCACAATGTACAGCTTCCCATGGTCAGTAAATGCAAACCAAACTTTCCCCTATACGATAACTACCCAACAACTTCAGTAGGCAGACCAAGTAGAGAAGACATACTCTACGAGTTTGTCGAAAGTCCCCTGCTCCGGTCTCTACTAGAAATTTCTCGTCACTGTGGCTGACTTCCCTTCACAGCCACGGAGACTCCATGGTTCGATCGTTTGAAAATCTAGAGAGCGTGGTTCTCTCTCAACTTTCCCTTTCTTTATTTTCTTTCTTATGGATCACTCTTAATCGTATTCTTTTTAAAAAGCTGATAAGCTTCCTCCTTTCCTACATGCCATGTCATTTCCTTGATTTTTTTCCTTTTACTCATTTATTTCTCCTAATATCACTTCTGTATATATAACTTATTTTACAACACCCTCGGCCCTCATTTTACACCTCTATATTTTCTTTTCACTGTGTTCATTTCCTGATCACAAACATCTAATCAATATTAAAAAAAAAAATTCCGTAAAAATACCCAAGTTGGCTCAATTATAATCTTAATATATAATACCTTTTATTATAAAATTTAGGTATTTGGGTGTTACAACTCTTCCCCACTTAATAAGATTTCATTCCTCGAAATTACCTTTAGTCAGTCAGCTATGGATACCGCCGCCTCTATCGCTTCTCACTTTCCAAAGGGCTTCTTCCGCCTTATGGTTTCTCCACGACTCGACTAATCCGAATCTTCTTATTCTCTTAATTCCTCTACTCGAGCCAAAATCTTTAACGGCTCTTCATGTCAACCGCTCTCAAACAATTGTCTCAAGAGACACATGACGGTCCTGACTCCAGACTCCGCAGCACGGACACGTGAAACACATCATGGACCTTCCAAGTCCGGAGGTAATGCCAATCAGATGCCACCGTCCCACTTTCAATCACTTCATAGGGCCAATAAATCTAAAATTAACTTGTCCTTTTCCCAAATCTCATCACCTTCTTCCATACGATACTTTCAAAAAACACATTACCGATCTCATCGAATATCTTTTCTTTTCATGCCTGCGATATGATTTCGTCTATCACACACCTTCTAATCTCTCTCTAATCATTTTCACTTTTCTTCGCCCTCGTATCAAGCTTTGGCCAATCACTTCACTTCACTCCGCCCAACACAATGGTGTTCTACATTTCTCATAAAGCCCCCCCCCCTCCCCCTCCCTATAAGGCGCTATTCCCAATATTTGGATTGAAATCATGAGTTGTACTACTACCAATCTCAAGTAATGTGGTTACATCCTAATCTACCTGTCGACACAACTTCTTAACATATCTTCCATAATCTGGATCACTCTCTCAGATTGTCCATCTAAGCCATATGGAACACAGATCGAATTCAATACAAGTAGCTCAAGGCCTTTGCAATTTTCCAAAAATTCAAGTAAACCTCTGGACTTCTGGCCCAAATAATGGATATAGAATCCCATGTAACCTAACTATTTCTCGAGACACACCTCCGCTAGCTTGTCAAGTGAATAGTCCGCTTCACCGGTAGGAAGTGAGTCGACGAAGAATCGATCTACTACGACCCAACCGGAGTCATGCTCTTCTCCTCACAATGGTAACCCAACCACAAATCCATGGTGATTCGCCCCATTTCGACCCTGACTCTAATAGGTCGCAATAACTTAAGGAACTTGATGTTCGCTTACTCTTCGACACACCAAACACTTGCCAAGCAAATTCCGACACACACTCTTTTCATCCCTACCACCGTATCGATATTTTAAATCCGATACATCTGCGGCTATCTGACGATAGAAAAAGATCCACTATGTGCCTCTTCAAGTATGGATTTCTCAAACGACATAGCCGGTACACAAAACCCGATCCTTATAATACAACACTCCATTCGCTCAATCGTGGAATCAGCTTCCTTACCATTTCTAATCCGACGACATGGCACAATTTTCTTCTTTCCTCAGGCTCTAAGACTCGATTCAACAAACTCTGGCCTCGCCATCGCCGCCACTACAGCACCACATCGCCATATAATGACAATGGGCATTCAACGCCGGCTGTCAGACGACTTCTTACTCAAAGTGTCTACCACTACATCGCCTTCCCGTGATAATCAATTACGCAAAATACAATCTTTATCCTTCCATCCATCTCCGTCGCCTGCCAAGCCTTCCAGGGCAAATACTAAGACTCTATGGGATCAGATGAAACACCCTCCTCCATACAAATAATGTCTCCAAATTTTCGCAAATACACCGCGCCAATTCCAAATCACGCGCGTGGTAGTTCCTTTCACGCGCTTCAATCGGCTCTCACATGTGCTACCACTTTACCCTTCAGATTAGACACATCCAAGTCCATTTAGGACATCACTAAAAATCACATATTCCTCTACCGCTGGCCTATTGAGTAAGAATCCTGAGCTCCTGGCAATCAACAATGCTTTCAACTTATCGTAAACTTCTTTGATATTTTTCACTCCATCTCATACTTTACATTTTTCGAGAGCACCCATCATCGAGGCTTCAATCATGTAAAACCCTTAACGACCTCGTAAGATCCCCGTTAGTCCCAGGAAACTACGCACTCGTAACATTTCTAGGTGGCTTCCATTCAACAAACTACTCTATTTTCTTTCGATCTACTCTGATTCCTTCTTTCGATACTATAGCCCAAGAAAGGACACTTCATTCTTCCAAACTCACACTTCGCTTCGCCACAGATACACCGCTTCTTTTTCTCAAAAATCAACACTACTCTAAGGTGTGTGTCATGACTATCCTCGATCTTTGAATACACACAAGAATGTCGTCTATGAACACTACTTACTAAACTCGATCCACATACTACCGAAAAACACTATTCATTAGTCCACATGAACGCCGCCTGAGCATTCATTAATCCAAACAGATTACAGTGAATTCATAATGTCCATATCGCGCCCTAAACGCCGCCTTATGCACATCGATTATCTTTAATTCTCAATCGATACTCCAGATCGCAAGTCAATCTTTGAAAAGATATCAGACCTTTTTAATTAGTCAAACAAATCATCAATTCGGTAACTGATACTTATTCTTTATCATAACTTGTTCGCTGTTCAGATCAATACATAGCCTAAGTGTACCATCTTTCTTTTAACAAAAGCACGGAGCTCCCATGGTGATACACTTGGGTCTAATAAACCCTTTTTCTAGTAGTTCTTGCAACCGCAATTTCACCTTTTAGCTCTGAATGAGCCATTCTTTGCATTTATGTAATGGGATGGCTTCGCGGTGGCACCCTACATAAACGCCAATAGCAAACTCAATCTCCCTACGTGGGGCAATCCGTAACCCTCTCCCGAAACACATCCTAAAGTCACACGTAGATATCGATACACTAGGCCTTGTCACTCATATCAATCACATAAGCCATAGCTTCATCCTTCCGTGACCATCGTTTCAACAGCTGGGCGCGCATATCACATTAGCTAGATGATTCGACTTCTCACCCCTGGGCGAAGGTTACTTCATCTTCATTCCTGTCTTTAAGGTTACTCTTTTTCATTCTACAATCGACTATCGCTTGATGCTCCGACAACCGTACCATCCCCCAATATCACATCAAACTCCCCGAAGGATACCCCAATCAAATCTCCCAAAATTCATACTCGCATTTTGATGGGACAATCTCTATGACGTTGTTCACAAATAACACTACGCTACGTTCGGCCACCAAGATGTCATACTCGCCACTTCTCGTAATTTACCTAAGTTTGGTATGTCAAGACATATGTATGAACGAGTCGATCCTCGATCTATCAATGCATGCATAATAGTATCAAAGATAGTAAAATTACCGACCATCACATCCTCGAGCCAGATCTTCCATCGCTTCATCAGACATGCTCTCTACCGGAGCATGACCATCTGCCTACCCAAAGTTTCAGGTCCTCGTCTCTAACACTCCTATGATGCAACACTTTATCGGGCTTTTGTAACACTCAGCCGCACCCTACCAGGTGTTGTAAATGAACGAGCTCTGTGATTGACCCGCTCTATGCTCTTCGATCCACAAATCAAACAAGCACCCGTAAGTTCCAACATTCCTCTTTATGATTTCTCCCACAATGGGGGCAATGGGACAATCACCTATAGAAGATCTCCGTGTACTCGAATCGATGGTGGCCGGTAAGGTAGTACTCTACCTGCAGAGTCTTCGTGGCGATAGGCCGGGATTGAACCCCGTGGTCCTTAATTTTTCCTCACGTTGTTATGAAATGGGATCGACCTGGATTTTTTCTTTTCCCGTTTTACCTTTCTTTTCCTTTACTCTTTCCATTCAATGCACATGTCACAATTTCAGAAATCCTGTGGCAAATGTCATGACATGGGCTCGGAATGGTACCGCCAAGGCCGTCTTCAAACCTACTCAGACTTTTCTTCCTCACTCACAGTATCTCGAGTATACTTCGCTTCAACCGTGTGAATTTCTGATATTCAAATACACTCATCTCTGTCTTTTGCTTCGCACATGAAACTCTCAGCCCCACATTGTCGCATAAAGGACCCACATAATTCTCGAACTCATCCGCTGAAGAACTCCCATGTCACTCTCCGATTATAAGGCCCCGGTCACTAAACCCACCACCGATAAGCCCCATCCTCGAAGTAATGAGGTCGCACATTCCAATCCTCTTCGATGCAATGCATTTGCACAAGCATTCGCTTCGCTCTCTCGAGCCACTTTCTCTCGCCATGTGAAGACTCATCCTCTTTCTTCCCCACAAAATCTACTGTGCCCAGAGACTCATCATTCTCTCTCAATGGCTGATCGCTGGGAGAGCAATTGCAGGCTGGTCGTCCAGCTTTGCAATCTTCCTCAATAGGTCACTGAGGATACCCATAAGACTTCGCCACTTGTTCCTGCCTGACCCATCGGGTGGGGGCATGGGATGCTTCACACTCCTCCACACTCAAGCAGATCGCTTCAGCCGATTCCCGGGTCATCCTCGCCGACCCTAAGGGAAACTTAATCGTCTATGCTTATCCCATTAAGCACCACAAGATCTACAGAGCCATGTCATCCTTTATATGCAAATGAAATGCATGTTAAACACGCTTCAAAATCGCTTACAAACAATTTAAAAATCATTTTGTGAACCGCCTAAACCTAAAGCTCGACATACTCATTAAATGTCAGGGGGCGCCCTTCTTACCCGAATTCACCTGCCACTGATCCGAACCGAGTCCCGGATGCCACTTCAAAATCACTCAAAATCACTCAAAATCTCATCTTCGCGGCGATTATGAAATCGGCAAGCCCATAAACATTTACATTTAACAAAAATCCATTTACAATGTGTATCCAAGCCTTTTCAAAAATGATTTACAAAAATAGATGTTCGCATTCAAATTGTTTATATAAAATATCCATATCAAAAGAACACATGAAATGAGGCACACGTTTGAGCATACTCCAAGATTTCCTTCTTATGACTCGACGCTCCTCGATCTCGGGTTCACATCGATCACCATTCATCACTCCTAGCACTGCCGCACGCAAAACACGCCAAGCATTTTCATGCTTAGTGGTTCTATACAACCATTCCCGCCCAATTTTAAATCAATTCATGCAATTTAATAATTCAGAACTTTCAATCATTTGGATGATCAATATAAATACAATACATATACTTTGTTATATATACAATAAATTATAGTTCATCACTCATCCCATAAATACATTTTTCATAATCAATATTTCACAATCTCAAATCAATTCAAATATGCTCACAAATTCAATTCAGCTCTGACATTCAATTCAATTCTGAAAATCAATTCATATGCTAATCCAATCGCTATGCTAATCAATTCGCTTATGCCCTTAACGGTTTAACCTATGTCTTCGATATACAGGATATCGTGAGTCACTCTAAGACGGAACTCACACACGACCTAAGAGTAAACAATCAATATGGAACACTACGATACGGAACCTACCGGCCGCGATCGAGTGACACATCAATAGTTCGCAAGATCGCACTCAATTTACAGTATACCAATCTATCCTTACCGCGTACAAATCTGCTAACATTCTATTAAGGGATGCTCAAACTCTTTATAGCAAAATATAGTACAATATGTGTACGCTTGTATAAACAAGCTTATTTTCAATAATCATGCAATTTTTATATGCAAACATTTCACAATCACTTTCTCTCAAATCAATTAAATCAATTCAATATGCTTGTAACAAACATGCAAAAAAACTCTGAAACGAGGAATAGGAGCTTCAGAGAACAAACATTTCCAAACTTGAAATGAGAATAGGATTTAGGAAGAACAAACCCAAAAAAATCTTTGACCCTTTGATTCCAATCCTGAATCTCAATCACAATGCTTTTCCTCCTCGTCGCTCCCTTATTCCAAAACCATTAAAGAATAATATTATTCATGCTAAGTACTAGTAGTTTTGGTTAGATTGATTTGGAGGTTAGTATGAGTTCCAGTTCAAACAAGCTATATATAGATGGATTCGACCAACGGGTTACTTTCCATGTAGTCAAAGATCACCCTAATCGTAGTTCTGACGAAGGAGCAATGGGGACCTTCCTAGTCGAGGTCATACACAAACAAACCCTGAATCGGGACGAAAGGCATCTCGAACTGGACAGCTTCTGTCTACCACCTCGGTCAAACATCTTCTATACTCTCAGGGAATATTAATGTATTCTTTACTCAATGGGCTTCATAGAGTCCAAGAACACCCAAATCGTAGTTCAAACGAAGGAGATATGACCTTCCGGGAGTCGAGGGGTCATGTGGTCAACTTTGACGAGCTGACCTGAATCGACGAGCTGCACTGAAGTGACGAGCTCAGCTTCTCAACACCTCTGTCTGACATCTAACATCCTCTCAGGCATATGAATGTATTCTCGACTACGCTTCCATAGTCCAAGAACACCTAAATTCCGAGTTCAAACGAAGGAGATATGACCTTCCTAAGTTTGAGTCGCGCACTAACTTCGACGAGTCGACTAACAGACGAGTTAATCACGATTTGACCAACGCTTGATTCACCAATCGCCGGACGACCAACGCTGACGGCACCACTATTCGACGCACCACCGCCGACGACCACCGCTGGACGGCACCACCATTTGACGACCACCGCTTGAAGACCACTATTTGACCTAATAATCGCTTGGACGATCAACGCTTGACTCCATTAACGCCGACATCAACGCTTGATCTAATTCTGGCTTTGACGACCAACGCTTGACGACCACCGCTTCACCACAATCGCTTCGACGACCACCGCTTGACGACACCGCTACCCAATTTCACCGCTTGACGAATTCTGGCTTGACGCACCAACACCCATTTGACTGCTCGTAGTAAAAAGACCATAACTCGGGTCTACGTAAGTCACTAAGAAATTCAAAAGCCTAACATCAAGTCTATTGATGTGGATACAATTTCACAGAAGGACTTACTGCCAATTCCTCTTTATTTCTGATCCAAACTCCGTTCTAAGGTACGAAGAAGGACTAACCGACAAACTGATCGACTGGGGATGAATTTCACGACCTCATTAAAAGGACTATAACTTGTCTACAGAGGTCCAAATCGAGAAAATCAAAAGCCTAACATCAAGCTAATTGATGTGATACAATTTACGTAAGGACGCACTACCAATTTCCCTCTCACTTCAGACTCCAAAATCAGCCTAAGGTTCGGCCACTACAAGACTACCACAATGGCAGCTCCTCATGGTTTAAAAATGCAACCAAACTTTCTCTGGTACTTATAACTACCCAACAACTCTTAGGGTAGAAGAAGACCAAGTAGAGAAGACCTCCACTCGCAAATGTCAATGCCCCCTGCTCCTGCCTCTCTACTCAGAGCTCACAATTAGAAGGACTTCCCTTCGTGTTTCTCGCCGGAGACCTATGGTCCGATCAATGAAATCTGTATATAAGGTGGAGCCCTCTAACTTTCCCTTTCTGGGTTTTCTTTCTATGGATCACTCTTAATCGTACTTTAAAAATGATGTTTTTCTCTCCTCTTTCCCACATGCCACATGTCATTTCCTCGATTTTTTTCCTTTTACTCATTTATTTCTCCTAATATCACTTCAGACATATAAACTTATTTACAATTGACCCCGTCCCTAGCTTCTCTTACAATTTCTATATTTTTCTTTTCACTGGGTTCATTTCTCTCGATTCAACAATCATCTAATCAATATTAAAAATTTCCGTAAAAATACCAGTTGGCTCACTATATCCGTAATATATAATAATTTTTATTATGTACCTAGGTATTGGGTGTTATAATTTATATTTAAATTTGTGAATTTATTGTTGATTAGCAAAAATTTTAAAGAAAATGAATTCACCCCCTCTTGGTTAATTTGCTACTCATATTTTACTTTCAATAATGACAAGAAACTCTAGGGTGGAAGGTTAGTCTATAGCAAAACCAATAGACATATAAATAAGATAATAGTTAAATCTTTATAAAAATTATTTCTAAACATTGGTGGAATGCAAGCTTTTAGAGAATACTTAGAGATAATGAAAATAAACTCTAGGCCTAAGGCATAACGTTTCCAAATAATGCAATCAATAGCCATATTTAAAGAATAATAACTCTATTAGATTTTTTTTTTTTTTTTTTGAAAATAAAACAATTTCATTAATTCAAACTATCAATACATTGATAGAAACACATATACCAAATCGTTAAAAATCATAGAGGATGAAACAACACTTAGGTCAATAATATAATAAATCGACTCAAAGCTTACAAATTTGACAATACTATAGTGACCCTAAAGACTCTAGTTCTACAACATATGGATGACCATACTCTAATTTATTGTCTCTGTCTAACCAAATATGATTAGCCCATCAGAATCACTCACACACAAATAAAACGTCACAACAAGATGACGAAAAACAAAACGATGTCATATCAGGATGACGACACAAAACACTACAAAAAGACGACGAATCATAAAAAACAAAATAAAACTATATCTATGTGAAATAATCACTTCACTAAGAACAAAGATTGATAGAAAGAGGAGTAAATGAGTGATTTCAG
Organism: Tetrastigma voinierianum; assembly: GCA_016808115.1. NCBI lineage: Eukaryota > Viridiplantae > Streptophyta > Magnoliopsida > Vitales > Vitaceae > Tetrastigma > Tetrastigma voinierianum. The sequence goes on along the minus strand of JAEQBH010004824.1, from coordinate 135,814 downwards.
GCTGAGAATTATCAAAAATCACCCCTCCCCTCTTTGCTTAAGGAAAATAAGTGGCTAGATGAAAAAGTTGAAAGAAAATGAAGTTAGGGTTTTGAGCCCATTCAATAAATCTAGTACTAGATGGAACACGGCTTAAAAACCTATCTTCACAAAATAGATTTAGAAATATTTATACAAAGTCTAACTGTAAAACCCGAGAAAAATCGAATTTTTCTAGAAAAATTGTAAAAACAAAGAATTGCCACCACAAAGGCAAGTTGAAAACCCAAAATTTTCTAAATTCGATGATGAAACTAACTGGATCATATGGATTTGTCTCACGAAATCTAGTAACCCGCATTTAATTTCGCTGAATTTATGAGATAATCTAATTTCACGCTTTTCTCTATGAGAGAAAGAGTCCAATGGACTCCCAATAGCGAGATTTTTACGAAAATATCGGAAGTTAGGAAATAACTTGAGTTAAGTTCATAGAAAATAATTGAACTTAAAATGAGACAAAATGGATAACTTTGGGCCAAAAAAATTTGGAACCGAGCAAAGGTGGACACGTGGCACAATGTGGACCATGACTTAAGTTCTAAACAAAAGGGAACTTAGGGCAGAAAAATCACATTTTTCTGCTGTGTTCAAATGAGAAAGAGAGAGAGAAAGAAAGAAAGAGAGCACTAAGCTTCTCTCTACGATCTATGGAGCTCCGTCGGTCAGAATTCGTCTGGCTAAGAACGAAAGCTCATCGCATCGACGAGGGTTATGCGTGGGTGCCAAAAACGAGGGATTTCGCCGAGGATCCAAACGAGGAGTTCGGGAAATCAAAGGTTTCGGGTTTAAGAAGTGTCCACAAGGATTCCTAGAGTTTTTTCTACATGCCAAGAGGTAGGGATCCTTCCTACCTTTGCTTTTTTTCCATTTTAAATGAACACACACGTTTCGAAGTTTCTATCATGTCCTTATCCTAGGCGAATCAGGTTACAAAGTGACATGAGGCTCTCTGGGAAGAAAGGGTCTTGCCTAGCGGTGGGAGGCTTGCCTGAGGAAGTGGGTCCGCCTAAGCGAGCCCGAGAACAGAAAATAGAGTTTCTATCCGCCCAGCGAGGGGCTTGCTTCGCTTAAAGTAACCACTTCGCCAGTGAGTGCCAAGAAGCATGCTCAGCGAGCTCTACACACATGACCGTGTTAAGGCCCCAGGGTTCAAGGTCTTGTGCTCTGCTTACGGCCTAATCGTGATTGTTTCAGGGTTTGCTTCAAGGCCATTATATGACTTGTTTGAGAGTGTCAATGATTGACTAAGAAGTGACATGTTTGGGTGTCAATATGTATGCTCTAATGTATTGACATGTGATGAATTTCTATGTGAAAAAGGTCATTTCATGGCTTGATTATGTGTGTGTCATTGCTTGAACATAGAATGACATATTGTATGTTGATGTTGATATATATGTGCATAATATATTGGCATGAATGAAATACCGCGGAAAGCTCATATGTGTGGATGTGGATTTGGCCTCGCGACATTCTATGAGCTGTGGATTATGTTTGGTTTATATAGCATTCATTATACACGTGGTGATGATATAACATGTACCCACAAGATCGTGATACACGACATCGGACAATGGGATGTGAGTGCATGAAAATTAACACTACGTTGCGTTTCGTGATTGATCAGCGGACTTGGCCAAGTCGGGACGGCGTCCAACAAAGTCGCATCGGGCCGAATAAAATGGTAAAGAAAAAAAACTTGTGTTTGTAATAGCAAGCAATGATATATACACGCGTGAAAGACCCCGTAGTCGGTTATACATACTCAAACTGAAAGCCCGTGAAAGCAGCGCATAAGCCTATGGTGCGACACCAAAATTCGTTGCCCACAAAAGACACATGGTTTTGAATATGAAAAGATCATTTGAAATGATGACATCCATAAAAGTTTTGGTTTATAAAAAACAACTTGTTTCAAAGGGATTGTCGGGATGCGATTCATCAATGACATTTATCCCACAGGCTTTCAGACAGGTGATGGGGAGTCGATAAAGACTCCAAAAGATGTAAGCTTTCCGCAAGACTCTGCGTATGGAGTCGATAAGGACTTGGGGCATGGTACATGATCGAGTCTCATCTCATTTCATGGCATGACATGTAGGATCCATAGTAGAAATTTGATGTTTTTACTTGGACTGTGAATGTGAAATTGTGGAACATGACCATTGCATGTGCACTTAAAGTGTGAGTGTACTCTATAGAAATATTCTCTATTTGGGCGTGGCTCACCTTTACTGGAAACATTTCAAGTGCAGGTGTACACTGATGACTCACAGCTTCTTTCGAGGCGTTAATAAAGGAAGAGGGCCAACATGTGGCTTTGATAAATCTTGAAAACTTTGAACAATCTAGCCTCAAGATGTAATGGAAGAGTCGATCGAATCCCTGCGACTATTTAAATATAATTCATCATATTTTTAACTTAAATATGGATAAACGGATCCCTAAGTTAAATGACATAACGATGTGGTATCAAGTTACCTCTAAGATTCACGGTTAGATCGATTTGCATCAAAACTTAGGTATACAATACCTAATATAGTATTTCTCGTGGCCGATTTCATTGGTCAACAGACCCTAAGTTTTGCATCACAGCCTTGGTATCGCAGCTCAGGTTTATGATTAATCATAGCCGATATCCGATACCAACACCACACTAGCACGTGAGTACAGGTATGCGATTACTAGGTCATGCTGTCCACACCCTTCTCACCACCTGTACGCCCTTCAGCGCCATCATATCCACTTTTCAGACCATCGGCGCTCTTCGGGTCCCACTCATGAATATCATGCCCTCCCTTAAAAGAGGCTTCGTCATTAACCTGTGACTGGGAAGAGGTTCATCGGGGGAGGATCTTTCTACTACCAACCGAGCACAGCCCGCCACTTCAGATGCTTCCATCGACTAAAGTGACCTGCGCCCTGCCCGACCCTGAGCGAAAGGAACCTGCAACAGGATATCCCATGAGCGAGCTTCCACCCGGCACTCCATGAGGTGGTCACGGCGCGGGGTCCCAATAAAAAAGAGTCAGGAGATTGACTTTTTCACACTACGGTACAGGTTCACTGCACTTTCACTCATCGAAAGCCCAGAGATTAACCGATCACGGAAAGCATCTGTACCAACCGAAAGCAAGAGCTCACAGCCCGTAGATGCCCCATCGACCAGCCACCCCCAGTCCCGGGTTCGACCTCGGGGAGGCGAAGAACTCATGGGAACGAGGATATCCCATGAGCGAGCTTCCACCCGGGCTGGGCACTGCGAGCTACCACGGGCGGCGGTGGGTCTCACACTTGACGGATTGCCCAAAGCCACACATTCATTGTGTGCATTTCATGTTTTGTGCCAAAATGTGCTACATGATTTTGTGTTGTGTGTTGTGTGTTGTTGGAATTGTATACATGATAAAATGTATAGGGATAAAGAGGAACACTAGGGTTAGAGAACATAACCCAGTGTTCTAAAAAGTGAACAACTGATGGTTCTAGTTGTTGATGTCATTAGAAGTCGCACACGCACTACTAGTTTTCGACGAAAGGAATCTCACTCAGAATTTTGACATATGCATGGCAAGTCAAGGAAAGGATCGAGAGGCTGGTATAGGCAAACGACCAGCCACCATCGACCTTTGACCAACAAGCATTTATGGAGGCTATTAGTGCTGCGACTACTACTATTACATCGCGAGTAACAGGGTTGCCAATGGTCAGACAAAACAATGAACCGGGCCGTGGAGAGTCAAGTAATCTCCAAAGATTTAAGGCGCACCATCCTCCAACCTTCAAGGGGAGAGGGAACCTGATGGTGGCTAATCATTGGCTCCGATAATTCAGAAAGATATTGGAGGCTATGGAGGTCACCTCTAATGCCACTAAGATACCCAATGCATTCCAACTGTGAGGGTGAATCCCCAAGTGCGCGGATTGAAGTTAAAGCCTCAAGGAGCTGAGGCAATGACATGGGAAGAGTTCAGGAGGTCTTCAGACAAATACTTCTAGCATCAACTCACATGCAATCCGGAGTTCCTAATTGAAACAAGGAATCATGATGTCGAACACGTGGGCTAAGTTCATTGAATTCGCTCGTTTTGCGGAGGATTATGTGGCTACGGACATGACCAAAATGAGAAAGTTCGAGGATGGTCTGAAATTATCCATTCAAGGTAAAATTGTGGGACTCCTCTTGCAAGATTTGAACTCGATGGTCAAGACAGCTATGGCCATTAAGAGGGAGGTGGATGACTCAAGGAGCATCTGGGATGCAATTGCTAGTGATAAGAGGAAGGAGATTCAACTCTTTTCTTCTAGCTCGGGAAAGAAGTAGAGGACTTCTACTCCACGAGGGTTTCAAGTACAAGGTCGCAGCTATCCGGGCCAAGGCCAAGATTGATCATCCCAAGATAGGAGACACATCAAGGCTCCTAGCCACCAAGGCATATATGTTTCAATGCCACTAAATTTCACACACAGAAAGGTGATCGTCTCCTCCCGAGGTGTGGATCCTGCTGGTTATGGGACATCCTACCCAATCATCACTGACATTCACGCACACAGCTTTGTTCCTCCCACCCTAACATGGGCTCGGGAAGACAAAAGACGCCTGTGGTGCTACACTGCGCACCTACTACTTCGCAGACAGGCTAGATGGGCCAAGGCATGGGTCGCGGTCGAGGTCAAGGCCAAGGCCCATGACCTTAGGAGCCAAGTGGCTGGTTCACGCTGCTACACCTCAAACCGGAGCCATCGACCGCCGCTTATTCAAGTCGCATTTCTACTATTTCGCTTTAGGAACTAGCGGTAGTGTCGATCATATACGTCGATCAGGAGTTAGAGATCTCGTGGATTCTACTCATCAGACCGAGGACCGCTGACACGCTCTGAGTTCGATGTTATCCTCGATGGACCGTTGACGGCAGACATCGAGTCGCTGATGACCGTGGATCGTAGAGGGAGCACGCTACACACCGATGATGTCAGTTATGTTTTAAGGGGGATAAGCACGATGCTTTACCCCAAGACGTGTACAATTCTAGATGGCATAGGCAATTGATGGGTTAGCTAGCAAGCCTTACCCTAGAGGACAAGGTGAGACAGAAGTTAGGTCTACCTCTGGCGGTTTGTAAGTATGAGGACGTTTTTCCGACCAAACAACCGGGATTACCTCCGCAGAGGAATGTAGGCTTCGCTATTGAGTTGCACCTTGGTACATCACCTATTTCTATGACTCCACATATAATGGAACTTGTTGAATTGCAGGAACTCAAGGTCCAAGTACAGGAACTGTTGGACAAGGGTTTTATTAGACCGGGCACTTTACAATGGGGCGCTCCGGTTTTGTTTGCCAAGAAGAAGGATGTAAGACCCTTCTGGCTTATGCATGTGTATCTGCTATCGACAAGCTAAACAAGGCTACTATCAAGAATAGTTTCTTTCATTGGCGATTGATGATTTATTTGATCAGCTGAGAAGGGTGCGAGTGTACTCCATGATAGATCTCCGCACCAGTTATCATCAATTAAGAGTTAGGAAGGCAGATATCCCTAAGACGACGTTGGGGAACGTGATACTGGGCATTTCGTGTTCACAAAGTGGATGCCATTCCTGACGACGAATGCCCCAAATAAAGATTCACATCTTATATTGTGGGTGTTCCAAACTCTACTCTAATCTCGCCCGTGTCAAGCTGTGGACTACATCTGCCCAGTCCAAGTCCGAGGAGGATCATAAGGTCACTTCAGATTGTTCTCCAAACTCGAGAACATCAGATGCCAAATCTCGAAGAAGTGTGAATTTATGCTTACTAAGGCAAGATTCTGTGGCATGTCAGGACACCCCAAACCCGGGTCCGTTGACTACCCGTCAACCTCATGAATACAGTGGATGTCTCCAAGCCCTGATCGCCACTCCCTCTGTAAAAATTCCGCAAAGTCTCCTTTCAGACAGAGAGCTTCTACCCAAATACAAGATCGCATACCCGTCCCAAACAAATTCAATATAACTTCAACATGAGTGCAAACGGCCTCGGGGCCCATAATACAATACTCATCACAATATATCCAAACTATATCCACAGTTTCAAGAGTTAATAAACTACTTTATACAACATATATTAAAATGAAAATCATTCTAATACATGTATACACTGCGGACACCAGTTTTCACACATCCTTTCTTCTAAAAACAGCCCCGCGATCTAACCGCCTTCCCCTCGCACGCCTCCCCGCACTGCAAAAGGGGGGTCCCACGACTGGTGAGCTAAAGCTCAAGAGGGAGAATCGCTCCGGCGGGCCACTCACCACCAAGCGCAGAGCGCAACGTTCCAAAGTAAACACACATCCAAGCAAACATGATCCTACTGGATCGCTCATACGCACCAACCTGATCCTCGAACCATCGACTTCACACTCGCCTAAGCCTCGTATGAGAACACTGCTTTATCTCCAGGCAACCTCCGACGAATATATATCACCGTCGCTCCGACGATTGATATATATTATTTGCTCAGGACTATCCCCATGAATATATCGACCGGGTCATTCGACTCCGCTGATATATTATTTAGTTTACACTACCGATTTAATATATATCAATTCCGCCGCTCCGACGGCCACATATTTGGCCACACCCTCCGAGCACTAACATTTGCATCACTCCGAACCTTGCTTTCTGTAATTCCATTCATGCACTAACTCCTATACTCCTAGATGTTCCAAAGGCATATGGAATGCACGTATGCCGCCTAATTCGGGCTTAATCACATGCAAATATATAACCACGAATATATTCACATAAATAAATCACACAATCATGTTATGCAATTCATATATTTCATCACATCAAAATTAGGCTCACTGGGGTTAATGATCAAACACGTAGCAATTTAATTTAAATCACTCGACCAAACGCATTTTCTTTGGCCAAAAATATATTTTCAGAACATTATTCGGAATGCTGAAACTTCTAGTTTACTATTCCTAAAATCACAAAACACCCGCTCACTCTAGTGAACTAATCCAACTCACGCCATTCCTACCAATGCATACCAAGCACCAATTAATACATAAATCAACACATAATCAACTCCAAACAGCCTCCCTACGTGGGATCGTATTGCAATCCGCCCAAAGCCTGCACTTCAGACACCCTGGCCCATGTTCGGGACCGATCCAACCCGCCCTCACGCCTCATTCAACCGAAACATTAGTAAAACATTTTTAAATGAGTATAACCCAAGTAGGAGAAAATCCTACCTCAAGGATTTGAAGAAAACTCCCGATCCCTGAGTCCGCACGCGCAGCCCGTCTCCGCTGTGAGAATATTCCTCCTCGCCCGGTCCGCCAACGGCTGATCACAAACCCCAGAGAGAAGTGCTCTCTCTCTAAACTCTCTCAAACGAAGGTCACTGCATCTCCCCAATCGGTTCTTACGTTTTGCCTTGGTTCATTTAAGAAGACAAGTCACTATTTAAGTTAATTTGGCTTTTATGACTTAAAATCAAATTCTATAATGCCCCTTATGTCCCTCTTTGCCGTATTTGATGTTCTAAGACTAATTTCTGGGCTGGGTCCATTTTCATTATTTCCTCTACTCATACCACTTATGGTACATGAGTATTATTGTTATCTCATGCCTCGCTTCATCTAAAAATCTACATTAAGACCCAAACGGGACATGCCCTCGAAAAATCAGTCGATCTCACCTGCCTCAAAATTATGAAATTTTACATTTTAACTAGATTTCGTGAGACATTCCCAACCAAGACAATCCCATTTCTCATTATCCGAGACCTGTAGACTAATTAGCGATTTTTAACCTAAATTACAATTTTTGAATCAAAATTACTGCTTTGTCTCCTTATTCCGTAAATTAAGAATTTCTGTCTTACATATGTGGTATCTGGCCAAGGTATCCATGTAATCAGGAGAAGGTCTTAGGTAGCTTTTGAATAAGGAGACCAAGTCGCCGAGATGTTAGCTTTTTTGATCGGTGGTATTACAAGAGGTCACGAGAACTTCTCCGCTTAAGCTGCACTCATCACGAGATCAACTCGCAAAGAGTATCGGTGCTCTGAGCGTGAATGACTTATGCGAGAGGGCACACAGAATTAAAGACGCAGGGGCTTACTTCACCCTATTCGATAGTCTTTAACTTATGGATGCAGGTACTCAAAGGTATCAGGATGCCCTAAGGGACGGACGATGTGCTTTGGATGCACCTAAGAGTAGAAATTACTTGCTCAACACCAAAGAACCACTAGCGCAGTTACCCCACACTGATACGGAGTTTCCATGGCCATCAAGCCTTTGCCTTAGCCGAATACGCCACTCATTCATATCAAGTGAGTAAATTTTAAGGTGTTTTGACCATAAGAGTTTCTTAAAGTCACATTTACATAGCGATCCAACATGAAAGTAACCGCAGTTGATGGAATACCTAGATGACTGTGATTTCACTTTGTATTACCACCCCGATAAGGCAAATGTGGCGGTTAATGCACTCACCAAGTCACTGGGAGTGGTCATAGTACAGCTCCCGAGCAGCGGTATGCTCGAGGTCGTGGGACAATGCCATACCGCATGGTCAGCTCAAGGTACTTTGTGAGCTAAGTGGCCACACTCATCCCCACCGAAAGGTAGAGGATCGAGTCCCAATGACTGACATGTAGATATCACCCATTGGGACCCAGCATGGTCAAATGGCCGCGACTAAGGTCAGTCATTCACATAAATGGTAGCTCTTCTGTAGGGACTCAAGTTATGGTTCCTGGGCCAATAGAGAGATCCCTACTTAGCCTAATGGTTTCATTATAGCAGATCCAAGTGGTACGAAGATAAAAATTCTCACGATTCGCTTTCACAAGACTATCGAGCGGATAAAGAAACACATCGGGGACTCGTTTCAACCTCACATAGCAAGCAAAGGTCAGCAATCATGCAATTTCAACAGGATTACTCCAACCTCGGACGAGTTAAGGAAGCCCAAACATGTCATATTAAATTTTGTGACTCACTGGCCACATACATCGCGAAATAAGTACGACACAGCTGTGAAGTGATAAAAGGACTAGCTTACAAAGTACTTTCTAGTTGTATGATTATCCTTCACAATCAGAGGAAATTTCTGTAAGTATGATGCTGGTGGAGTTTCATCCGATAACATGGAGTGTCTGATCTATAGTGACTCCGATCGCGGGATCCCAAGTTTACCACTCATTTTTGGGAGATCGTAGTGCAGTCATAGGAAACACTGATGATTGAGCACCGCTTCATCCTGTTATGACTGCTCATCGAAAGGACCATCCAGATTTCAAAGCATTATTACAAGTACGAGTGCATGGTCCAGATTCTAAGGTAGCTGAAGAAAGATTTTCCTTAGTGGAGTCTCACATGGCCAACAAATAGTTATCGGTTTAGCATACACAGGCACCTTATGAGGTACCTATGATAGAGCTCCATGTCAATCTCCGGTTTATTGACAGGTGAGAGAGGCCCACCATAGTCCAATTAAGCTATGGACACCTCTGTGAAGGTGGAGCTCTTATACGAGCCGTCTTTCTCACAGGCTTAGAGCAAAGGTAAGAGCTGGCACCTATAGACACGCGCAATTCTAGAGCTCGAGGTGCGATCATGTCTTCTTGAAGGTGATGCCTAAGTAGATGAGTGACCGTGTTCGTAAGCTGGGAAAGTCATTGCCAAGGTGGTATATCTAAACTCAAGGTACCAGAGGGCTCGCACAGCTATTTTTACCGTTGGCACTAATTCTAAGTTTATCAAACATGCTAGAGTACCATGCCTCCATGCTCCGGCACAATCTGCCATCCAACTCATGTGGTGATTGGGGAGAACTTGCGCTGTTGACGCTGGATGGAACCATCGAGAGGACCGGTATCGACAGCTTGATGGGCCTGTGGATTAGGTTTTTATACAAGATCATGAGACAGCAAGGCAAAAGACCGTGAGTGAAAGAGACAACATGGGAATGTGAAGATACTACATGTTGCTTAAACACGCTTCGTTCGAGGAAGAAGGTACGCTTTAGTCATCGATATTATATGGAATGTCGTACATGGCTGTGATTGTATGTGCCGTGGTGTGGAATTTTTGGGACTAAATTTTTAAGGGGGATGAATAAATCCTTGAGAAAAATGGCAAAAACTAAATTGTTAATACAAGTGCAGGTTGAAAAACTCAGAAATTTTTAGATCTCTGAGAAGGAACTTGCAGTGGATTCGTCTCGCGAAATCTAGTTACCTAGACAAATTTCGTTGAATTTCGAGATAGTCGAAATTTCACGTTTTTCGAGGTGACGGGTGTCCAGTGACTCACAAGAGCGAGATTTTTACGAAAATCTCGGAAGTTAGGAAATAACTTGATTTAAGTTCATAAAAAATAATTTGAACTTAAACTGAGATGAAATGGATAGCTTCGGGCCAAAAAAATTGGAATCGAGCATAAGTGGACACATGGCATGACGTGGGCCACTACCTGAGTTCTAAAAAAAAGGGAACTTAGGGCATAAAAATCACATTTTTCTCCTGTGTTCGAAAAAGATAGAGAGAGAGAAAGAAGAAAAGAGAGCACTAAGCTTCTCTATATGATCTACGGAGCTTCATCGATCGGAATTCATCGGGTCAAGAAAGAAAGTACATCGAATTGACGAGGGCTACGCATGGATGCCAAAAAAGGGGATTTCGCCAAGGATCCAAACAAGGAGTTCGGGAAATCAAAGGTTTAGGGTTTAGGAATTGTCCACGAGGCTTCCTAGGGTTTCTTCTACGCTCCAAGAGGTAGGGATCCTTCCTACCTTGGCTTATTTCAATTTTTGGGCTGGAAATGGTCGCATGTTCGAGTTTCATGTCTCACCTTGTCCTCTAGGGTAAGGCTTGCTAGCCAACCCATCAATTTCTCATGTCATCTAGAATCCTACACGTTTTGGGGTAAAGCATCGTGATTATCCCCTGAAACATAACACAAACATCATCCGTTGTGTAGGCAATAACCCTCCTACGATTACAATCATCGATGACTCGGTGTGCTGTCACCTCGAGCAGTTTTTTGGTATGAGAACGTTTTTTCGAATGAACTCCCAGGATTACCTCCGCGAAGGGATGTAGACTTCGCTATTGAGTTACACCCTAGTACATCACCTATTTCTATGAATCCGCATAGAATAGCACCTGCTGAAGTGCAGGAACTCAAGGTCCAAGTACAGGAACGTTTGGACAGGGGTTTTATTAGATTGAGCACTTCACCTTGGGGTGCTCCGGTTCTGTTTTCTAAGAAGAAGGACAAGACCCTTCGGCTATGTATAGACTATCGGCAGTTGAATAGGGCTACTATCAAGAATAGGTACCCTTTGCCGAGGATTGATGATTTATTTGATCAGCTTAGAGAGGCGCAAGTCTACTCCATGATAGATCTCTGCACCGGTTACCATCAATTGAGATTTAGGGAGGTAGATATCCCTAAGGCGGCGTGAGCAGCGATATGGGCATTTTTGGGTTCCTGCGGTGATGCCATTCGGATTGGCCAAATGCCCAGCGGCATTCATGGATCTTATCGTAGGGTGTTAGGCCCTACCTAAATCGATTCGTGTTGGTTTCGTGGGCGACATCTTGATATACTCAAGTGCGAGGAGGATCGCAGGGTCACTTGAGTTGTTCTGCAGACCTTGAGAGAACATCGAGTTATGCCAAATTTAGAAAGTGTGGATTTATGCTTACTAAAATTAAGATTCTTGGGCATGGTATCGGCAGGGGGTATCAAGTATGGACGAGGAGGAGAAGGTCGGCGGTATGGTGGAGAAATCGAGGGAAGTTAGTCTTTGAGATAAGCAGTTTCTTGGGATTGGCAAGGTATTACAAGAGGTTCATTGAGGACTTCTCTCGATTAGCTGAACCTATGATGAGATTGACCCAAAAGAAAGTCAAGTTTGAGTGGAATGACTTGTGTGAGAGGGCATTCTAGGAATTGAAGAGGAGGCTTACTTCAGCTCCTATTCTGATAGTTCCAAAACGGGGACAGAGGTACACAGTGTATTGTGATGCCTCTAATGACGAACTGGGATGTGTTTTGATGCAGTCCAGAAGGGTAATAGCTTAAGGTTCTTGACAATTAAAGAACCATGAGCAGAGTTACCCTACTCATGACATGGAGTTGGCGGCCATTGTCTTTGCCTTAAAGGCTTGGTGCCACTATCTATATTGTGAGTAGTTTGAGGTGTTTTCGGACCACAAGAGTCTTAAGTACATTTTTACACAACGAGACCTCAACAAGGCAGCGCAAGTGGATGGAATACCTAGAGGACTATGATTTCACTTTGCATTACCACCTTGGTAAGCCGAATGTGGTGGTTGATGCACTCAGTTGGAAGTCACGAGGAGTGTTGGCTAGTATAGCTTCCCGAGAGTGGCAAATGCTAGAGGTTGTGGGACATTTCGGGCTGCACTACAGGGGTCAAGCTCGAGGTACTTTGAGGAGCTTAGTGGCTACGTCATTCCTACTGAGAAGAGTGATTGAGTCCCAGAGATAGGACATAGAGATATTGTCCATCAGGGACCAAGTACGGTTGGATACAGGTGACGAAGGTTGGGTCATTCACACATATGGTAGCCTTCAGTATAGGGGACGGGTTATGGTTCCCCAATCAGCAGATCTGAGAGAGGAGATCCTCAGGGAGTTCCATTGCTCTCGCTTTGCAGTGCATCCAGGTGGCACGAAGATGTACCACGATCTTCGTCGCCAGTACTACTGGAGTGGGATGAAGAAACTAGTTGGGGACTTTGTTCGTCGATGTCTCACATGTCAACAAGTAAAGGCTGAGCACAAGAGGCCAGCGAGGTTACTCCAGCCCTTTGAGGTAGCTGAGTGGAAGTGGGAACATGTCACGATGGATTTTGTGACTCAATTGGCACGGACATCGCGAGGGCATGGCGCGGTGTGGGTGATAGTGGACCGGCTTACAAATTAAGTCGGCACACTTTCTAGCTATGTGGATGACCTTCACACTAGAGGAATTCTACAGGTTGTACATGCGGGAGATTGTCCAATAACATGGAGTGTCAATATCAATAGTATCAGATCGGGATCCTAGGTTTAAGTCTCATTTTTTAAAGAGTTTCCAGCAAGCCATGGGGACACAGTTGATGATGAGCACCACTTTTAATCCCCATACGAACAGTTAGTCAAAGATGACCATCTAGATTTTAGAGGACATGCTGCGGGTATGTGTCTTGGATTTCAAGGGTAGTTGGGAAGAGCATTTGCCCTTAGTGAAGTTCGTCTACAACAATAGTTATCAGGTAAGCATACAGATGTCACCCTATGAGGCACTATATGGGAGGCCATATCGATCTCCGGTTTTTGGACGGAGGTGGGAAAGAGGCCCACTACGGGTCCGAATTTGGTTAGAGACACCTCTAAGAATGTGGATTTGACACGAAAGCGTCTTCTCAAGGCTTAGAGCCGACAGAACAGATATGCCAACATACGACGGAGACCTCTAGAGTTTGAGATGGGTGATCATGTCTTCTTAAACGTGATGCCTAAGAGAGGAGTGGTCAGGTTCAGTAAGCGGGGAAAGCTATCGTCGAGGTATATCGGACCGTTCGAGGTACTCTAGAGGGTCAGTACAATTTCTTATCAGTTGAAACTACCGCCAAGTTTAATGGGTGTTCATGCGGTATTCCATGTCTCCATGCTCCGAAAGTACACCCCAGATCCGACTCATGTGGTGGATTGGGGAGAGCTTGTTGTTGATATCGATGGAACCTTCTAGGAAGGACCAGTATTTATCATGGATAGTCAGGATCAGGTTTTTCAAAGCAAGATTGTGAGGCTAGTGAAGGTGTTGTGGCAGCACCGTGGAGTGGAGGAGGCAATATGGGAACGCGAAGATATTATGCGTGCCAACTATCCCTTCTTGTTCGAGGAAGAAGGTATGCTTTTAGTCAATGATATTAAATGACTATTGCATATGCATGTGACTGTATGTGCTATGTGTGGGAATTTCGAGACGAAATTCTTTTAAGAGGGGGAGAATGTAAAACCCAAGAAAAATCGAATTTTTCTGGAAAAATGGCAAAACAGTAAATTGTCCCTACAATGCAGGTTGAAAACCTTGAAATTTTCTAGATCTTGGATGACAAAACAGACTTCGCCATTGGATTCATCTTGCGAAATCTAGGTATCCAAATGAATTTCGTTGAATTCCGAGATAGTCAGGATTTCGCATTTTTCGGGGTGACAAGTGTCCAATGACTCCCAGGAGCGAGAATTTTACGAAAATATCGAAAGGTAGGAAATAACTTGAGTTAAGTTCAGAGAAAATAATTTGAACTTAAATTGAGACAAAATAGATACCTTTGGGCTAAAAAAAATTGGAACCGGGCAAAGGTGGACACATGGCATGACGTGGGCCACGACTTAAATTCTAAACAAAAGGGAACTTAGGGCAGAAAAATCACATTTTTCTGCTATGTTCGAACGAGAGAGAGAGAGAGAGAGAGAGAGAGAGAGAAGGAAAAAGAGCACCAAGCTTCTCTCTACGATCTACGGAGCTCCGTCGGTCGGAATTCGTCGGGCCAAGAATGAAAGTTCATCTCATTGACGAGGGCTTTACATGGGTGCCAAAAACGCGGGATTTCGCCAAGGATCCAAACAAGGATTTCGGGAAATCGAAGGTTTCGGGTTTAAGAAGTGTCCACGAGGCTTCCTAGGGTTTCTTTTATGCTCCAATAGGTAGGGATCCTTCCTACCTTGGCTTATTTTCCATTTTTGGGCTGGAAATGGTCGCATGTTCAAGTTTCTTGTTGGGCGTCACTATACTTCTCCTAGGCGAGGACATGAGGCTTCCCCTAGAAGAAAGAGGTCTTCACCTAAGCGAAGGGAGTGTTCGCCTAGGCGAAAGGGTCCGCCTAGGCAAGGGAATGTTAGCCTAGGCAATCCGGAGGACAGGAAATGGGGAGTTTCTGGTCCGCCTAGGCAAACCACTTCGCCTAGGCGAAGGTAGGCTATGCCTAGGTGAGCTTGTGACTGTGTTGAGGCCTATGTTCACAGCCTGTTTGGTGTCGGTTTCGTGGCCCGATTTGTGATTGTTTGTGGCTTGCTTCAAGGCCATTATATGACTTGTTTGAGAGTGTCATTACTTGACTAAGAAGTTACATGTTTGGGTGTCAATATGTGTGTTCTAATGTATTGATATGTGATGAATTTCTATGTGCAGAAGGTCATTTCATGGCTTGATTGTGTGTTTGTCATTACTTGGACATAGAATGACATGTTGTATGTTGATGTTGATATATGTATGCATAATATATTGACATAAATGAAATGATGTATGGAAGTCATATGCAGGCGATGTGATTGTCCATGACACCCAGTGAGTGGTGTGGATTATGTTGCCCATGTAGCATTCATTATATATGTAGCATAATATAACATGCAATGGCACATTGCATTCCATATGCACAGGAGCATCGCATTGAATGGGTGTGAGTGCATGGTTGAAAATCAACATTGTGTTTAGTGATTAATTGGGTGGGCTCGATCAAGTTGGACGAAGTCCAACAGAGTCACACGGTTAAATAAAATGGTAAAGAAAACTTGTGTCGTGTAATAGCAAGCAGGGATAGATACCTCCTCGGGTGAAAGACCCGGTATTTGTGGTTATACATACTTCCAACGGCAAAAGCCCGTGAAAGTGTTTAGGCGTGTGAAGCCTGTGGTGCGACACCAAAATTAGCTGCCCACAAAAGACA
Organism: Tetrastigma voinierianum; assembly: GCA_016808115.1. Lineage (NCBI taxonomy): Eukaryota > Viridiplantae > Streptophyta > Magnoliopsida > Vitales > Vitaceae > Tetrastigma > Tetrastigma voinierianum. The sequence goes on along the minus strand of JAEQBH010004824.1, from coordinate 120,015 downwards.
CATGGTTTTGAATATGAAAAGATCATTTGAAATGATGGCATCCATTAAAGTTTTAGTTTATAAACAAACGACCTTTATTTCAAAGTGATCATTGAATGCGATTCATCAATGACGGTTTATTACACATGGGCTTTGCATTGTGTGGTAGGAGTCGGTAAAGACTCTAGTATGGGAGTCGGTAAAGACTCTAGTATGGGAGTCGGTAAAGACTCGGGTATGGAGTCAGTAAGGACTCGAGGCATGGTACATGATCAAGTCTTATCTCATTTCATGGCATGATATATAGGATTCCAAAGTAGAAATTTAATGTTTTTACTTGGACTGTGAATGTGAAACTGTGGAACATGACCATTACATGTGTACTTAGGTGGGAAGTAGCCTCTGTAGGAAATATTCTCTACTGGGCATGGCTCACCCTTTATGGGAACATGTTTCAAGTGCAGGTGTACATCGGTGGACGGTGCTCTTTTGAGGCCGTAATTATGAAGAGGGTCAATATGTGGTTTTGATAAATCTTTTTGTAAAACTTTGAAACAATCTAGTTCACGTATGTAATAATAGTAAGAGAGTCGTGATCGAATTCTTACAGACTATTTTAAATGTAATTTCACATATTTTTAACTTAAATATGGATAAATGGGACATAACGATGTGGTATCGAGTTACTCGATATCCATAGGTATGTGATATCAATTTGGTATCAAAGCTTAGGTATACGATTACCTAAGGTAGTATTTTCGCGGGTTGACGATTGTCAACGGGATCCCCGGGTTTTGAGACGTCACACTTACCTCTATGCAAATTTAGAACCAAATCTTCATAATCTAGAAACATAGAAAAATTCTTAAATATTTGGAAATTTTCTTTAACATAGAAAAATTCCCTTCAAAAATTCAATATTCTCAAATGATTTATATATATATATAAGATGTAAAAAAAATTGTAAGCTCAATGTTTTTACGCATGTATTGTCACAAATCAGTGTTATAACACTTTTCTGTGGCAGTTGAAACAAAATTAAGTTTATAAAATTATCAATTCCAATAATCACGTGTAATAATGTAAAAGTAAGAAAATAATGGAACACGAAAAATTGCTAACGCAATTTTGATGCACCACACGTAATCTACAAGACGATGCCCCAACATTAAACAATTAATCCCCTCAAAATCAAACAATTATAAACAGAGTCTTGGTCTTACTCACTCAAAAGACTCCCTTCTTAATGATGTCATTATTATGAAGAATCTTCTAATTAAGTGGCCTAATTCAATAAGCATCACTCATATTTACAAACTTTCTCCCAAAAGCTATTGTTCTCCACATTAAAAATGCTCATAACGAAACATGAACCAAGGGGTACCATTATAAACTTTCTCTCCAACTCATAGCACATAAAATATATTTCTTCTTAAAAAGTCCACCTTATTTGTTTAGCCTTCAAAGGCTTATATACATTATTCTCAAAACAGCCAAATCAAGATATGTTTCCAAACACGTATTTTAATTAAAAAACCACGTCAAATAAAGTTCTAAAAACCATGTCTTTCAAAGTATTCACCAGTTAGGAGATCTCTTAAAAAATGTCCGCCATCCAAAGATCTCTTCCAAAAATCTTTTCCAGAATAATATTCACCAGAAAAAATAATTTCTTACAAAATATCTTCCAAAATATTCACAGGCTAACAAAACAAAAGAATAAAATTATGAATATAATAATAAACATGTTGCTAAACAAATACAGTATCTTTATATTTAAGGCACATGTTCCCAGTATCGCTAAGGCAATTAGAAACTCCTGGCCGCGATGCTTGTTTTGATTCACGGCGTTCGTCTCTAAGGATACAATATCAGCAAAATTTTGGATAAGGCACTTCCAAAATTCCTCCAACAAACCTTAGAAAGACCTTTACTCTATCACCCACACTAACAGGTTTCTTTGTAATATTATATGTAAAACACAATTGAAAAAGCTCATTTCACAAATGAAAACACACAGTTGTATATAGGTTCCGAAAACAAAAGTTACAAAATAAAAATTAAAACCCATTTAATAACATTTTAAAGGCCATTTAAAATGGAAAAACCAAAACTGAGAAAGGTTACAAAACAAAAATTAAAAACCATTTAATAGCAATTTAAAGGTCATTCAAAATGCAAAAACAAAAACTGAAAATTGAATATACAATCCATTCACACTTATTATAATTGATTTAAAAATCCAACCATTTCTTCCAAAATCTCTTCTAGAATATTCAGTCGTGAAGAATCTGTTTTTAGAATTTTTAACATACAGAACCACAGAAAGCCAACAAAAAGTCATAACAAAATTGAATAAAAAGATGCATGAAACATAATTGTTAACCTAAGCTACCTAGTTTAGTACACTAACAAAATGAAATACGTATGTTCTCCTATCATAGTGACTATTCTTTGTAAATTTCGTAAAATTAATGATTAATGAAATAATGAAATGTTCATATTAATTCTTCTAGGATGTGTTTAGAGCAAAGGGATAAAATGGAAATAAGAAAGGGAATGAAGATTAATCATATGTCATGTGAAGAAGATAAATTCAAATCCTCATATACATATTCCGGTTCGAGTTATCAAGATAAAGGGCTAAGAATTTAGATATAAAGGTGGAGAATTTTACTCAACTGAATGACCAAATCAGAAATTCTAAGCCGTCAATACTTGATTTACACACAAATGATATTGTGTAATTTGAACAAAAATGAAAAAATGAAATTTTGAAGAATATGAGATAAAATGAGAAATTAAGAGAATTGGAGACAAATTGGTGAAAAATGTTGAAGAATTGAAGTTATTTATATGCAAAAATAAGGTATAAAATATAAAAAAAATTATTGTAACGGTTATATGACCATTGCAACCCCTATTATTTATTTATTTAATAATATAAATATAATTATCCAATCATGTCTTGTTGATATGGTAAAGTATTCAATGCTTCAAAAAGATAAAGTATATGAAAGGGAGAGAACCTAAGTTTGAGTCCAAATAATTTATTATATTAAAACTAAAATGTTTAGCTATAAAAAAATATAATAACGTAAATATAATTTAAACTGAAAGTAGTTGCCTCCTGGCCCCTTTTCTCCCTAGTACATATTAAAAAACATTTCATTTAATCTTTGGAGGCCTGCCAGTTGGCCCACCCATCTGCCAATAAACTGGACCACGAGCCTGAAAAATTATGAAGCTGGGTTCGTTGACCGGTCAACAAAGTTCAATCACCCGACCTGAAATGGGTCGTGGGTCTTTTATCATATGGTTGGATGGTCCGGCCTGGCTAGTTGGATATGCTTAATCTCAAAAATATTACCACAACCAAACAAAGATGAAATGAACATAAATAAATAAAAAGACAAAGAGAATTCTTCTTTATGAAAATGAAAGATGACAATCTTCCCCTGGAATATTTCAGCCAAAAGAAAAAGGAAAAAAAAAAAGGAAGAAGAATAAGAAGGAAGAAAGGTTTTTCTTTTTAAAACAAGCATAGATTTTTCATAGTTCCAATAATCATTCAACCAAGGAGATCTTCAGTATGCTTGTCTTTTGGAAAGCATTGTGGAGACAAAATCATCAACTGCTTTCAGAGAAGACCCTTCATCTCTCATTGCAGCTCTCATCTTCTCTCCAATCTCAATTGCCTTCTTCTTCATCTCCTCTCCTTTCCCTTTCTTGTCCATAACCAACTCTATAACTCTCTTCACCTCCTTCCTCTCCACTGTACTCTGCAATCTTGTCAATTCCACAGCCACTCCCATCTCCTCCACCAGCATCTTAGAGTTATAGCATTGCTCGCCAGCCAACGGCCACCCTATGATCGGAACTCCCACGCACAAGCTCTCCATCACTGAGTTCCAACCACAGTGGCTGAGGAAGATCCCAGTTGATTTGTGTGACAGGATCTCCAATTGGGGTGCCCATTTGTGGACTATCAGGCCTTGGTTGCTCTCAGCCATTCTCTGTTCGAAGTTTTCCGGTAACCATTCAGCCCGAAACTCGCCTTTTATGTTGAAACCAACCGGAGGCCTAATCACCCAAATAAAGGGCTTCCCGCTGTCTTCCAACCCCATGGCTAGTTCCATCATCTGAGGAACACCAATGGTGTTCTGTGAACCGAAGGAGATGTAAAGAACAGAACTTTTTGGATGCTTGTCCAGCCAGTCCAGGCATTTGTCAGGAGACATTCCAGGATCTTTCCAAGCTCGTTGCCCAAACATCTTTGAACAAGGGGAATTAGGTGAATGATTGATGTGAGCTGGAGGGAGAAGAGGTCCTATACTCCATACAGGACGCTTAACATACTTTCTTAATATATCCAAGCCATGAGGCTCAATCTCCTCAGCTGTGTTACACAACCACCCTGAAGATGTCAACGAAAGCGCCGGCTGACACCCGAAAAACCTAGACCAAACATCGGTTCCATCGGCCACCCTTAGGTACTGATGGAGCTGAGTGATATGGAAGCGGTAGGAATCCGGAAAACCCGGCACCGGAAAGTAATCTGATTTTGCAACACGGTGAGGGAGGCTATGCCACAAAGAGATGTAGGCGGTAGTTCCATAGGCGCCACTGGTGGTGAATGAAACATTGGAAGTGCCTAAACTTTTGGCAACTTCATTAGCCCATCCGAAGAAAACATCAGATATAATGCAAAGAGGAGGCCTGCCTTCTTTCTCAATGATCCCAGAAACAAGGCTGTGGAAAGGAGCTTGGAGAGTTGTGGAAGCGTGGCAGAAGATCACAAACTGCTCAAGAGACAGGGAATCGGTGTTCTCAGTGTCGGGCGGGAGGCCGTGATCGGAGCTGCAGAATGGAAGCTCAGCGAGGCGGATACTTGGCTGGAATGAATCATTTGAGGTTTTGGAGATGGTGGTTTTAAGGTACTGAATATTGAGAGGGGTGTTGACGATGGTGATGGTGAAGCCGGTTCTGTGCTGGATTTGGTTGGCCAGAGCTAGGAAAGGGATGATATGGCCTTGGGCCATGAAAGGGAGCATCACTATATGCTCATTTTGAGAACCCATCTCCTGATTTCTCCTATAGATGTGGCTGATACTCCTCAGACTTGGTGTTTCTATATATGGCTATGGCTATGGGGCTTTCTAGAGCCCCTTTTCTGTGGCTCTGATTTCCATTGGGCAAATGCTGTTTTTTAATCGAATCACCCTTTCCTTTCCTGTTTTTTTTTAAGAGAAAGTTAATTTTATTTATTTAGATTAGTATGTCGAAAGTAGAAACGTAAAATCGAATTCGCAAAGCGGGAGGATCGCATCGAGTTGATAGCATGTGGAATCGGGTCAAGCTTGTCACAATATTTGATAATTAGTGCGTATTTGATATTCTTATTATGTATTATAATATTTATGATTCGATTGGCCAATTAATTTGATTTGTTATTTACATTCGGATATATGTTTCTGGGGTATATCTAAATGCTAAAAAAATAAAGCGTCGTAAGAGAGCCGATGAAAAGCAGCGTTATCTTTGAAGCGTCTGACCAGCATCTGCATGACGAGGCAATGACAAATCCTGAAAAAAAACGAATGAAAACTCATATCATTATAGAATAATCATTTGTGAAAATTATATATATATATATATATATATATATATATATACTATATATATATATATATATATATATATATATATAAGTATAGAGGATGATTGCATGTTAAAATGGCCAAAAAATCATTCCTCCTTAAAAAAAAAATAGGCTACCAAAAGGAAAAAAAAATTATGCTTTAAAAAAACAAAACGCATTTTTGACAAAAATGTCTTTTTCTCTTTCATGTATTTATTATATGTATCACTTAAAAAATGCTTTATGCTTTAGAGAAATTTGATTAAAAGAGACCGATTCCAAAAATATTTACAATAATAACCTTTTTCAAAAGTAATCTTGAAAATGTCCTAAAAATATAAAGATAAAACCCCTATTTGACAACTATATCCTCATTGGCATTTTTGTAGGAAAAGGTGTATTTTTATACCTCCTTTTACATTATTTTTTAATGAAATGGTGTCCTTTTATACCTCTTTATATATTTTAAAGAAATGGGTCATTATTCTTCCAAATAAATTTTGAAATTATCCTTACTTTTACTAGAAAATAAAATAAATAAGAATAACATTTTTGTTAAAATACGGTCAAAATTTGACATATGATCGGATTTTCGAAATTGGATTTTGAAAAGTTATTTCAATCACATCACCAATTTCTTAAAACGCCTTTCGGAGCTTGAAGCAAGAAATCAGTGATGGCTAGCTATATATCCACCGATAAGGTTGGACATGAATGCCTTGCCTTGAAGGTCACTTAATATATTTCATGGATATACATCGGTGGAAATTCGAGACCCAGTTATTTGAACACGGTTTTTTTTTCTACTTTGAACTGGAAAGAAACCTTTGGTGTGAATGGCATGGTGCATGGAGATGGCACCAGGGATTAGGGATCACTGCCTAATGTCCATGAATGTCTTCACGTTCAATGCTACTTTTGTACATTAATTGACTTGTAACTAACTTTTGCTTCCACGTATCTAGTATGATAAAGAACCTCTTTTTTTTTTTTTTACCAAAAGGCCCTTGATCAATCATTTTTATACAGAAAATATGGGATAAAGTGTATAAATATATTTCAATTTATTGTTGTTTGTCCAATTTAGCTCATAAATTTTTTCATTTCATAAGTATTCTAATGTTTAGTGTTGTTGTTCATTCATATCTCTGTTATCATGAACTTTCACAAAAGGATAAATAGATGGAACGTTACGTGAATAGCTCTGATTTATCCATCTATATTAAGTCTATGATACATGTGAACTGAAAAAAAATGACATACGGCTATATATAATAAGTTAAGCTTATTTATATTATTTATATACCTTACCCCATTAATATATCAAATAACTCGTTTTTATTTCCGGACTGTCCTTGCCTTCGGAAGGAACGTAATTCAGACGGTGTACGTCCACAAATTTGTGGTGAAGGGGTACTTGCCAGCTAGCTACAGACTGTGGGTTCTTTGATCTGTAATAAAAGATTCCAAGTCACCAATTGTTTGAGTCAAAAGAAAACAATACTTTATAAGTGAATCAGAATAATTAGTTTAATTTGACTTTGTTAATATTGTATTGATTCAGTTAGAGTGGTTATGAGAAAAATGGTAATAATAATATATTGATTTTTTTTTAAAAAGAGAAATTTCACCGATTCATAATAGAAATGCATTATATTTAAACATAAAAACCAAAGTGCTAAAAACATTAAAAGATGACACAATATCCAAATTAATAATAGGAATAAACGGCTTAAGGCTTACAGAATTGGTAATCCTAAGATGCCTAGATAAAGTATAATGACAAATAAAGATTTGATATGACTTCTTTATCTGATCAAGACAGCTCTATCATTTGAATAGTCCACATAAAAATCAACGAACAAATCAACCATCGTACAATGACACAACTACACACTGTGACAAGTCAGCGACAAAAATACAAAAAACAAAAGAAAATAGAATAAAAACTTAGATCATGTGGAAGAAACCACTTTATTAAGAGAGAAAGCTCACATCTAAGTGGATGAACGATGAAATTGGTGATTTCAGGCCAAATAATGCTAAAAAAATTACCCCTCCTTTCTAATAAGGATAAAAAGAAATATCATAAGAAACTAAGATTTCCGAATGAGAAAGAAAAAACATTTTGAAGTTTTCTAAAATTATTGTCAAACAAGTTATATATTCATGCAATTGACGTAGCCTAACTTGTTCTTAGTTTGCAAGGCCAAACAAATAGATCTCATGTATACCATGGATTATAATTATCTCAATTAAGTGATGATGATATACTAGAATTGTCATTAAGTTTTTTTTTTTTTTAACAATCATTAATGTTTGAGTCAGCTTGTATGCATCTCATTAACTAATTCCATGAGACCCTAAAGTTAACTATCGGGTAAAGCCTCTAGTAACTCTAAGGAGAGAACTATCATTGATCTATTTATAGTGTGTTAATACCCTCTTTTTTTTACATCTATTCATTTTGTATATTATATTGTAGTACTCCATTCTTATAAGGGATTCAAACCTGAATATCCGATAGCCCCTTTTCAACCTTATACTACTTGAGTCTGCCTTCGATGGCTTGTAGTGTATAAGGACTTGAGCAAGGATTTGGAAGTAGATAATGTTGAAATCACCATCCTTAATAATAACTGGCTTTATACGTGGATTGTTTAAGCTACAACAACACAAAAGCATGTGAAACGGTACATAGCTTGATGATGAAGCACTAAAGGTTAATGGCATGCAAGACTAGTTGATTAATCTTTATGTATAAGCAAGTCCACATTTATTTTATTGGGATTAGTGTTATCTTGAATAATACAAATATGTACTCCTTGGAATTATTGAAGGAAACCTCTAGACCGAGAAGGAAAGGAAAAAGTATTTGAAATAAGAAAATAAGAAGTTGGTTAGCGACATTTAATTATATTGAAATTTGAATGAATCTACAAGAGTAGGCCCTAAATTTTTATGTATGCAAGTCCACATTTATTTCATTGGCATTAATGTTATCTTGAATGATCCAAATATGTACTCCTTGGAATTATTGAATGAATTATTGAAGGAAATCATCTTAGACGGAAGAAGGAAAGGAAAAAGTACGTGAATGAAGAAAATAAGAAGTCGGTTGGCTACATTTTTTTTTTTTTTTTTATGAACAATGAAAACTGAAATTTCATTTATCCAGAACAATGCCTCTACGTCTCAACACAAAAATCAAACTACTAAAAATATTATAGGATGATACAACATCCAAGTTAATAACAAAAAGAAATGGCTCAATGCCTACACAAGATAATCACACTTCTTACATAATACGCGCGTAGGCCGCTGGGCTTCTCGTTTTTTTTACCCTAATATGTTCATAATACCCCGCATTTCTGGGCCAACAAAGATATTGACAAACAGCGGATTTGATGACTTTTTTTATCTAATCAAAGCGTTGTTGTCTTTCAGTCCGATTACACCACACACCACCAATGAACAACTATACGCCGTAATAAGCTTTTTCCGCTTCGATTAAAAACACATTAGAAAATAAAGCAAAGTAATCTCAAAGAAACTCTTGATCCGGTACTGGCAAACCACTTTATCATGGAGAAACAAACCCTCAACTGGGATGATGTTGTCGCAATCAATAGTTTTTAAAAGGTGTTGTCCCAATATGAAAAAAAGAAAATAGTCTTTATCGAAGTTTGAAACCAAAAACTCAACACATAGGTCAGATACGACTCTGGTACATGGAGTCCCGCCAAGCCTCCCCCTCCCCCTCCCCCAAGTTTTGCTCCCAATTAATTTTGGTTTTGTTTGTCTAAATAAAAACCTTGCTTTTTTAGTATTTAAAATCAAAACGCTCAAAGTCATATTCTAAACAATTAATTTTGTATTTAATCTTATTCTTAATGGCCAATGGCCATAATCCTGCCTATAAATTTAAATGGGTTCTAAGGTTAAAAAACACAATTCTCATTTCCACCTCCAACTTGTAATCTTTGTTGTTCCCTGCTTCAAATCACCTCTCGAAGAACTACTGGTATCTCAAAATTTCTAAGTGACGGCGCTTTAAACACGCTCAACTTCCACATTCTCCTGATATTTGATATGACGGAATGCAGCAGGTGAAACAATGGAATAGATGATTTTAGCCCAAGGAATGTAAAAAAACCACTAATTGGGATGAAAAGAAAAAATGAAAGAAATTAAGGTTTTCCGAGGACAAGTGATTGGCTACATTTAATTACATTGAAATTTGAATTAATCTACAAGAGTAGACCCTAAATTTGATTTGTATTTACAAAAGAAAATCACCCCCTCAGTGATACAAAGATAATCATGCGAAGCTCCAAAAGACTTCTAACTATTGTTATCATTAAAAAGAATCATGGATAAACGAAGCTATAAAAGAAAGAAAGCCAAAGTAGGAATCAAATCTATAAGAAAACCTAATACACAATTGAAATCCATACTAGTTTAGGTATAAACCATTAGGAATAAAATGTAAGGAATTTGTGTGACTTGTTAAATATTACACCACCTAATATTTAGGTGATTTTACTAACCCACAATAATTATCAATAAGCAAGTGACATTGTTAATCCAAATAAATAAAGGGATAGATGGATGTTATCTCAATCCATAGAAATTTAAATGAGCAATTAGATAGGCATTTCAATATGTAGAAAATTAAATACGCAATTCGTTGGCTCTACCAACCCATGGAAAATAAAAGTGCAATCGGGTGATTATACTAATAATCCATAAAATTAAAATGATAAGAAAATTAATAACGCCTAATTTAAGATGGTAAAACCTTTAAAATGAGGGTAATCTCCATTAGAGCAAAACTGAGAAAAGAAATCTAATAAGTGGTAAAACTTTAAAAAAAAAATGTCACTGAGTATTTTCTTTTAAATCTTGAGTTTCACACACCCAATGTATGATTACAATCTTCCCAATTTTATTACTCAATACTTTTTTAGTGGAACATTATTTTTCCTGTCTTACACTCTTCCTGGTGTGATACATGTGACTCTTCCTCACTTTTCTTCTAAACTCTTTATGGTTGAAAAAAAATTGCATTGACTTATTGTTCCTAAAATGCTTGATACATGTTTTTGCATTGACTTATTTTTCCTAAAATGCTTCATACATGTTTTCTCTCAGAGTGATATGCCCATAGCAAATTAAAAATATGGGTGAAGAAGGTCATTTTAGCAAGAAATATTGGTTAATTAAAGACATCAAAAATCCTTAAATTTGCGAATCTAACATCGCCCATGTTTTTTTTTTTTTTTTTTTTTTTTTTTTTTTTTTGAAAAATAGTCTTATATTTTGGGGTCAAAATATCGGTTTCTTTCTATTTCATGTATTTACTTTATCTCTAAAAAAAAATGAGTTATTTTCCCAAGAAAAGAATAAGATAATTTTTTTGTCAAAATCAAACCAAAATTGATAAAGGATCATATTTCAAAATTTGAATTTTCAAAAGTTCATTTAATCAAATCACCTATTTAGCAGACGTTTCTTTCAAAGTTTCTTTTTTTTTCTTCATTGATACATGTAAATAAATTTTATTAGATAAAGTACCTATAACACTTTAACACGAAAACATACTAAATGTTTAAGATGGTGTTAAGGCTTTCAAACAGATTGCTTGACACTTGACTTCAGACAAATTAAAATGTTTAATTTAATATACATTATGTATAAGTTTTTAGGGAACTTTAATGTCAATTATGATATTAGAGCCTAGGGAGGTTATGCATTTGAACATCGCCTTTTTTTTTACATCTATTCACTTTGCATTACAATATAGTAATTTGTTCCACACAAATTTGTCCTCATAAACCCTAGACCCATTCTCTCCCATGCTCGTCTCGGCACTTAACCATTTGATCTATGTCTTATTGGCTAGCCTTATATTTATTTTATTCTTTTAAAAAAATAAAACAATTTTATTAATTCAAACTAGTAATATGTAAAACCGGAGAAAAACTAATTATCTCAAAATGGCAAATCAGAATCGCCGCTACAATACAGTTGAAAACTCTTAGGAAATTTTATATCCCTGACGCATTTAAATACATAACACCGTTGGATTCGTCTCTTCGCGAAATTCAAGTTACCAAGACGACTTCATTAAATTCCGGGATTGTTGGATTTTTCACGAATTTCGGGTCAAAAAGGAACCCAAATTGGTGGGTGACACATGGCATGATGCATGCATGCCATGTGGGTGACACATGGCATGCATGCATGCATACCATGTGGATTTGTCCCGTTTATAAAAACAAGATCAATGGAGGAAAATGGAGGAAAGAAAAAAAGGAGAAGAAAATGAGAGAGAAAGAAAGTATGTAAGGAAGATCCGACACCCGCTTCTTCAATTCCAAAGATTTAACGGCCTGAGTTCGCGGGCCAGATGCAAGCCGGCTACGCTCCAAGAGGTATGGACTTTTTCTACTATGGAAGACTCACTTAAGGTCATGTTGTGCCGCAGGACTCAGTTCCCACCTGTGGTCATTCGCCATATGGGACCGCTACGTAGCCATGTGGTCGTGTTTCCACCATGGGGTCGCCTAACCATGGAAGGTCGCGTTTATCGCATGACGCCGTCTAGTCATGGGGTCGGCGGTCGCGGTAGAGCCGCCATGTGATTGTGTTTCCACCTTAGGCCTTCCCGCCGGTGTGGACGCTTCGGGCCATGTGTGGTCAAGGCGCGGCCGTAGGACCGCTTTGACCGTGTGGGATTGGTTAGCCGTGTGGGGCCGTCTAGCAATGTGGGGTCGTTTGGCTATGTAGGGCAGTTTGGCCGAGTAGAGCTGTCTGGCCTTGTTGGGTTGTTTGGTTCAACTTAATCGCTTAAGCATGGTTCGACCGCCTTACACCTCATGGGGTGGAACAACAAATAGCAGTATCTACGGTCAAGTTCTCGCTTTTAATTGATGGCCCGAATCAGTGCAGGTTCCCAGTTGTTTAGAATTGATATGTGCCCTGTTGGTGGCCTGAGTATGGACAGATTGGGGTCCGGAATTGTGGAATGTTTTCACGATGTTGTTGCTTGGCTTAGTGATAGCATGTTTGTGCGGCCTGTTTTGGCTTGTTACGAGAACTATTTTGTGGGCATCTCTTATTCTACAATTAGTCTTGATAGCCGAGTAGTCTTTCCTCACATTTGATTGACGTACTTGGTGCTAGTTATCTATTGAATGTTGATATATGAATTCTAATATATTGACATTGAGATGAAATGTTGGAAATCATATTGATTGTTAATATATGTGTGCTATTATATTAACATTGAAGGAATGATGTTTGGAAATTATAAGCGTTTGTTATAATTGTCCAAAATGCATGGTTGGTATGGTCCATATGGCACTCATTACATATGAGACATGGAATTGATATGCAATGGCGCATACATTGCATATGCACGAGGATATTGTATATGCACGGGGACATCGCATTAAATGGGTGTAAGTGCATGGTTGGTAAATCGACATTGTGTTTAGTGTTTGATTAGGTGGGCTCGGTAAATGGGACAACGTCCAACAGAGTCGCACGATTGATTAAAATGGTAAATAAAATATGTGTCGAGTATTAGCAAGAAGATAGATGCTCCCTAGGGTGAAAAGCCCGCTAATTATGGTCAGATATAGTCCCCAACGGTGAAAGGCCGTAAAAGTGTCTGGGTTTGCGGAGCTCGCGATGAGACACCAAAAATCCGCTACCCACACAAAGGCACATGATTTTGAACATAAAATGGATTTTGAATATAAAATGATCATTGGATGTCATCCAGAATGACAATTTATCACACATGTGTTTGAGCGTGAGGAAGTCGGTGGAGGACTCGCCGCGATGGCACATGGTGAAGCCTGTGAGATCTCATTTCATGGTGCATGACATGTGTGATTCCATATAGAATCGCGCATTTCTGCTAAATGTGATCAGGAAATGTCAAGCTTAACACTGTGGCAGCGCATCTCTAGGGTGGGAGTAGCCCCCAGGAGTGTATTCTTACCAGGCATGGCTTACCCTTCATGGATAACCCTTTCAGTAATGTGGCTGACACCTAAGTGAACACAGATGAGGCTATGATTATGGTTAAGCCGACACGCGCCTCGATAAACTCTTGTAAAAAGTGCTGCACAAATCTAGTTCTAGCAAGTATTCTCGTACAAAAGAATGGTAATAAATTCTTTGGACTATTGTCAATATAGCTCCGTATGTAATTATGGTAAGAGGGTCGTGGATTGACTCTACGGATCAGATGGCGGTTATTCGGTTATTTTTAATTAAATATGAATGGAACGTCCATGAAGGGACGTATAGAGGTGATGTTGAGTAACTCACAATCCACGTGCAATTAGTAACGATCCGTGATCACTTAGGGTAAATAATTCCGGGCGGGTAGAATTTCATCAAAGCTGGACGGCTAGTCAGTCAGACCCTCGGTTTTGGGGCGTCACACCTTGGTACCGTGAGTATGTGCATACGACACTCCAGAGCCTTGATGGATATGAGTCTAAGTCATTAGATTCATTGAGTTCTGATGTCATAACTTATGTCAGAACATAGGTATGTGATTACCTAGGATTTGATGGGCGGCATGGGTTTAGACCATTGCATAAATTGTGTGTTCATGTTCGTGTTACATGACTGATTGCTTTGTATTGTGTGAATTATATACATAGTAAATTGTATATAGGAAATGAGGAATACTAGGGTTAAAAAACATAACCTTAGGGGTTCGGAAAAAATAAAAAAAAATATCGAACGAGATGGTTCGGGATGTTGATATCTACTTTAAAGAGTTACACATGCAATCTACTAGTTAGACAGGAAAATGACTTCAATCTACTATTTGACATGCGCAGATGACGAGCCGAGGAAGAGGGCGAGAGGCGGGGTGGGATTCGAGTAACAACCAACATCCACTACCTCTTTAACCAACAAGCTCGCACGGGGCTACCAAGGCCAGCGGATCGCTACAATCGCATTGTGCTAGTGCAACTAGTGAAGCCGTGAGGGTCAAGTAACTCCGTGATTCAGCTGGGCACATCATCCTCTAACCTTCAGAGGAGGAGGGGACCCGATGATAGCTAATCATTGGTTCCGGCAGGTTAATATGATCTTGGAAGCTAAGGAGATCACCTCTAATGCCACTAAGATGAAGCTAGAGGGTGAATCCCAGGTATGGTGGGATTAGATCAAAGCCTCAAGAGACTTAGAAGCCATAACATGGGAAGAGTTCCGCAGGCTCTTCATGGAAAAGTATTTCCCAAGATCGGGCCCTGATTTACGTAAAGCTCCTGGGAGTTCCTGATCATTACAAGGAATAATGACCGTATTTCGAAAGTACACGGCTAAGTTCACGTGAGTCGCCCGCTTTGCCGATGATTATGTGGGCTGGGCCGTATATGGCCAGCAAGGTGGTGGTATAGGTAACGGAGGATGGGTCTGAAATTGTCCATCCAAGGAAAAAATCAGGACTCCTCCTACAAGATATGATCGATGGTCAAGACAACATGGCCATCAGAAGGAAGCATGACGCACCTAACATCCGGGATACTGATAAAGAAGATAAGGGCGGAGAGTCAACCTTCTTCTTCTGGCTTGGGAAGAAGCAGAAGACTTCTACTCCGCAAGGATTTTAGGGATAGGGTCGCGGCTATCAAGGCCAAGGCCAAGGACGATCATCTCTAGGTGGCAGATATTTTAGTGGTTACAAACCCATCTGTGAAGGGCCATGTTACACAGCTATCAACCTAGACACCCACAGGAGGATTCTCCTCAAAGGCAGAATCCCGCAGTTATGGGGACACTGTCCCCGTCAATCCGTGTATCTATTAATCGATGCCTCGTTCCTAACCCCACCATGGGCCAAGAGAGACCAAGGATTAAAAAATCACGAAATATCGACAATATATAGTCGATATTTCAGTGGAATAAGCCATCCCGATGACGATTTTGCAAATAAAATCGCTTATTCGAAAATCAAAAAAATTGGATCAATATTAGCGATATATTTGAAGAGTTTTACCCATATATCCGACACAAAATGCAAAGCTTGGGAATTTAAAACCAATATCAAGCCGATAATGCCCAATACTCCGCACTGGGATTTTTTTTTTTTTTTAATGTTTGATCCGACGACTGTGGTTTTGGGACACGTGGAAGGCTGAGATTTTTTCTCATAAATTCAATTTTCGTACCACTAGTAGCTGATCCGACGCGACCAATTCGTGTTTGGTCCTAGTTCGCCAAATTTCAACCTTTGATTCCAACTGGCCATATTTTTTATCCGACTGCGGATTTGAATATTTGACTGGATCTACCAAAGAATAATCGATTTATAACTACTTATATTGATTTGTCAAGTTCATTTTGAATTCACAACTTATAATGTTTCGAGATGCCAAAAAGGGATTTGGTGATCAAGCAGCAATAGCATCAAGAGATTTAATGGTTCCCGTGAGTGTTGTTTCACAAGTTAAAAGTAAAAAGTCCATTACCATGTTATTATTAGATTTTGAATGTTAATAATTTTTATTGCAGCTGAACGATGGTTCATATATGTTCCAATATCCCACATTGAGAATTTTTGCCCTTAAGCAAGGTTCTTTTCCCAAACAAAGATCATCTTCAAGATGAGAGAAATTTGACACATTTGTTGATCCATACAAACAAAGAAATTCCAGCCAGCTTACCCTACCCAACAATTAGTTTTTTTGTTACAACATGAAACTAAAGATACGAGATATGCAAGGTAGATTGACAGTTTCGAAAAAAGATTACTCTTTGATTTACTCTCGACATTTCACCCGAAGCTAGTATGAAGAGAGGATAATCAATTATTCCAATAGTTGACCTCTCTCCTAGCATTTTAGATGATGAAAATGGAAATCCCGGTCCACAAATTGTCACAAGATGTTCGAGAAGCGGTGTAGATGTTGACCTGGTTTCATCCGAAGAAGTTCATAGTGAAAGTTTCAATCAAGGTGACTAGAGACTCATTTCAAGAAGTTGTCACCGACCCTCTCGATTCAAGTGCCGAACATAAGAGTGTAATCTAGTTTTGCCGGTACTACTACAAAAGGCGACATGGTCAAGAGGAGATATGTACCAATGATGGTAGCATACTAGAAATGATGGTGGGGATAATGTGACAACAACAAAGTGAATGTCCATGAGTCCATTCATCAGAAGATGATTTCATTACATGCTACATAAGACGAAGACCACGGGTCTGGGGAGAGTTGGTCCAGTATTGCAGCTTCTGAAATCCATATAGAGGTTGACGAAGAAGGATGACACAACACAATAAAGATTTGTTTTCGACTAGTTTTGAGTCAATGAGCATTGGCACTCAATACAATGATTCATCCAATGATGCCAATGTTTTTCCTCCTTACACAATGAGTTATGGTCAACCTTCTTCACATCCTTCAGATTCCATCGGGTGAATATGGAATGATTAACTATTCCTCATGATGCACAATTCCATTTCAAACTCCATATCAAATTTCTGCAACAAGGATTTCAAACAAGCATGCGGTGAACCTCAAATTTCTATCCATGGAGAGGTTGCGGGTACAAGTCAAGACATTGGCATGGCATGTTCGACCTTTATAATCAATATTATCTAACACTATGTCTCATTTGAGTATTGGCGCCCTCACTCAAGATGGGATTCCTTCACAAATGTTGCAATGGTTTCACATCATATCTTCATTTTGGAGTGTGAAAGACCAGTAATAAATATTAACTACTATATTTCATTATTAATGTCATTCTGCATTTAGCAAAGTATTTCCATGAATTTCACAAAAGCATTTTGTTAATTTATGATATATCGATATTCATGTAAAAATATTCACCCGATATATCTCCGATATATCCGTAAAATCCAATTACCGATATATCCGTCGAAACCGATATTTTTAACACTGGGAGAGACAATATCAATCGCAGGGCGCTGCATAGGGCCTTACTACTTTGCAACCAAGGCAGGGGTCGAGGTCGAGGTCGAGGCCAGGGCTCACAAGCCGGGACTTCAAGGGCCTAAGGGCGTGTCTACGCCATTACACCTCAAACTGAGATTGCAAATCAATCGGTTATTTTGGGTATGTTTCTACTCTCGTGCCTATGAGCAAGAGTATTGTTTGATTCTGGTGCACCATTCTTTTCAGAGTCGCATCGCCGTAAAGAATTGGCTAAGGTTTCCAAACCTTGGAAAGCTATCGATGTGAATTCTCCCACCTAAACCAGTGAGTGTGATCAGATATGTTAGAATTATGAGCCACAAAGATCTCGGGTTCTACCACTATGGACCCAGGGTCATGGACATGTTCCGAGTTTGATGTCATCCTCGATGATCGCAACGCCCATCGTCATCATCACAGATCAGATGAAGCACGCCACAATGCACGTGAGCTCCCGTTATGCCTGTGGGGAGGCATGACAGCTTTACCTCGCCAGTGGCCACCCTAGGTGGCACTGTGGGAACACTGGTCACAGAAGGTCTTACATCGAGAACGAGGTGAGATAGGATTTAAGTCTACCTCGAGTGGTTTGTGGATATGAGGATGTTTTTCTGGATGAACTACCGAGATTACCTCCGTATAGGGATGTAAACATCACGATTGAGTTACACCTTGGTATGACGCCTATTTCTATGACTCCACGTATAATGGCGTCACGAAGTCGTAGAGAAATTGAAGGTCCAATTGAAAGAATCAGAGACAAGTGGTTTTGCCAAACCAGCACCTCATGATCAGGCTTTTCCCGCGGCGCCGTGCCTGAGCACCGTGAGGCCAAAGGGATTACTCCAGCTTTTGGAGGTAACTGAGTGGAAGTGTGAGCATGTTATGATGGATTTCAGACTACTTGCCAATTTTATTAACGTGAGGGCATTACGACGCCATTGGGGGATAGTGGACCGGCTTACTAAGTCGGCACACTTTTTAGCTGTGCGGATAACCTTCACACTAGAGGAATTCTGCAGGTTGTACGTGTGGGAGATTGACTTATTACATGGGATGCCAATATCTATTGTATCGGACCGAGATTCCAGGTTTATGACTCATTTTTGGGAGAGTTTCCAAAGAGTCATGGGGACACAGTTGATGATGAGCACAGCTTGTCATCCCTAGACGGACAGTTAGTCAGAAAGGACCATCCAAACTTTAGAGGACATGCTACGGCATGCTGCCCCGATCTCAAGGGTGGCCGAAGAGCATTACCTTAGTGGATCTCAGAACAGTCAGCTTATCGCGCGAAGTATTACCCGGATGGCACCCTATGAGGCACTATACGGAGGCGTTTTGCTCAATCCTCCGGTTTTGAGCTGGGATTGTGAGGTAGGGGAGAGACCCTCCATGGGTCCTGATTCGATTAGAGACACCTCCAAGAAGATGGATTTAATACGGAAGCTTCTTCTCACGACTCGTGAAAGCCAAATGTAAAGTAACTCATCCCGATGCATCAAACCTAGAGTTTGAGGCGCGGGGGATCTTGTCTTCGAAGGTGACGCCTAAGAGAGGAGTGGCCGACGGCAGCTGTGGAAAAATTGTCACCGGCTATATCAAGCCCTTCTCGAGGTACTGAGAGGGTAGGTACGGCTGCTACCCGGCTGGTTTCTTTATCAAGTTTATCGGATGTTCATATAGTGTGCCGTGTCTTCACGCTCCGAAAGTACACTCTAGATCCGACTCATGTAGTGGACTGGGGTGAGCTTGTTGTTTATGTAGATGGAACCTTCGAGGAGGGACCAGTACGTATCATGGATAGTCAGATCAAATATAAAGGACAAAGACCATGAGGTGTAGCTAAGAGTTACGGCAAGACTAAGGAGCGAGGAGGCAACATGGGAACACGAGGCACGATGTGCACCAATTATCTTTTTGTTTTTTTATCGAGACAGGTACGTTGTCTAGGCATTTGATAATAAATGACTGTAGCATATGCATGCTCAGATGTATATGTGCGTGTGAATTTTGGGACGAAATTCTTTTAAGGAGGGAAAAATGTAAAACCCGAGAAAAATCGAATTTTCCTGAAAAATGGCAAAATAGTAAATCGCCGCTACATTACAAGTTGAAAACCTAGAAATTTTCTAGATCTCGAATAATGAAACAGAAAACACCGTTGGATTTGTCTCACGAAATCTAGTTACCAAGATGAATTTCGTTAAATTCCGAGATGGTCGGATTTTTCACGAATTTCGGGTCAAAAAGGAACCCAAATTAGTGGGTTACACATGGTATGATGCATGCATGCCATGTGCATGACACATGGCATGCTCCATGCATGGTGCATGCATGCCATGTGGGTGACACATGGCATGATGCATGCATGCCATGTGCATGACACATGGTGTCACACTCCCCAATTCCCTACTAGCAGCCAGTGTTCACAAAACCCACGTAACCCCCACCGCGAGCCTACCAACTAGAGAACTTTATGGTGCGGAAGCCGTGTTAAGCTTATTTAAAAACCCGTGATAAAATTTTTTTCTCTTTCTAAACTCGTGATTTTATAAAATTTCTAAGCAGCATATCACCGTATACAAGACATATCCCAAAAAACCTCAGATACAATTTACACTTTTAAACCATGGCAACCAACAACACTTCTTCAAAAGAGTCTCAGGCTCATCACATTTTCATAAACCAAAACTATGTACATACATATACAAAACTATATAAGTTCCAAGTATTTTTCTTACAAAAGTTAGTTAATACAGCACTTATACTAGAAGTCAAGAGAATCCTAATATGTCCCACCGTCCGACGTGCCTGTAACTGGAAAATAGTTTTTAAAATAGGAAAATAATGAGCTAAACGAGCTCAGTGAGTGTATGCTTTATAAAATGCTGATTTTTGTGCACATCTCAAAACCTGTGAAACTATATTTTACAAGACATTTTTCAAAAACCTTGCTTGCTTTGCTATAAAAGTTTCTAAAACTTTTCAGAAACTACATGCTTGCTTTGTTTTAAAATTTTCTAAAAACTTTTCATACTATGCTTGCTTTTGCTGTAAAAGTTTCTAAAAACTTTTCATAAAATGCTTGTCGTTTTCTTTCACAAAGTTTCTAAAACTCAGAACTACTTAGTTTGTTTCGTTTTAATAGTTTATAAAAAACTTTCATAAACGTTGTGTGAGCCCGGGCTTTTCCGACTCGCTTGTTTTTAAAAAGTTTATAAAACTTTCCATAACACGTGGAGCCTGGCTTCTACCGCCGACAGCCGCTGTTTACCGCGGTTGATCTCAAACCGTATAAAAAAATGCTGCAGAATAAATATCAAATCCATTGAGGCATTTCTGCTTGTCAGACCCTAGCAAACACCCGGAGTCAGGCTTCAATCGCGCTGGAAGGACATGGGTCCACATCACCCAGTGGAAGTGCAGCGCCCCGCCCACATCACCTTTTTCGCAAGGCGTAGTGGAGTTAATCTTGGTCACGCCACTATATAATAGCTAGCCAAGCACTTATATACCCGCACGCGGCTACCATCCCCTTTAATATGCCATGATGCATGAACTAAGTTCACGACCGTGCAAATCTAAAATGCATGAAATGATGTCCCAATCATCACAGACGCACGGAATACCGACCTAAGAGGCTGCGTTAAAACTGGGGTGGATTTCGGCTGCGCGTTTTGTAAAACACACTTTTTGCTTGCTTGCTTGCTTGCTCTTTGAAATATGGATTTACAAATCAAAACCATTGCTTGCTTGCTTGCTTTCTAAATCACATTGCTTACTTGCTTTTCAAATATGTCATAAATCAAAACCATTGCTTCATTAGTCAAATATGGCTTACAACTCTAAACCATTGCTTACTTGCTTTTCAAATATGGTTTAAAATCAAACCATTGCTTGCTTGCTTTTCAAATATGGTTTAATACTTTAAAACCATTACTTACTTGTTTTTCAAATATGGTTGCTTTTCAAATATGGTTTAAAATCAAAACCATTGCTTGCTTATTTTTCAAATATGGTTTAAAATCAAACCATTGCTTGCTTGCTTTTCAAATATGGTTTAATCTTTAAAACCATTGCTTGCTTGCTTGCTTGAAATATGGTTTAATACTTTAAAACCATAATATACCAGTGTAAAACAATTTATAAATAATACACTAGTAATTGAAAAAATAAGTTTAGAACACTCACATTTCCTTTTACAATAATTGAGCACGACTCCACAATTCTCCCGCCTCCGCTTATTATCCTCCTACACATTCTATGATATCGCGACATCGCCAAGACAATTCAAGCAATTTGCACACTTGGTGCTACAATTAAATTTTTCAGAAAATATGTGGGCCCCAAATGCCATTCACAGGCATATAGCCAAATTCTAGACTCAAGGGACTTTTCATAGAGTCTAAAAACACCCGAAAACATTTCTGAAAATTCTTTGGTCTGATCGTCCAATACTACTCGTCTCAAAACAGCTCCGAAATTCAACTGGATCATTCAAAATAGTCCCAAAAATTCCTAAAAATTCTTAAACTCAGTCCAAAAATTTTGAGACTGAAATTTAGGGCATCTCATGGCCTCTAAGAAAATTTCACGCCATTACATAGCCTTTAGGCTAGAAATAATACAAGTAGGAAAATTTCCTACCTTTTGGAATTTGACGAAAAACCAAGATTTTGGTGTCCACGCTGCAGCCCTCGCTGTATTAACCCACCCCTTGCTCGATCTAACAAAAATCTACTCGCCTCGATTTCATAAATCTAAGAAAGAAACGGTAGCACAAAAATAAAATAAAAATCCTCTCCACGCCTCTCTCTGCTCTCCCTCGGGCCCGGGTCCCACTGCACTCACCTGATGTTTTGATTTTATCTTTTTATATATATATATATTATTATTAGTGTATTATTATTATTTGGATACATAACTTATATTGCCCCATTCGGGTCCGTTTCTACTCCAAAAAAATTTATTTCATTCCAGTTCAATTATTTTAAATGAACTTTAACTCAAGCCATTTTCTAACTTTCATTTTCGTAGTAAATTCGCCCTAAATTGGGTAGCAATTTATCACCCGTAAATTGTAAAATATTCGATTGTCTCAAAATTTACTTTAAACTTTTTCTCGTAACTAGATTCGGCGAGACAATTTAACGGCATAGTCCATTTCGTCATCCGAAATTCAGAGAATTTTCTGCGCTCGAACCATTCTGCAATAATTGCCAGTTACTATTATTATCCTTTGAAATTCCACACTTGTATTTTCACCCCTCCACTTTCTTTAATTGCACAAGTGCCACACCTCTTAAAACTTACAATTTCATCCTAAAAACAATCTTTCTTCAAAAAATACTAATATGCACTCAATTAATTAAGTAAAGCCTGGTGCATATATGCTAATCTCTACTAAGCACATACCGTACACCCTTCGGGACTGGCAAGCACATGGCATGGTGCATGCATGTTGCTTCGTCTATTTCGTATGCCGAAATTATTAGCAAGCGTAGGAACCTACAGCCAAGCCAGCATTATATCACTTACTGTGTAATCCACAAGTCATCTCTACAGTGGAGTGGTAGGCCCGGTGATCCTTAAGGGTTGTTCTCCAAGAATGTATGTTTAAAAGTAAATTATGGGTTGTGGTTGGTTGATTTAGTAACTGATTAATTGACTATTTTAAAACAGAAAGACAATTGATAAGGTTCTTAGGTTTCCACTCACTATTGATCGCAATTCCTACCCTCTTTCACGATCTCATCTGTGGAACCATTGATTACTGTTCTCGATGGAAGATTTTACATTACAAACTCTTTTAGAATGAAATTTATTTGCGATGTTAAACACTTGTTCAAACAATTTACTCGTACTCTTAGCTTGCATTTAATCAAGCAATAACGTACCGAGATCTCGCTCACACGTTGTCGGCGAGATGCCCAACTAAGGTTTTATAAGATTTTTCTACAAGTGCTTAACATCATACAATCCCGTTGAGGTATAAAAGAGGGATTGAGGGTTATTACCTTGATCAAAGTGAGTTTCTATCGTTAGAACCCCATCATAAGAGTTTAGAACTTCATTGAAATTATAAAGCGAATCATATTTAATGACAAACTATTCATAAAAGAAACTTGAGAAAATCACACTTCAATTGCAAAATCAAAGAATCAAAAAACACAAAAATACTGAAAAAGAGAGGTAAAGCCGTTGTGTAATCTAACTGAAAGATTACATGAAATTGAAATCCAGAATCTATAGAAAAGTGAAGTCTTCAACCCTACTCTATAAACCCTAAAACTATGAGAAAAACACTCTCTTTTTATTAAACCAAAACCCTAGGATCCAAAACTGCCCCTCTCCCCTTTCCTTTGGCTTTTATACCCTTTTCCATTATAATCTCGAATTGGTGGTCAAAGGACGAATGTACCCTTGCATTGGAATCGGAATTCTACTGCACCCCGCAGAATATTACATAACCGTATTTCAAGACCAAGTATATGTGGTACCGGTACCACTTTGCTTCTAGTGACTTTTTGCTAGGGGGTACCGGTACCGATGAGAGTGGTACCGATACTACTCGCCAAATATTTACTTCGCTAGTACGGTGACCGTGGAGAGTGGTGGCTTCATACCACGCCTTCTACATCTTGTTCGCCAACATCATTGCACTTCCCAAAACTTCACCACAGCAGCTGTCATCATCCTCGATGATCCATATTCGCTCTCTGGACACGAACCCTTGTAACAATTATGCATGAAACCTGAAAAACCTGCACAAGTCTAGAAAAACAAGAGGACGATCAAAGGTACCTATTCTTATACAAAATGTGAGCAAAATATGACCTGAAGGTACTAAAATCCAATATAATTGTTGCTCTTTTGTGTATTCAACACATGTCATGTGGGTGACACATGCCATGCATGCATGCATGCCATGTGGATTTGTCCTATTTATAAAAAATTTGATCGGGTGAGGAAAAGCCGAGGGAAAGAAAAAGAGAACAAACGAGAGAGGAAAGAAAAAGGAGGAAGGAGATCTAACACCTTCTTCCTCCGACCCGCATTCTAAAGGCTCCGAGTTCACAGCTGAGTTAAAGCCGGGCTACGCTCCAAGAGGTGGATTTTTTCCTACTCGTGGGTTAATTTCTACTTAAGTGTCGTGTAGTGCCATGTGACTGAGTTCCCACCCAGGTTCATCTGGCCTTGTGGGACCAGTTGGCCATTTAGAGTCATGTGGCTGTGTTTCCACCGTGGGGCTGTCTGGCCATGTGGGGTCATCTGGCCGTGTGGGGCCGTTTGGTCGTGTAGAGCCGTGTGATTGTGTTTTCACCTCAAGGCCTTCTGGTCATGTGGGACTATTTGGCCATGTAAGGTCGTATGGCTGTATGAGACCATTTGGCCATGTGGGACCAATTGGTCGTGTGGGGCCATCTCGTCGTGTGGGGCCATCTGGCCGTGTAGGGCAATCTAGCCGAGTATAGCCATCTAAATTTCTCGCTGGTTGTTTGTCTGGCCCAACACTTAAGGGATGGTTTGGCCGCCTTGGTGTACCAGGTAGTGGAATGGTCTTCGAGTAGACTCATGGTCGCTTTCCTAGTTTAATCCAGAACAATCAAAGGTGCAAGTACCCGCTTGTTTAGACCGATATGTTCTCGTCAGGCCCGAGTATGGCCAGATTTAGGTTCCGTGGACTGTTTTCACAATGTTGTTGCTTGGCTTAGTGATAGCATGTTTGTGTGGCCGCATGCAAGCTTAGCGGTAAAGAAATGCCGTGGGCATCTCTTATGCCACAATCGGTCTTGATAACCGAAGTCGTTTCGCTTACGCTTCATCGGGACGCATTTCGGGTGCCGCTTATCTATCAACGCCGATATGAATTCAATATATTGACATCAGGATGAAATGTTGGAAATCATATTGATTGTTAATATATGTGTGCTATTATATTAACATTGAAGGAATGATGTTTGGAAATTATAAGCGTATGTTATAATTGTCCAAAATGCATGATGTGATGCATGGTTGGTATGGTCCATATGGCATTCATTATTATTTGAGACATGACTGATATGCACTACATACATCGTGATAAGACGTGATACGCATTAAATGAGTGTGGAGTGCATGGTTGGTAAATCGACACCGTGAGCCTGTATTTGATTAGGGTGAGCTCAAGAATGGACAATGTCCAATAGAGTCGCACGATTGATTAAAATGGTAAAGAAAATATGTGCCGGGTATTAGCAAGAAGGGATAGATCCTCCCTCGGGTGAAAAGCCCGTCAATTATGGTCAGACATAGTCCCCAACGAAGAAAGGCCGTAAAAGTGTCTGGGTTTGCGGAGCTTGCAGTGAGACACCAAAAATTCGTTTCCCACACAAAGGCACATGATTTTGAACATAAAATGGATTTTGAATATAAAATGATCATTGGAGCGTCATCCGACGACGCTATATCACACATGGTCAGGCAGTAGCGGACCGCGCGGCACTCGGACGCATGGTACATGGTGAGTCGCATCTCATTTCATGTCATAACATGTAGGATTCCATATAGAAGTAGCATGTTCTTGTTGGAATGTGATTGTGAATTGTTGAGTGAATATCGACGCGCACTTGCTTTTAAGACTTCGTAGGAGTGATTCTCTCTCGACGTGGCTCACACCCTTCACGGGAGCACCCTTCGTGCATAAGTGGTCGACACCGGTGAACGACGCTCAGACGAGGCCGTGATTATGAAAAAGGCCGACATATGGCCTTGATAAACTCTTGTAAAAAGTGTTTGGGACAAACTATTTCTAGCAATTATTTTGTACAAAAGAATGGTAATTAAATTCTTTTAGACTATCACCAATATAGTTAGGTATGTAATTATGGTAAGAGGGTCGCGGATCGACTTACTTTAATTATATTTATGCATTATTATCATATTTTTAATTTTAAATATGAATGAATGGGTCCCGCGTATGGATCGTATAAAGGTGGTTCCGAGTACCCTAAGGGTCATGAGTAATTGGTACCCGGGCCGACTAAGACTTAGGTGTGAAATTACCTATGTAGAATTTCCACAAAATGATTGGCTAACAAAGACTCTAGTTTCGGGTGTCACATAATATACTATAGAAACATGTTAAACTCACTAAAATCATAAAGGATGAAATGACACCTAGGTTAATAGCAAAATAAATCGGCTCAAAGCCTATATTTTTTATAATACTATGGTAACTAGAATATATATTACTCAAGTTTTGCAACATACTACAACAAAACGATGCAAAACGAAATGTCTTAACAAGACAATACAAAATCTAATGTCGCAATAAGACGACCAAAATCACCAAAAACAAGATAAAACTCATTTCTATATGAAATAACCACTTTTCTAAAGAATAAATTGGTAGAAAGATATGTAAATTGGTGAATTTAGGCCAATGATGGCCAAAAATCACTTTTCCTTACTTAAGAAATATGAGGTGTTAGAAGATAAAGTTGAAAGGAAAGGAAACTAGGGTTTCTTAAGTCGCAGAGAGGATTTGTTCTATTTTTCACCTTATATTTATTGGTCAATTTGTTGTGTCCATAAAAAGATTAATTAAGAAAGGGTTTTAGAGTCCAAGATTTTACATTATAAGCCTAAGTCCTGAAAGCTTCAAGCTTCCAATAACTAGAGAGTAGAGTGTGTATTATATCTTACCGTGGACATTTTTTTGTACAATAAAAGATTGAATTTTAGTTATAATAATGATAAATCTTATGGGCTTTTAATATTCTTATCTTCACTGTTGTCAAATATATATATATATATATATATATATATATATATATATATATATATATATATATATATTCTTATCTTCACTTTGAATGAAGAATATAAGAAAACGTAGAGAATATAATGAGGTTGAAAATTAGATGAATAAATGAACAAAACGGTGGCTATATGTGATAAAAATCTGATTTTGATTTAGAATTGTATGGTTTATTTTATATTAATTTTTTATCCAAATTAAGTTATTTGTTTGCCATTGTTTTTTTTTCTTTCTTTCTTTTTTTCATTTTTTAAGTAACATGTTCATCAGGAAATTTTTGTCTAAATTTTTCTTCAAAAACAAAGAAAAATGGATAAAAAATGTATTTGATAATTTTACTAATTTATGGAAACTTCGTTGTTCATTCAAATGAGTCAAAACTGACATGGTTTAACTTATTTTTAGAAACAAGTATTATTGAAACTTAAAAAAAAATATTTTATTTTATTTTTCATGATCAAAAACCATATATGAATATAGTACCTTCTCACTTAAGATAAAAGTAAAATATTAATAAAATTAAAACAAGATTTTTGTAAAAATGAGCTTTTTCCATTAAGACGCATCATCCATCTTAAAAAGATGACAGAAATAAAATTAAATCAAAATCAATAACTTAAAAAAATTACTATAAGCCTTAGAGCAACTCTTTAGTGATGTTTACTTTTAATTGTAAATTAAATAATATTTCGTAGTGTTAGAAATTAAGTTTTTTTTAATTAGTTTTTTTTTTTGTCATTTTTTATCCCCAATGAGACTTTAAACTGTAAGAGCATCTCCACGAGAAGTTCTCCATTTGGGGTTCCAGCCAGGAATTCGAACCTCAAACAGTATTTTGGAACCCCAAATGAAACCAATTGTCTTCTATCACTCCAACCATGGCCTTAAATGAAAGATCATTTATTGATTTTATTATATTTTTAACATAAAATATATTATACTTTTTATTTATTAAATATGTTTATTTTAGTCCTCAAAATGTAATTGATGAAATTATAAAATCAAATATAAAAATTTAAAATTTGAAAATCAACCGCCAAATTTTAAAATATCTACCTTGGAAATTTAAAAATTTCAAAAATTTGAAATTTTAAAATTTGTATTCTTGCAAAATTTTCAAATTTTCAAATTCAAAATCTAAATTTTCAAATTTTCAATTCTTGAATTCAATTTTCAAAATCTAAATTTCAAATTTTCAAATTTTCAAATTTTCAAATTCACCAAATTTTCAAAATTTTAAAAACTCAAAATTTCATAATCTCAAATCTTCTATAAATGCTGACAATGGCCTCTCACAATTTCATTCATCCAAACTCGATTGTTCCCATAAACTCCAAATTCTATGGATCGTTATCCCGATATTTTAAGATATCCTCCATTCTCATAGAAAACTGGCGACAGCAACGAGCGTTGGCTCAAAACCGTTAGTAGCCGGCAGTTCCATAGTTTACAGGCGCACGGTGGTTCCGCTCCAAAGCCGCCAGATCATTCGGGTCGCGGGTCGCAGTTGAAGGTCACGGAAGACTCTATCACGATTATTTTGGTTCGAATTGTGTATATATGATGCTTTTTTCGAAGGAGGTTTCGGATGGGTCAGGCTCTTTCTTCGACCGAACGGGTGGAACAATATGATCCATATTTCGCTCAAACACGTGATGCTATCGGAAATCTCGGACTATCTTCCTCCAAAGGTAATACGTACCGCCGTAATTTTAATATGGAACACCACAGATTCTCGATGAATACGTGTGGATTGGAGAAAGCACCAAGTAATAGAGAGTCTTAAGGTTTGTGCAAGCAAGCATATTAGTCGTGTTTGGCGATGAGTACTCGAGGCCACCCCAACAATAACGACATTGCTCGGGACAAGAAGGACAGAACAACTGGCTTTCCCCGGCATGCCGGCAAGACGATCGTATGCATTGAAGTGGAAGAATTGTCCGACCGCATAAAAGGTATGTACACCGGTCATTGCCATGAACTCCACAATACCTTAGCCGTGGCTTCTCAAGATCTTCGATGCAGGCATGCTTTGGCTTCCTGACTTCAATGATCAATGTTTTAACGATCCCCTCGTTACGAATATTGACCAAGCGTCGTGCTCCTCCTATTAATTATAGAATGCCACGGTCACGACTATACAATGTGATTATTCAGCTGATGGTATTTATCCCAACCGGGTCAACGCTTGTGAAAAACAATTCCATGTCCACAAGGATTGAAGAGAAAACATTATGTCGCAAAGACAAGAGTCTATGGCAGAAAAAGATGTAGAACGGGCATTTGGGGTGCGTCAGCTCGCTTTTGCACTGCGACGCGGACCAGGACGTTAGATGAAGAAACACTTTGCTTATATTATTAAAAAGATGCATAATAACACAATATGATTATTGAGGATGAAGGAGCTACCAATGATAATGATTTGATGGAAGTGGTGAAAACTAATAGTTCAAGTATCTCATGTGATACACCCGTGGTTCGAGACTTCATCTGAAACCCATCATCGATTAGAGCAATGCAAGCTATTCTCACTGATACCGATTCATTGAACATTTATGGCAACGAGATATGGGCAATAAATTGTCGATATGATGTGTACTTGACTTGCAAAATTCAATAAACTAGTAATTTTATTATACGAAAGAAAAGTTAGTACAATAATAGTAGAAATAATAGTAGAAAATCAATCACTACAAATTAAAAGTTCTTCTCATGGTCTCCAATCTCAGAGATTCTCCCAATACTCGCAGTTAGTCGGATCCATGTTAGTTGTGTCGGCCAGCATATTTGCAATGCTAAACGCTTTTCCCTCAAGTTCTGCCTTTTCTCATCATACCAATTGTTTCGCCGTTGAGCTAATTGTTCCGCATGTCAGCTAATGCTCTTCCGTCGTCGCCTTTGCATGTGCGAGTTCTATCCTTCGTCATCGTCGGGCTGTTATCGAGTCCCCAGTCATTAATGATACGAGCGACCTTAAATGCTTTCAGTTCCTTCTCGCCCAAAATGGCCTATCGTAGACGCGGGAGAATTCGCTTTCATCCCTTAAAAAAACGGATTGTGGGGTTGATGGAGAAGACGAAGTAGGACTCATACTGTATTTTTCGCTTTTGTCGGACATATAGTATCGTCCATTTTCGCCCGACTTCAATATTTCAAGAATGCTCATACCGAAATGGTTTCCCCCAACCAATGGCGTACACCCTCGTGCTTCAACAAGCTAAAATTTATAAATAAATTAACGACGTATAAAAAAATTCAATATTTTAAAAGTAGTAAATTATATATAAAAATATGAACTCACTCCCTTCCATTTTCTGCTTGTCCACTTTGTTGTCTTCTCTCATTTGACTCGCAGTGGAATCCAACGACTTTGCATTCACTCAGACATTGCCTATCGCTGCTTTCAAAGAGCTTTGAGAACGCCAGGATTTCTCCATTACTCACAAAGTAATTCAAAAATTCTTTTCCAAAATGACCCCCGATTGCTGTTCATTATTCCCGCTATCAGATCTTGCTTGTGTTGAGCCACCCGACACAAGTGAGATTATCTTCCTAATGGAGTAAATCTTTTGTCCTTTGTGCTTTCTCAAAGTAGGTGCAACAACATTTTCATTTGTACGGCGTCGCGACGCCAGAATGAACAGCCTAACTTCATCGATACGTTGTCATCGCTCATTAATAAATTAGTGAACGAAACATCGTACTGATAATCCATCTACAGAAAAAACCAAAAATGAAGCTAATTAAAAATATTTGTAGGCCAATAAAATAAATTAATATATATCAAGTAAAACATTTTATTTTAAATTTTTATTTTAAATTATTCACAAAAATACATTTATGGTTTTTTTTTTCATTTATTAATAATATTTTATTTTTAATATTATTTTTTAAAATAATTATAAGTTAATAAAAATATTTATAGTTAATAAAATAAATTAATTCATATCAAATAAAACTGTTTTTTAATTCAGATTTTAAATCATTTACAAAAATTTATGATTTAAAGTTTTTTTTCAATTCAAATACTTTTCATTCCAAAAAATCGTGAAAGGAGTGGGGAGGGCAGGCTTCATCTTGAGAGGTAAGAGATCGCTGCCGCCTGGTGGGGAGGGGAAGAAAAGCGCAGAGTGAGGCGAGCGGACGGCAATGGGATGGGTGGAGGAGATGGGAGAGGGAGGGGAGGGGTGGGGGACTCAGTAGCGGGCGGTGGGGAGGGGAAGAAAAGGCAGGGAGGAGGAAAGAGAAGGAGGGATGGCACCGGGACGGGGATGGGGAGAGGAGGCGAACGCGACCGCGATGGGGCCTGGCCACGTCGGACGGAAAGAAGAGCATTCGGCGCTTCGAGACGACGGCGCGGGCGATCGGATCTGAGACGTTGCCAAGGGAAGAGGCACGGAGCTTCTTCCCTTCTTCTTCTTCCTCAAATCGCGAATTTAGGTGTGAAATATTCGGCTTGTTTTTGCTTATTTATAAAATATTTTTGTATCCGTTTCAAAAATTTAGGTTCCGTATACCCCCGGGCCCAACTGCCTTTCAATTCCTCCCAATTTGCGTACTTTGAAACTGGTCGCCGCAAATTTGGGACCCAAATTTTGCTCATTTGATGACCTGAATGCCAATCCTCGCTTTCACACTGGCGACGGGTTGGGATTCATTTTCACTGCTATTTTATTCGCGATCGTTATCGACGGTCGAGATGCTCTAACCTCATCTCAACCTTTTACTAAGTGAAGCCTTGGGGATTGTTTTTTTTTTTTTTTTAATATTTTTTATATTAATTATTAAGAAGTAAAAAAACCCAAATTATTCTTTTTGCAATTAAAAAAAATCAAATTTTAGTCTATTTTTATTCAACCAAAACACTTAAGAAGTAATAATAAAATAATAAGTCAGAAACACCAAACAAACTAAAATATGAAAGTAAGCTGCTTTCAAAAATAATAAATGAAAAAACAGACAGTCTTGAATTTAAAAACAAAAAAACAAATCCTTATCCTTGTCACAACTAAATATTCCACGAAGTATGATAAGGTGCAAGTGACAAGAGGGCCAGTTTGAATACAATAAAAGTTGAGTCATTGACCTTAGAGAAACTTCCCTAAGAACTCCTGATATCGCCACTATCAATCACAAGAATGCGATCGCCCACACGGTAGCTTTCCCCAACCTGAAAAACAACAAAGCAGGAAATTGGGAACTATTAGTATTATATGAACCGAATTTGGTAATGTGTTTTGCTTCTCACACAAATGATATCCCTTTTTTTTCAAGTTTAGGAACGGGGTAAATTTGGTAACCTTCAATGACATTGAGATGACTCAAACTAGTGATCATTAGGTAAACGGTAAACCCCACCCCAATGCGTTATATCAACTGAGCTACTGGTTGGGATGATATCCTCTAAAAATTTTAATTTCTATCTTCTGATGTGACATCATTCTATCACAAGCCCTACGAAAATCAATACAAAGTAGTATTCTCTTTATTGTTCAAGGTAGAAGAATACATACTTGATATTCATAAGATTATCAAA
Source organism: Tetrastigma voinierianum (assembly GCA_016808115.1). NCBI lineage: Eukaryota > Viridiplantae > Streptophyta > Magnoliopsida > Vitales > Vitaceae > Tetrastigma > Tetrastigma voinierianum. Next base: position 87,076 of record JAEQBH010004824.1, on the reverse strand, counting down.
GATGCTATCCTGCAACTTTAATTTCACCCATAAACCCTTCTAAGTTGCTTGGTCTCCTCTCATAAAAAGAGCAGATTATTACATACACTAACACAGAATTAAAGAAAAGACAACTTAAGTCAATACTTCCCACAAGGGCCACAGCCCATTAATAATCTAAAAACGATATTACTAAAAAATTTGACAATCCCACAACATAGATAAATAAAATGAAGACAACAATACCAATATTGGGAATATTATCATAGTAGTCGAAAGAGAAAAAAGGATGGAGTAAGTAAGGTTTACTAATTTACCTCAACTTTCTGCGTTCGTACTGTGTCGTTTCTTCGTTTCAACTATAGTTGTTGAGCGAGATTAGAGTTTCCTCATATAAATCCACCCGGTACCAATAATTACTTTTTGGAACCACAAGGTTAACATTCTCTACAGCACCTCTACTGGAGTTGTAAATGGCTAGTTCCTTCGTATTAAGCAGTACAGCAATGTCACCATCCTTCGTGTACTCAAATGGAAATAGACTTGGTATGCGGGAAGGTGGAATTTTGATCAATTTAGTCCAAGAATCTTTTACTCCATATTCTTTCATTCTCCATACTTGGTGACCATCATCAGAATCACGTTTGATCGTGGATAGATCTCCTCCCAAGACCCCAAGAGTAGGACAGGACCCAGTTCGCAGTTCATCTGATAGCGGCACTTCCATGTATTTCTCCTCTGTTAAATCGAAAGAGACTACTCTATTACTAGGATTCACTCTATCACCATCATAAATCTTATCCACATCCCAATGTAGGGCTGTATTGACAAAAACACCTAAACTTTGAGAAGGATAACCAATAGGGAATTCTTGATGAATAATTCTCCAATAATTGGTTCTCAGAGAAAAGACTTCTGTTGTGTGTTTAGAAGGACCATAACTACAACGAATCACCTTGTAGTCATCGGTGGAGTCGTCATAACCAAATCCTTGGAGTAGATGTCCATGAAAAACCCGTCCAAGATGAACCACAATGGGATGTGGTAAAGTTTTCTCTTCTCTAGTAGATGGATTCCACAAATAAAAGGTATTGAATCCATGAACCACACATATCAAGCCATTACAAGAACCCACTACTTTGCGACCAAACAAACGAAAATGACTATCAACAACTACATTATGACTCACCATGGTGTAAGTAGAGGTATTGAATTCATAATCCATACATACCATGCCATTATAATAACTCACTACTTGGCCATGCACAGATGGAGAAACAGCATCAACAGCTCTGTTACCTCTGTAAATAGAGACCAAGAGTTTTTTGTTGTTGAAATAATTTTCTTTATTAATGGCTTGATTGAGATGCAACTTTGCAAACTTAGGGTCAGTGATCAAAGAGAACCATTGCTTGCACACAGATTTGAATCGTATTAGACTCTTTACCGGTAGTCTCGAAAGAATTTCCTCAATGATCTCTTGGGTAAGGTATGCCATAGCTCCTTCTCTTTCTCTCTTATCAGTTCTTTTTTTATCAAACCAAATGAATAATGCCCTTTTTATTAGCCAAAAGCAATTAAAACCTGATATAGAAGGTAACTAAAGTGTCACACACTAGGGTGGGATTTAGACCATTTTTTGGACATGTTACTAGTATAGCCAACAATGTGCTAATCTTGAATGCTTCTATTTTGTTCATCTCCTTGCTTCAGTACCTATAAAGAACAAGAGCATGATTATCATTTCACATCTGAACTCGGATTTTTTTTTTCTTTAAAAAAGGGGAAAAAGAAGAAGAAGTTTGCTAAAAATAGAATGCATACAATAATCCTCCAAAAATAGCCTATGAAGTTTCCAAATAAATGCTAATCCAACCATAACTTAAAAAATATGAAGTTCTCACAAAATTATAAAAACAGAATGCATACAATAATCCTCCAACAATAGCCTATGAAGCTTCCAAATAAATGCTAATACAACCATAACTTAAAAAATATGAAGTTCACACAAAATAATAAAAACAGAATGCATATGATAATCCTCTAACAATATCCTATGAAGTTTCCAAATAAATTCTAATCCAACCATAACTTAAAAAATATGAAGTTCACACAAAATTATAAAAAAATGAAAGAATAAACTTCACCGTAGAAACAAATAATGCATCGCCAAGTTCCCACCACAGGACTCTCGTGATTGTCTCTCCTAAGGTGGTTTCCAGCCCCAAGAATGTGCAGACATGTCTAGACCTGGATGGTAGTTGGGTCAATCTCACCTTCCAAACCCTTTGGTGTTGTAAGCTATTTTTTTAATTGGGTTTTTGTGATGTTTATAGTGGGATGGATGTTTTAGATTTGTAGAGTGTTCTTGGATTTGGTGTCGAGTAAGCATGTGGCTTACCATTCATTCAAGAAGAGGATAAAACCTAGTGAAACAAATCAAAAATGGTATTTTACTTCTCAAGAAGGTTATGCAAAAGAGATTCTCAAGAAATTTAAACATGAATATCCGTAACTAGATGAATACAGTAATAGAATATAGAATAAGATGGTCAATATATGAAAAAAGGAGAAAAGTTTGAACCCATAACCCGAAAAGCTTAGTTAAAAGCTCTCTCTCTCTCTCTCTCTTTCTTTTTAACATGTACAGGGATGGACATTCTGTTGGGTTTTGGGCTCCCTTCCTATGTGGAGTAAAAGCCCAACATTGTGAGGGCCCACTTGTCTCACTTATTTAAGTGGAGAGGGGCTGAGTTTAGCACAAGAGAGTGTGCTCATTTTGTAGTATAATATAGCAGCAAAAGAGAGAGAAGAGGAAAAAGAAAAGCTTTGCAGTTTTTCGCACATCCACTTTGCAGACTGCCGCATTACAAACCCAGACGCTCCACCGTCGGATCGGGCTGATTTTTGGACAGCGCTCTAAACGCGATACTCACTCGCACTGCTGACCGTCAATACATATCCTGGCACAGAGATATGCCGAGTTTATGGTCTCCGCCAGTCTTTCTTTTTTTCTTCTTATTTTGCATTGAAGCATTGGTGTTTGATTCTTAAATTGTTATAGCAATATTTGTGCACTTATCGAAACTCTCTTGTACTCTATTGATCATAGTGTGCCTATTTCTTTGGTCTGGATGACCCGTGGTTTTTACCCTTACTTTAAGGGGTTTTAATGCTAAATAAATTGTGTCTCTTAAAGGCTGATTTGCTTTTGCGCTATATTTTTATTGGTCCTCCCTTATGTCTTCTTGCGTGTATGTAATTTAATCGCTATTACCTTTTGCTCGTTATTCATTGTTATTGTGTTGACCAAAAATTTTCCCATCTATGGTATCGTGAGCCAAGTTGTTAGTGGTTGTTTTCTACTTGCTTGAAAGATGGAGGCACATATGAAATGGTATCTTTGAATGGAGTAAACTATCACTATTGGAAGGGTAAGATGAAGGACTTTCTATTTGTGAAGAATATGCATATTCCCCGTTTTGGCACAGTTTTATGTCCATATTCCGGCGAAGAGTGGGTTTTGAGCATGAGCGTGTATGCGGTTTTATCAGGCACTTTGTAGATGAACCCATTTATAATCTTATTGCTCACGGTGACACATGCAGAACTATGGCAAACACTAGAGTCCCATGTTTCTAAATCAGAGCAAATAAATTGTACTTATTGGAAGAATCTTAAGAATTAATGTATATGATTGAACCCATTTGATCGAAAGCACTTGAGTACTCACAAGCAGATCGGGCTGTCACTTATGTATCAAGTTTTATTTAATATAGACTATTTCTATTAACTCTACTGACTGTGGAGACATTTCTGAAGTTTCCATGATTAGTGTCGCCTAATGGTATTAGTTCCTGCAAATGGCAAAGACCGCTGCTCTTAATGAAGAGACGAGAAGGAAGGCGCAAGGTATTTCTACTCATTCGTGAGGTGCTTGTTAATGTAAAAGAGGAGAAGCCAAAAAGAGTTGAAAGGTGGTAGAGACAAGCATGCGAGCAAGTCCGTATCTCTAAGATAAGAATATTGAGTGCCATTATTGTCACAAAATAGGGCACATCCAAAGGAACTGTTTTCTATGGAAGAAAGAGAGTAAAGACAAAAGGGGTAAGAAAAAAAGAGAAGGATCATGATGATCGCATCGCATCATCGCGCCGTTGATGATCTTGTTATACTCCATGACCCTAATTCACTTATCTTGTATCCGATGAGAGCATGTGGTTAATTTCGATAGTGGCAAGTTACACCGCATGTTACACCTGTGAAGCGGAGTTCTTTCTCACATCTTACACCCAGTGATTTCTGGAGTTTTTTAAATATGGTAATGATGCGTGTCCAAGGTTATCGTTGGTGATGTCCCTGCAAACCAATGATGGAATAAGGCGCTTGCTACTAAGAGGAGTCAAACATGCTCCCCGAATCCGCTTTTAATTTGACTCGTAAGTGTGTACTGATGATGCCGTTGGCGATAAACCCACTTATTCTGAAAGTGGAAACTCACAAAGGTAACTTAGTCAGGCAAAGCGGCAAGAGTGTTCAAAGTTGTATTAGACAAAAGCTTGGGTTGGGTGCTAGTGACAAAGTGTGAATGCTATGGATATAGAGGTTTTTCGTGGCAATCAAGACCTGAGTCATATCACTGGTATGGTTGAATTGTTCAGCAAAGAAGGACACATGCTTCCGTTTGAAGAATGTAGATTTGGAGAAATACCGCTTCGGCATGATTGGTGTTAAAACCAGTATCTCCTTCATAAATATCCTCCTCAGAAAACTCGACTCTGCTTTGAATTGGTGGCCCGCATGTTTGTGGCCCTTTGAAGGTGAAACCCTTTAGTGGTGCACTTTATTTTGTTACATTTATTGATGATTATTCGTAAAACTTGGGCCTCATGCTTGAAGTCAAAAGACCAAGTGTTGGAAAAGTTCAAAGAGTTTCATGCTCAATGAGAGGCACGGCAAGAAGTCAAATGCATCCAGCACTAAGAAATGAAAAAGTATATTGTGGACCTTTTGATATCTACTGTAGGCAGCATGGCATTGCACATGAGAAGACTCCTCCTAAAACTCCTCAGCTGAATGGTTTGGCAGAGAGGATGAACAGACATTGATCGGAGAGAGTGAGGTGTATGCTCTTCGGCTAAGTTACCCGCGCACTGTGAGGCATCGCAGACACGCGCAACATCGTGATCACCTTAGGTCCACGTTATTTAATATGAGTGCCAACAGACCGGCTCGGCAAGAACGCGGCGTACGATCACTTAAGGTTTTGTAATGCAAGAGCTTTGGCGATGTTCCAAAGACAAAGACCAAGCGACGCGGAAGTCATACGCATATTCATTGGCTATGGTGAGGATGAATTTGGTTACGTGTCTTAATCCTACCGGTAGTTAAGTCATAAAAGCCGCGATGCGGAATTCATGGAAGATCAAACCATCAAGACATTGATGGGCATGAGGTTCGCCACCTGGCGAAGACAATGGCGCGGCTGATTTTGAACCTGTCGTACGCCATTCTGTAGACCTAAATACCGATGCTCAAATGATGTTAGGATCAAGAACCCGCATATGAAGTAGATGTTCCTACCATGATGACGGAAGAGAGCACGACATGTCAAGATGAAAATTTGAGTGATGCTACCGAACCACCTCTGAAGTCGAACCCCAGAGGTCCATCAGGAGAGATAACCTTCTAAAGATGTATTCTCCCACGAGCAGGATTCAAATGGTACTACAAGAACTGAGTAAGCCACAGAGGCTACGGATTAAGAAGAAAGGAAAAAGGTTGGATGCAAACAATGGATGCATTTTTGAAATCCTTACATGATAATCACACTTTTGATTTAGTGAAGGTTTCAAAGGTAAGAGGGCCTCGGATAATGTGACCTATAGGGTGAAGCATGAAAGTAACACTATGTTCCGAGGTATGTGTGCCTAGATTAGTGGTGAAGTGGCTTAGTCAAAGGAAGGGTGTGTTGATTTTAATGAGATTTTCTCTCCTCGTGTAAAAATGTCATCCATTAGAACTCGTGTTGAGTTTACTACCTTGACGGAGGTAGATACCTGGCTAAAACCGCTTCTCCAGCAGACTGCAGGCTGAAGAGATCTATATGAAGCAACCCCATGGGTTTCATGTTGAAGGGAAAGAAGACTATGTGTGTAGGCTTAGAAAGAGCCTATGGTTTGGAAGGTGCTCGAGGCGCGGGTACAAGAAGTTTGAGTTCATTATGTGCGAGCAAGGCTTATATGAAGACTACTTCGACCATCAAGGCTTTGTCGAAGTTTTCTAATGATGACTTCCATTGGTCCTGCTATTATATGTTGATGACATGCTTATTGTCAAAAATGTTTCCATGACGATGCCAAAGGAGCAACTGGGTGCAAAGTCACTGCCATGAAGGACATGGAGCCGCCAAACAGCCCCTGGTATAAGAATCATCCGCGACGTAGCCGAGAAAAAGTTGTGGTTGTCACAAGAACACTACATTAAAAGAGTGTTGCAGAGATTCCACATGGAAAAGGCCAAGGTGGTAAGCACTCCTCTTGCTACTCGTCGCCGAAGTCAACAAAGTCCATCAAATGAAGACGAAATTATATATGCAACGCCCGGTGCACCGCCGTGGGAAGTTTGATGTATGCAATGGTGTGCACAAGACCGTTATAGCATATTACGCCGTTTGAGACGGCCAAGTAGATTTTGTTGTCAAACCCGTAGAAAGCATCGAAAGTCAGAAATGGATTTTCGAGGTATCTTCGAGGTAATCGCGAATGTGATGCTTTCGTTTTCAGCGGATTTATAAGCCTACCGCTACGCGGATACTCAGAATTTATATTACCGGAGACATCGATTCCGTGAAGTCCACGTTATATGATTAAATTGGCAGTGGGGAGTCAGGATCATACCACAGTTGCAGGTGTGTAGCTTTGTCTACCGCCAGAGGCGCACTTACAATATTGCAAGCATGCGCATGGTGCCTAAGTATGGGTGAAGAAATTCTCACAGAGCCAAAGTTCAAGATAAATATCTACTATTTGTGGATAGTCGAGCGCTATTTATCTGGTAAGAACTCAACCTTTCATTCAAGGTCTAGCACGATGGCGGTAACAGCCTGGATACCAGATGCTTTGGATGCTAAGTTGCTGGTCGCTAAAATTCATACCGAGCGATAATAATGGTGCCGAGATGCACACTACGGACACGTATATGGTTCAAGTTTGCTGCGATCGCCGCTTGGAAGCGCCATCCCGCCATATTGCAGGGGAGATTTGTCGGGTTTCGGGCTCCCTTCCTATGTGGCGGGAAGCCCAACATTGTGAGGTAGCCCACTTGTCTCACTTATTGCTGTGAGGGTTTATTGCACAAGAGAGGTGCTATTTTGTGGAGAAATAATATACAAAAGAGAGAGAAGAGGTTAAAAAAGCTTACAGGCTTTTTCATCCACTAGAGATTCGTTTTCACATAACCAGATTCTACCAATCAGTTAGATCAGCTGACTTTGGACAACAGGTTCGAAAAACTCTGATACTTCATTCTCAGACTTGATCAAGCCACGATATCCGAGTTGTGTGGAGACAGGCCACAGCTTTATATTCTCGCTGGGTCTTTTCTTTTTTCTTCTTGGTTTTGCATTGGAAGCATTGGTGTTTGGATTCTAAATTGTTGGCTATAGCACATTTTTTGCGCACTTATTTAAACTCTCTTTGCACTTCTATTGATCATATGGAGCTTATTTCTTTATCCGACGACTCCGTGGTTTTTACCCTTACTTTAAGGGGTTTTCCCACGTTAAACAATGGTGCTCCCTTTAAAAGGCTGGATTGCTTTTGCACTATATTTAATATCCCTCCTATAAGTTCTTGCAAGTAAAGGGGAATTTAATTGTGCTTACCTTTTGCTCATATCCAAATTTATTATTGTTAACTCGCTCCTTCCTTACACATCTTTTCTCTTATATTGATTTTATTAGTCAATTTATGGAAGTAATAAAAATGACTCAGACAGAAACCATCACAAATTTCTTTTGCCACCAACGGTTTTATTATAATGAGAAAGATTCAATTTTCAGAGTACCTTAACACCAAGATGGTTATTAGATATATGACTTAGCGATAGATTTGAAATGAGATTGATGATCAATCGCAATTATAGGTTTTTGTGGATATTTATAGGAGTCACCGTGATCACTTTGTTTTCAAAGAAGCAAACCTGGTTGTGATATTTCAACTTGTGAACCAAAATTTAGCTCAAATATTTGTCGAATGAGATTTAATTTCCCGATCCAAAAGCGATCTATATGGACAAGAAAATAACAATTGCAATATTAGAAAATTCAATTTTACATGATTGATGTAACCATATCAATACAAGATGCAAATCACATGTTATTTTAGTTCTACCAGCAGTAAGGTATAGAAGGTTTTTGTATTTTCTTATTAGAAGATTTAACTAAGTATCAACATCAATAAAACGAAATTAAGAAATCACATAAAATTTAAATAAACGAAAGTGGTAGATCACAATAAATTTTCATCCTCCTTTTCTAGTTTCAACTATTTGCATATTCTGTAATCACTGGTTCCTGAGAACCCAAATGCGAACAACTAACTCTCCATATCTCAAAAACAAAGTAACAAACACATGGTGAGCGGAAAACTGAGCCAATTGTAGTTGAGAACTTATCAACAAGCTAGGTGAGAAAAGGTGGTTCAGAATCTTCAGATAGCTTTTACTAGCTGAAGATCGAGTCTCTATGTTTTCTATATGACAAATGATACAGATTCCAGAGACTACGCACCAGGAATATCAATAGATAGCTTCAAATTAGGGCGAAAAAAAAAAAAACCTAACCTACTCATTTTCAAAATGGAATTTAGCAAATCAGAAGCTGCTCAGATGTTCCATTGTAATTACGATAGAGATCATGCGGAATTGAAAGCAAAAACATGTCCAAGTGATTTGATTTTTCAAAAGAGAAAGAAAATGAGAACGATGGATTACCTTAAATCTCCAGACTAATCGCTCTCTCCTTCTTTGATTTTGGCCGTCCTTCTCAGTTCTCCCTCCTCGATCTCTTCGTTTGGCTTTTGAGGTTTGATTCCAGACGAGTTTCTGAGTTCCCGAAGAAGAAGCGTACGGCGTGTGTAGAAAGCAACGACTGACGAGAACAAGCAAGCCACAGAACAGAGCAAAGGGATCTTTCAAGGAGCTGCCATTTTTATCAAACCCCTATGATATGATTTGTCATTTACCCTTTTTAATTCTCTCCTTTTTCTATAATATTATTCCTTTCTTTTTCTAAGCTACTTATTTATTTATTTATCTCTTACCATGATTTTTTTTGGGGGGAACCATATAAGCTCAAAATCTAAAAAGTGAAATTGCCTTTTCAAAATTTTTTACATAGAAATAAACACTATTTTCTAAAATTATCTCATATATATTTGAAATAAGATGTTATCTTCAAATATGGTATAAATATCCTCTATATTTGTTACTTGACTATGCAATACAAATTATAAATGAATATATTTAGATTTTCTTTTCTTTCAAATGAGAGACTAATGTTTTTAAACGGATTGATAAGTGAATCGAAAAGAATATCGTTTGGGCTCAGTGATCTTAAGCAAATATATATTTCATATTTTATTAAAATCATAAATAGTTTAAAATTTTTAAAATAGGTAAGTAAAAATTAATAGTATTTTTTAAAATTTTTATTGATTTTTTATATAATTATATTAATTGAATATATATATATATATATATAACAATTTTTTAACAAAAAGGGCTATGTGGCATAGAGGTTTGTTATTCTTTTCTCAGCTCTGTGGCACAAAGGTAGCTGCCACTCCTCTCTTATTCTCTTATCTTTTTCTTGGCTAACCTTTTTCTTGCACATAGATAAATTGTTGTAAATTTTTGGTGTAATCTAACTACTAATCTTTTTATCGTTTTCATTTGATAAAGTGATTATTTAAATATCGATGTATGCAGGAGGTTTGAATCGATAAGTATTACCTGTGAAAATAAAAATAATAATAATAATAATAATAATAAAGTAAATAAAAATACAAGACGTTGGTTTTAATAATTAAGCATTCATTTGTCAAAAGGAGTGGGGCATGATCTGGTTTTTACTTTTCTTTTTTATATTAGCTGAATTTTATCGTCGATTTATTTAGGCGATGTGTGTGTGTACTATTACCGTATAGACGAATGAGACAGTAAAATATATTCGATTTGATATACTTGTCAAATCGTGGTTATGATATATTGTAAAATTGAATAAGTGAATATTTAATTATTATAAGATTATCAAACATAAATTGACTTTGAAGCTAGATTATTAATAACTATTACTTTGAATGTTGCAATCACATCTATTTTAAAGTTTTTAACGGAATTTGATTATATGTTTTTGAATATTGATGGTTTTAGTCAAATAAAATTGACTACATTTAAAAAAAATAATTGTGTAGCATAGAGGTTTGCTATCCTTTTCTCAACCTTAAACACCCAAGTTCAATTCCCCCTTATTACAACTTACAATTCTGAAATTTTTCATTAAGCCATCCACCGCTTTCTTAGTCCCATATAAGAATGGGAAGGAGAAAAAACAGCCATATAAGTTGGCAATACCGGTTCGAAGGGATGACGGTTTAAAAACATGAATAGTACCGAAAAGGGGATTAATATTCCGATTTTACCGAAAAGGGGATTAATATTCCGGTTTTTAAAACATTGCCCGTAATAAAAGAAACTCAAGTTAAAGCATGATACATATCAAGTGTACACTCCTCAATTGAGGGACACCATTTTGAGTCATCCCTAATATATTGTTGGAATCTAGAGGAGTTATGAAGTATTTGTATTCTACATACGATCATGCGTTGATAGCATCTTATATCACTTTAAACCAATTACAACGATTATAACTTTATATATATATATATATATATATATATATATATATATATATATATATATATATATATCTGATAATGATTAATTTTAGGGTTGACAAATTTGATATAATGTGAGCCTTGACAACGAAAGCTGTCTGATTTTACGAGATATAATCGTGTTTTAGTAAATGTATTAGTGTTGTTTCGCTGCTGCCAGTTAATAAATATAAATTAAGTATTAATATTGGCGCAACTGTTGTGTTGATTTTGTATAGAACTGGCTGGCTGCGAGAGTAAAGTTATGACTTTTACTTTACCAAAGACTAAATAAAGTCTTAAGCTTGCTGACAGCCAAAAAACTTGTTCGACTAAATGTAATATAGATGGCAGGTGAGCAAACAAGATTATATATAAACAAATTTATGGCTAACTACATTATTATTATACATTACTATGATAGCACGAAATTTGTTAAGATCAAAATGTAATGAAAATATATGTTTGTCCTTTTGTTGTAAATTGGACTTATTAAAGATTTTGATTGGTCTTAATCATTCGCAGTACAGTTGTCTGAAGTAAAGTGGATTTTTAAATTAGAATCAAAATATCATTCCCACGAAGATTGAGAATGAATCATAAAATCAACTACTTGGCTTCAGATCCTTCTTGTTGAGCAAAATTAGATGATTGGAAAACGAATAAAATAATACCAAAGTAAATTCATTAGTGTACATAAAATATTAATAAGAATAGAGTTTAGAGTTCACTGAGTGAGACAACATTAGAACATAAATCAATGAATAATTATCAATTTCTGCATCATTTTAAATCTTAGTTAAGCCATAAGTTGGAAAGCTGAATTTGTCAAAGATGCATTGTGGTATAGTTTGGATTTCTCCCTCAACCATACTTTTCACTAATTAGATATTCATGTTCATTTCTGATTCATGAATTGAATTAGCTACTCGTAAAATATAATCTTCTTTCTAAGATTTGAGTATTTTCACTTCGATCTTTGTTACTTTGATCTTGGGGTGGAGAAATTTTCTTGCATAGACGGGGATATTCTTGAGTCTTGCTCCAATTTAGATGGTACCTCATCCTTGTGCGATGAAATTACCGTTTCCTTGATTAGATCCTTGCTAACACGATATCAGAATCCTTTCATCAAAGAAAGGAGAAACCTTTGATTGATTAAAATAATACTCCATCAAACTATCCTCAAATCATAAGTAAGTTAGTGATTTATCTGAGTAATCTTTCAGAGTTCATTAGTTCCAAAGTATTAGTCTACCATACACGAAGAATTTATGCACCCTTGGATTACCGATAACGTGTCATGCGAGAGGCCCTCTTGGAAATCGAGCCAGAATCTGATACTTTGCAGGTGCGCGATCTTGATGCAGGAGTAAGTTGAAGCCATGCGTGGTCGATTGAGTGGCAAGGCGTTAACCACGATGCGAAAATGACAATCATCATTGACCCATTCTAGAGGAGCTCGACCCTTGGCAAGTTCACTCATATCGGTGACTAGCGATCGGGGAAAATTCGAGGTATGCTTAGACTTAAATAAGTGAAATCATAAATTTTCCAAACTCCGTTTTATTCAAAACGGTAATGAAAGAGAAAATTTAACAAGAAATTCGACTCTGAAGCTACCTGATAGTTCATTACTCAACTCCGAAAAATCAAAAGAAAACTATCTAAAAACTACGCTCAAACTAAATCTAATAAAACGGAAATAAAAGAAAAATAAAGAAAAATAAAGAAAAATAAAAGAAAAAATAATAAACAGAGAGTCTTCCACCGCAAAATCACCAGGTGCGGAAGTTGTGCTCGATTACTTACTAGATGTGTCTATTTATAGACTTTCGATGTTGGGTTAAGCACTTGATAATTGCATTGTGGATCCCAATTGACCCCCCAATTGGTCGCTCATCGACATAGAAAGTTCTATCGCTGAGTTTTCGGTCTTTAATGGCTAGCCTCATTAAATAACATCAGTTTCTATCGTGACCTGTTCTTTGGGCTTTTTCGTTGATTATGTCGCGACAGACTTTGATATACGTGAATTTTGATCACGATCGTCTTGTTCTTCTCGCGACAGGAAGCGTCTTGATAATAGTGACACTAAATTTGTTGCAACCCGGCTTTCTCTTTTCCTTATAGCTACACAGAATTTGTCGCGGCATAATTTTCTTTGTCGCGACAAGCATTTTTCTCTTCAACTTGTCTATTATGTCACGACATAGTTTTCTATGTCGCGATAAGTTCTTTGATTCTGAAACGATTTCTCAGCAGCCAATTTTTGCTGGGTCTGCGACGACTTTTCTTCTCAGTCTTTGTCAAACTGGCGGCTGTTTGTTGCGACATAGAAACCTTTGTTGCGAGAAACTTGACTTGGCTAATCTCAGTTCTCATACAATTTCTGTCGTGACCAAATTTTCTTCTGTCATGACCAAATTTTTCTTCTGTATAGCAAATTAAGTCTCTGCTTTTATTGTCGTAATAAGCTTCTTTGTCGCGGCAGAGATTGCCTTCAATTACTACTATATGTAACATAGATTTTCTTTGTCGTCATTCCTCTTGTGTTGTTCTTCAATATCTTATCGCGACAGAGAATTCACCTCCCTCATGTTTTATTTGTCGCGACATAAATAATCTTTGTCATGACAGAGATTTGTTGCTCTTTATTATGAATTCTGAATGTAATGTCACGACAGGATTTTCTTTGTTGGTTCCATGCTGAAACTTTGTCGCAACATAAAAACACTTGTCTCAGCTGACTTGTGTTGTATTTTTGCCATTTTCTATCGCGACATAGCTTTTTGTCGTGGTAAGTTAAATACAGTTAGTCTTGACCTTTTATGTTGAGACGAGGAAGGATTGTGGCGACGAAAGTTACTGTCATTGCCTTGATCATTGTCGCGACAGAGTTAAGGGTGTCATGACATTCTTCTTTTCATTCTTCTTCAGCAATGTCGCGATAGAGAACTCTTTGTCGCAACAAAGATTCTATTTCTACCTTAAGTTCAGCCTGGACTTTGTTGTGACATGCAGCTGCTAGCTGCGACATAGTTTTTCTAGTCTACTTGAAATTACGTCGCGACGAGAATCTTTAACATTCCACTTTTTTTATTAACTGCATTTGGAATTATCTTCTTTTCAATTTAAACCTCTGAAAACACAAAGTTGGTGAATACTTCATAATTCGCATAAAAATATATTTAAGCTATTAAAAACATGCGAAAAGCAGTTAAAAATATATATGAGTTTAAGGCTACATCGAATTCACAGCTTAGGGATTTTGCCATCTTAAATCAAAGAAAGAAAATTTTGTTTGTCGCCGAACAATTTAGCTTTTATTTTTAAGGACATTTTTATTTTAAAACTCAATTAGAGCGAAAACATAAGTCGATTGCAAATTATTTCTAAACATGTTTCTAATCTAGAATCAGGAAGATTTTCAATTAAGTTCACTAAACCAGCAAATAATTCATATGGTGTAAACAATTTAATCATTAAACCCTGATTTGTGAGTGTGTGCTAGTCTTCCCTCTTTTTCCTTGGTAAATTAGTTAATCTTCTGGGATAATACTTAGTTAGCATACTCCTCTTTCATTGTTTTAAAGTCTCATATGCTTGTTTGTCATATTAATCTCTATTAATATAGACATATCACCACCTTCAAGATCAAATAAGTCTTTTAGGCTTATAATGTGTGGCTTGGGTAATTAGGTAGATAATTGTACACTTTAAGGCTCAATTTGACCTAAAATTTTGCTGACTGACTTACACTTTACCTTCTGTCATGCATCCTTGATTTCTCTTAATTTGAAGTTTCTAACCTCCCCATCAGGTTTTGTGCATCTTTCTGCATACTCTCTACTTGGTATTTCTCTAGCATTTACTTCAATCAAAGTATGACTTTGCTTTCTTATTTTAGAAGTTTTTTTACTTTTCATCTATTATCAAGGTTTTTGGAATTGTGCAATGTTTTGTATTTTTAAGTTTTCTACCTCCCTTAACGAACTTTGGGTTAGTAACTCCCATACCAGTTGGCATTAGGGTGTGGAATTGAACACTACTAAGAACTAATTGTTGAGAGGGAAGGCTCTGAAGACCAAACTCATTCTTCCTTGATGTTTTCCTTCTCACGGCTTCTTTCTTAATTCTCTTCATCTCTTCTTATCTCAATGAATTTTTCTGTCTCAACCCTTTTTATCCTTCTCCATAACTCTAAATAATATTCCCCCAAACTTGTCCTTCTCTGTCATTGATGTATTTTGTCTTGTAATCTAAGCAAATAAGGGTTCTTTACTGTAGGATTATGTTTAAGGAAGGAAGTGGGCTTTCATTTCTTTGGTTGATGATGGTGGCTATAGGCTGAAATAAAAACTAATTGTGTATACTTATGCATAATACAGTGCGCTTTGAAAGTAATTTCAGGATGACTAAATCATTGAGTTAGATATTGCCTAGCATTTACCTTGACTATGTAATGTAGTTCCTAGGACGTGGAGATATTCTGTGATGGATCACGAGGTTGTCACTGTCTTGCTTGATTGTTTGAGCTGCGTGACCATGTAAAGCTTATCGGGATTTTTATAGCCAACGAGTTTACAAACAAAGTATAAGTCTTATCTGTTCCATCGATTTATTAAAAAACCTTTCTTATTCTTGAGTTCGACACATTTATTAATATACTTCTGACTTTCCCTTTTCCAATTCATCTCTCATCTACCTGCGTGCATCTATCAGACTATTTGTTTCATTTGTGGATATGTTGTTGTGTTATTTAACAGTTATAATGTTCAATGAGATCAATAATTCAATTCAGAGAAATGTAACACATAATAACTCAATTAAATTAACAATTCGACTCTACGAGCAATTCACATTGTTGGGTTGTCAGAGTGAACCTCAAATTATTCAAGCCCAAGCTATTTACCACCGTGCCAATTTCAAATTATTAAACTCAAAGGAAGAAAAATTAAAAATAACAGAATGAAGTGTCAGCGAAATACCAAGGTTTCTGAAAATTTTATATTTTATAGAATTTTTCAAGGATGGGATATGAGGTACAAAGAGGGAAAAGAGATGGAAGAGCAAGGTGAGTTATTTTCTTTTTATTTCATGCCTATGAGAAGAAGGTAGGTTAATTTGATCTAATTTATACCCAGCTACAGAAAGTGAGAACTCAGGGATCTGGACTTGTGGCTACCTTGACTTGTGCAGCTATAAAGCTTTTGTTTAGTCCATACCATTCCATGGTTAGGGGTAGTGGCGATCATTCATTTTTATTAACACGAAAATTGAGGTTCCCACAATTCTCCTGGATGGGTGTTCAAACAGAAATTTTTGTTGATCATATCCAAGCTTTCAGTCCAACATTTTTCCCTATAGTTTAGGGTGCCCTCCATTTCTTTATCCCTTTTCTCTATCAGAGTTCTTATTTCTTTCTAATGTTTCTTGTCTGGAATGCCAAAAGTTCTGACAACTTCTTTTCATGGCGTCTTCCTTTCTTTCATGATCTTAGGTGCTACTTCATCTCTATTCAATGGGAGAAAGGCATCTTACAACCTTTCAGTGCACTTAGTTCTTGCTCTCTTAGTTCCCATCTACTTTTCTACTCCTCATCTCTCTGCTTTAGGTTTACTTCAAATTTTGATTATAACAACAATCATGTCTTTAAATCTTTGAGGATTAGATTGAATTTTCGTGGGTTTCCACTGTACATTTCTTTTCTCTGTGTTTAGCATTACAGCAACTACTTGAGCATTTAATTACTGAGACTCTGAGCTTTCATGCTCTTGGTGTGTAATCTCAACCGGGAGAACGTCGAGTGAATACAGCTCTGCCTCACATTGGGAGCGTGGGAGCTTCACTTTCTGTTGTGGCGTATTTCACCTGTTCTTCTTCTTCTTCCTTCTCTCAGCTACTGCGCCACCTGTTCTTAGGACCTTTTATTATTCCTGTAAGCGTTAGGGATGATGTCCTGGGACATTTTTCTTTTTCCTCCCATTCTCCTTGTACACCTGAAGAGCGGGTTGGTGATTGTAAGCGGGGTGTGGAGATCAAGCCTACATACATGGGTAGCTTGAGGATAGAATTTTCAATTATCTGAGTGGGATTTTGTATCCTTTGAATTGCATCAGAAGGATTGCTTTGTTCCTCCTCTCTTATCGTGAGGTGCTTTGATGCGGACCAAGGCGATAAATCAAAACCATGCATAGCCTCTTTAGTTAAATCTCTATCTGCATGATGGATTCATAAGGGTTTTCTTCTTTGCCTTAATTTTCCCTTTACTAAAATTCGCAGGTCCGCCTATCATACATTGCTCTAGCTCTTGTGGTCTCTTGAACTTTGAGCCATCTTTTGCACTGCCAGTTGAACAATCATTATCTTTCGCTGGCGAAATATATCCGTTTTCTCGACATCATACCTTCCTTCCTTCCTGTTCACCATATTGGCAAATTGCTGCGATGCGTAGCGAAGCTCCTTGTGCTTTCGCCCGGTGATTACCATCCTCTCTTCTGACATTTGAGAGAGAAAGGGGAGATGCGCTTTGAATCCTCTTTCAGCTATGAAACCTTTGTCATGGTTTTTCTCCATTAAAGCAACTACTTTGTCGAGATCGAAAGCATACTTTTCTATTTCGATGTCACTTAGTTTCTTGTCCCTCTTCCTTTTTCTTGATTCTTCCACTAACGGATCAGGCTATTTTCTAGCTCCAGCTCTTTCTTCCTCTTGCATTTCCCTTGACTTAATTTCTTGAACAGCCTCTTCCTCTACTTCTGTATATGCTTCCATTATTTCGTCTAGGTTCGGAATGAGGTGCGACGGCTCGGACATTGTCGGGGATGGTTTCAGACCTAGTTTAGAAGGTAGAATGAGGGCTGATGAGGAAGGCGCTTGATGGTTTATGAGATTTGATGATTTAGACCATTGTTTGGACATGCTACTAATGCTTTGCTTGACAATGTGCTAGTAATCTTGAATGCTTCAGTGTTCTCTCTAGCTTAAATTTACCTATAAAACGAGCATAGTATCATTTCACATCTGAACTTGGATTTTTTCTTTAGAAGGAAAAGAAAATGAAGAGTTTGCTAAAAACAGAATGCATACAATAATCCTCCAACAATAGCCTATGAAGTTTCAAAATAAATGCTAATCCAACCATAACTTAAAAAATATGAAGTTCACACAAAATTATAACAACAGAATGCATACAATAATCTCAACAATAACCTATAGGCTTCAAATAAATGCTAATACAACCATAACTTAAAAAATATGAAGTTCACACAAATTATAAAAGCAAATTACGCACGATAATCTCAAACAATAGCCTATGAAGTTTCCAAATAAATTCTAATCCAACATAACATAAAATATGAAGTTCACACACAAATTATAAAAAATGAAAGAATAAACTTCACCGTAGAAACAAATAATGCATGTAAAGTTCCCACCACGGGGATTTCTCATTGATTGTCTATACCTAAGATTGGTTTCCAGCCCTAGAATGTGCAGACATGTCTAGACTGGATAGTAGTTAGGTCAAATCTCACCTTAAACCACTTTGGTGTTGTAAGCTATTTTTAATTTAGGTTTTGGCTGATGTTATAGTGGGATGGATGTTTGGCGATTTGGGTTGTAAAAATTTTCCTTCTATCAAGAAAGTGAGAATATGAAAATTTTAATTGCCAATTAATCTTTTGTTTTGATTTCAGAGAAAATAGTTAAATCTTTTGAATTTAGTTGAAAATAAATAATAAAATCAGTTTTATAAAACCATTTTCTTGAAAATGAAATTAATGAAAACAATGAAAAAATATCTTCAAATACGAGGTTATTATTAGCGATCCGGAGTGTTTTTCGTAGTACTGATGAAAGAAAATCGAAGTGGAAGCGAAGGAAGAAAATAAAAAATAGTCGCAATGAAGTGTTTGGTTTATCGTCGACCGATAAATGTTTTGATTGAGCCAGCAAGCGATATAAAGCTATTTCGATTAGTATATAAAATATTGAAAATAGTGGTCATTTTCTTTATTTTCCAAAATTGACTTTATACAGTCATAAATCCTTAAAAAAATGTTCTTTTATTTTAGAAAAGTTTGATAAGAAAACATTAGGTACTATTTCTTAAAACGAGCTTGGTTTGTGTGAGGTGTTAACTGAGTTAAGATTGGAAACAAGCATGTGGCTTTACCATCTTACCAAGAGAGGATAAACTTCAATGAAACAAATCAAATGGTATTTTATAAAGATTCTTGCAGAAAGTTCTCAAGAAATTTAAACATGAATATATTCAGATGAATACAGTAATAGAATATAGAATAAGATGGTCAATATATGAAAAAAGGAGAAAAGCAGAATCCAATACAATTGAAAAGCTTAGTTAAAAGCTCTCTCTCTCTCTCTTTCTTTTTAACATGTACAGGGATGGACATTCTTCTTATGGTTGGATTTTATTAGTCAATTTATGGAAGCATTAAAAGGACTTATGAAAACAAAACCGGCAAATTCTTTGCCACACCAAACGTGCTCTTTATTATGGTTTATAGCATTCACCTTCTAAAAATCTTTAACAATTGTAAGATGGTTAGATATAGTGACGATGATAGTGATTTGAACATAGATTTAGATGATCAAACGAGCACCATAGGTTTTGTGATATTTATAGGAGTCACCAGATTCACTTTGTTTTCAAAGAAGCAAACCTATTGTGACATTTCAACTTGTGAACCAAAATTTAGCTCAAATATTTGTCAAATGAGATTTAATTTCCCGATCCAAAAGCGATCTATATGGACAAGAAAATAACAATTGCAATATTAGAAAATTCAATTTTACATGATTGATGTAACCATATCGATACAAGATGCAAATCACATGTTATTTAGTTCTACCAGCAGTAAGGTATAGAAAGGTTTTTTGTATTTTCTTATTAGAAGATTTAAGTAGTATCAACATCAATAAAACAAAATTAAGAAATCCTGTAAATTTAAATAAGCAGTGTGGTGAATCACAATAAATTTTCATCCTCCTTTTCTAGTTTCAACTATTTGCATATTCTGTAATCACTGGTTCCTGTGAACCCAAATGCGAACAACTAACTCTCCATATCTCAAAAACAAAGTAACAAACACATGGTGGGCGCAAAACTGAGCCAATTGTAGTTGAGAACTTATCAACAAGCTAATTGAGAAAAAGTGGTTTAGAATCTTCAGATAGCTTTTACTAGCTGAAGATCGAGTCTCTATGCTTTCTATACGACAAATGATACAGATTCCAGTGACTACGCACCAAGAATATCAATGATGCAATACCAAGAATTAGGCAAAAAAAAAAAAACCTAACCTACTCATTTCAAAATGGGTGCAAATCAAGCTGCTCGAATGTTAAAACTTGTAAATATGATTAAGTTCATGCGGAATTGAAAGCAAAAACATGTCCAAGTAATTTGATTTTTCAAAAGAGAAAGAAAATGAGATATGAGGTACAAAGAGGGAAAAGAGATGGAAGAGCAAGGTAAGCTATTTTCTTTTTCTTTCATGCCTATGGGAAGAAGGTAGGTTCACTGGATCTAATTTGTACCCAACTGCAGAAGGTGAGAACTCAGGGATCTGGACTTGTGGCTGCCTTGACCTACTGCCTTCTCCACTACTGTTTAGTACAAACAACTCCATGGTTAGGGCTGACCTTTGATCATTCATTTGTCTTTGCCCAAAGAATTTGGGTTCCACAATTACTCCTTCTTGAGTACATTTTCAGCAAATTTTGTGATGGTATCAAGCTTTCAGTCAACATTTTTCCCTAGTTTGGGATTCCACTCATTTATCCTTTTCTCTATCAGAGTTCTTATTTCTTTCTAATGTTTCTTGTACAGATACCCAAAGGTTTGCAGCAACTTCTTTTCCATGGCATCTTCCCTTTCTTTCATGATCTTGAGTAGCTCACTATCTCTCCCTAACCTGTGATATGAGAAGGCACATCTCTATTACTCAGTGCACTCAGCTCTTGCTCTCTTGGTTCCATCTTTTATCTCATCTCTCTGCTTTAAGGTTTCTTCCAAATTTTGGTCCCTCACTCTAACTCCATCTCTCTCTCTCTAAGTTACAGTTGATTACAACCAGTTATCACTCTTGCATTTCTTTTCTCATAGCATTTAGCATTTCTAGCACTGCAGCATTGTTACCTAGAGGCTCTGAGCTTTCAGCATGCTCTTGGTGTACTTTTCTCACTTCAGGAGAGAACGTCAGAATTGGGCTCAAACTCCTCTGCCTCTGTGGGAGCTTTGGAGCTTCACTCTCCTGTTGTGGCTGCTGTATTTCTCTTTGTTCTTCTTCTTCTTCTCTCACAGCTTCTACTACTCTTCCCCTGCCTCTATTCTTAGGCCCTTTTGTTATTCCTTTAAGTGTTAGGGGTGATGGCTTTGGACATTTTTCTTTTTCCTCCCAGTCTCCTTGTACACCACCAAGAAGGCAAAGGTTGGTGATTGTAGCGGGGTGTGGAATCAAGCCTCTGCATCTCCTTCTGGAGTAGCTTAGGATAGAATTTTCAATTATCTTCCCCACATTGATTTTGTATCCCTTCAGCAATACATAGAGGAGGATTGCTTCGTTCCTTCTTATTGTGCTGAGGTGCTTTGATGGCAAAAGGACCGAGCTGATAAAATAAAACCATACCTTAGCCTCTTCAGTTAAATCTCCTCTAGCAATTGATTCATAAGGGGTTTTCTTTGTTGCCTTCCATTTTCCCTTTCCGGCTGTCAACAGGTCCACTATCTTCTGGTACTCTGGCTCCTTTAGTAGTCTCTTGAACTTTGAGCCATCTTTCTGCACCTTCAGATTGAACAATCCATTTATCTTTTCCTTGCTGAAATCTATCCATTTTCCTCTGACATATACCTTCCTTCCTTCCTCTTCCACCATATTAGCAAAAATTCTTTCTGTCACGACGTAGCGGGTTCCTTGTGCTGCATGATGATTGCCATCCTCTCTTCTCAAGCATTTCAGAGAAAGGGGAGATCGGCTTTTTGAATCCTCTTTCAGCTATGAAACCTTTGTCCTTCAGACTTTTCTCCACAAAGCGTTTGCTATGCGAGATCAAACTTCTTACTTTTCATTCCCTCTGTTCGGTTTAAACCTTGGCTCCCTCTTCCTTTCTTGATTCTTTACTGGATCAGGCTCTTTTCTAGCTCCAGCTCTTTCTTCCTCTTGCATTTCCCTTGACTTAATTTCTTGAACAGTCTCTTCCTTTACTTTTGTGTATGCTTGCATTATTTCGTCTAGGTTCGGAATGAGGTGCGACGGCTCAGACATTGTCGGGATATGGTTTTGGAACTCTAGGGTTTCAGAAGGTAAGATGAGAGAGATTTGATGAAGGAAGCTGAGAGGGTTGATAGTTTATGAGATTTGATGATTTAGACCATTTTTTGGACATCCTACTAGTATAGCCAACAATGTGCTAATCTTGAATGCTTCAATTTTGTTCCTCTCCTAGCTTCAGTACCTATAAAGAACAAGAGCATTATTATCATTTCACATCTGAACTTGGATTTTTTTTTCTTTAAAAAAGGGGAAAAAGAAGAAGAAGAAGAAGTTTGCTAAAAACAGAATGCATACAATAATCCTCCAACAATAGCCTATGAAGTTCCAAATAAATGCTAATCCAACCATAACTTAAAAATTATGAAGTTCACACAAAATTATAACAACAGAATGCATACAATAATCCCTCAACAATAGCCTGGCTTCCAAATAAATGCTAACTCTGACCATAACCAAAAATATGAAGTTCACACAAAATTATAAAAACAGAATGCATATGATAATCCTCTAACAATAGCCTATGAAGTTTCCAAATAAATTCTAATCCAACCATAACTTAAAAAATATGAAGTTCACACAAAATTATAAAAAAATGAAAGAATAAACTTCACCGTAGAAACAAATAATGCATCGCCAAGTTTTCCCACCTCAGACTCTCGTGATTGTCTCTCCTAAGGTGGTTTCCAGCCCCAAGAATGTGCAGACATATCTAGACCTGGATGGTAGTTGGGTCAATCTCACCTTCCAAACCCTTTGGTGTTGTAAGCTATTTTTTTAATTGGGTTTTTGTGATGTTTATAGTGGGATGGATGTTTTAGGTTTGTGTAGAGTGTTCTTGGGATTTGGGTGTCAAAGCAAGCATGTGGCTTTACCATCTTACCAAGAAGAGGATAAAACCTAGTGAAACAAATCAAAAATGGTATTTTACTTCTCAAGAAGGTTATGCAAAAGAGATTCTCAAGAAATTTAAACATGAATATCTGTAACTAGATGAATACAGTAATAGAATATAGAATAAGATGGTCAATATATGAAAAAAGGAGAAAAGCTGAATCCAATACAATTGAAAAGCTTAGTTAAAAGCTCTCTCTCTCTCTCTCTTTCTTTTTAACATGTACAGGGATGAACATTCTTCTTATGGTTGGATTTTATTAGTCAATTTATGGAAGCATTAAAAATGACTTACATGAAAACCATCAAGCAAATTCTTTGCCACACCAAACGTGCTCTTTATTATGGTTTATAGCATTCACCTTCTAAAAATCTTTAACAATTGTAAGATGGTTAGATATAGTGACGATGATAGTGATTTGAACAGAGATTTAGATGATCAATCGAGCACCATAGG
The DNA here is from genome assembly GCA_016808115.1 of Tetrastigma voinierianum. Taxonomy (NCBI): domain Eukaryota; kingdom Viridiplantae; phylum Streptophyta; class Magnoliopsida; order Vitales; family Vitaceae; genus Tetrastigma; species Tetrastigma voinierianum. The sequence continues at coordinate 63,509 of JAEQBH010004824.1, read as the reverse complement.
TTTTGTGATATTTATAGGAGTCACCAGATTCACTTTGTTTTCAAAGCAAACCTATTGTGACATTTCAACTTGTGAACCAAAATTTAGCTCAAATATTTATTAGAATGAGATTTAATTTCCACAGGTCAAGCGATCACATATGGACAAGACAATAACAATTGCAATATTAGAAAATTCAATTTTACATGATTGATGTAAAACATATCAATACAAAGATGCAAATCACATGTTATTTTAGTTCTACCAACGGTAAGGTATAGGGTTTTGTATTTTCTTGTTAGAAGATTTAACTAAGTATAAACATCAATAAAACGAAATTAAGAAATCACATAAAATTTAAATAAACGAAAGTTGTAGATCACAATAAATTTTCATCCTCCTTTTCTAGTTTCAACTATATGCATATTCTGTAATCACTGGCACCTGTGAACCCAAATGCGAACAACTAACTCGCCATATCTCAAAAACAACGTAACAAACACATGGTGAATGAGCCAATTGTAGTTGAGAACTTATCAACAAGCTAGGTGAGAAAAGGTGGTTCAGAATCTTCAGATAGCTTTTACTAGCTGAAGATCGAGTCTCTATGTTTTCTATATGACAAATGATACAGATTCCAGAGACTACGCACCAGGAATATCAATAGATAGCTTCAAATTGGAACGAAAAAAAAAAACCCTAACCTGTGTTTCAAAATGGAATTTAGCAAATCAAGCTGCTCAGATGTTCATTGTAGTACGAGGTTGAGATCATGCAGGATTGAAAGCAAAAACATGTCCAAGTGGTTGTTTCGAGAGAAGAATGAGAACGATGGATTACCTTAAATCTCCAGACTAATCGCTCTCTCCTTCTTTGATTTTGGCCGTCCTTCTCAGTTCTCCCTCCTCGATCTCTTCGTTTGGCTTTTGAGGTTTGATTCCAGACGAGTTTCTGAGTTCCGAAGAAGAAATGTGACGTGTGTGAAAGCAACGACTGAGAACAACCAAGCCACAGAACAGAGCAAAGGGATCTTTCAAGGAGCTGCCATTTTTATCAAACCCCTATAATGTATTAATAGTTTAAATCAATAAAATTATTTCTATTTAAAAAAAAAAATTTGTGTAGCATTGAGGTTTGCTATTCTTTTCTCTACCTTAAGCACCCAAGTTCAATTCCCCCTTATTTTACAACTTACAATTCTGAAATTTTTTATTAAACAGTCACCTTTCTTAGGTGGTGTTTGTTTTTTTTTTATTTAATGTTGAATATAACCTTTTTTGAGAGCTTGTGAATGATAACTTAATAAGCGTTAAGTATTAAGTTGTTTGTTTAACATTAGGTAGTGAGTAGGGATGACGAGACCACGAATTATTTTGGGTTTGGCAAAACATTTCTTAATAATGCATCATTTAATTTAAATTTCAGTAGGGTTTTAACGGGTTTGGTTTGGCCTACCGAAATGGGCGTGTTCGGTACTTCTTTATACATTAAAAACCGGAAAATTAGAGAATTTTGAAAATGGCAAAATGTTAATAAAAATAATAAATTTACAACAGGGTTGAAGCACAGAAAATTATCCCCAGATCTCAGTTCAATGGCTTATTAAATAAATTGAAAATTAGTGGCAAATAAATGTGCAGAAAAGTTATTGATGAAGACAATGGAATTTTGAATTTTAGGTGATAATTCTGAGTGGCTGGGCGAGATTTAGAAAATACCGAAGTGGAAATAGTTTGAAATTTAGGATCGATTAAATAAAATTGAGTAAAAGAAATAAATTGTTTCGGGATAAGAAAGCAGATAGAATGTGATATGGTATAATACAAAATAATAATAAGCACTTTTATTAAGATTATATTTAAAAATATTTTTATTATTATTTTTTATGCTAATATAAATAATAATTATTATTATAATTTTTTTAATAAATAATTTATAAAAATTCATAATATTATTTTTATTTTTATGAAAAATATAATTTTAATATAATAAAATAAAGAACAAATATAAAATTAAAATTAAAATAAAATATAAGCGGAGGCCGAGATTTACGGGAACACTACCGTCTTGGCATCAGCGTTCTAATTTTAAATAGGTTAAGTTTGGGAATTGAAAAAAAATAAGCAAAGTCAGATCAGGGATGGGATTGCCACGGGTCGAACTTTAAAGTTTATATTACTTAGTAGTGTATATTCTTTGATTCTTAACGTTGAAACCGATGATTAAGTTTTTTATTTTTTATGGAAAATGACTTCCCCGAATAAAACTAAAATCTCTAAAACGCTACGATACGTAATTTTTAAAAATTTATTGATAAGTCGTGAAAATTTTAAAGCAAAGCGAACTATCTTGAAAATTGTTTAGGCACTAGCGTTAAGTCCAAAACAACATGGCGCGATCAAATATAATAATGGAAAGGAAAAAAAAGTCATATAAGTTGGCAATGCTGGTTCAGAGGGATGACAGGACAAGAAACATGAATCGTCTATAAAAAAGGGATCAGGTTTAACGTTGCATGTATGGCTTCAGTTAAAGCATGATACATATCAAGTGTACACTCCTCAATTGAGGGACACCCATTTGATCATCCCCTAATTTATAATTGTTGGAATCCTAGTGAAAGTTATAGTATTTGTATTCTACGTACGATCATAGTTGATAGCATCTTATGCTAAATAATCTTAACCCGATTCCTCTCTTTATATATATACACGTGGTTAATTTTAGAGTTGATAAAATTTGATATGACAACGTGAGCAGCGTCACCTAATGGCATGGTTTTACAGGTTGGGTTAAGTATAATCGTGTTTGAGTAAATACTTATGTTCATACTGCTGAGTTTAACAAATGATCGTATTAAAGTGTTGGCGCCTTTGCGTTTAGTACAATTAACATTTAGTATTATATTAAATAATTAACTTTTAACAGTTATTTGTTTTAAATATGGATTATTAATTATAATTCCTATTAATTTAAATAATAAAATTAAAAAATATGTTAAATTTAATAGATTATTTGTGTTAAACATGACACATCACAATGGACTTTGTGACTCACTTGCCATGGACATCGTGCAGAAGCATGATGCGGTGTGGAGTTATAGTGGATGGCTAGCGGTGTCGGCGCATTTTACGGCACTGCGGATGGCAGCCCCTTTAGAGGAATTCTGAAGTTGTATAGGAGATGTACGGTTGCATGGAGTGTCAGTCTCCATAGTATCGAATCGGGATCCTCAGTTTACGACTCAGTTCTGGAAGATAATTCTTATTATTTTAAATAATCAAATTAAATGGATCGCCATTGTTGGCGCATGCGCAGACAATAGAGATGTGGGTTGGATTTTAGTTAACAAATGTGGCATGTTATTATTGATGTCAAGTTTGGATTGGCCAGTGTGCGTCGTATATTGATATGGCCTTGAATATAGCGCGTCTGAAGCATAGTGTAGCACTGTTAATTTGCTTGGATTTGCCATTCCTGAGTCAAAAGTTCTTTTAGCGTGAAGCGTCTCAGGCGGTTGAAGCAGCAAAAAAAAAATGAATCTTGAAAGCAAAACGTCTCCGGCGGTGGAAGCGATCCTTCAAGTAAAGTTCTTGAGTGAGCGATTGTCATAAATCCAATATTTGGGCAAATATTCTTTGGGAAGCTATTCGCAGCAAATATTAGTATATGATGGAAATTTCCAGTTTTGGGTATGGGTGATAGATGAATGAAGGGTATATGATGTAATTATTAGGAAAAAGAAAGGGTAAAGTGGAATAGATTTAGAATAGGTAAAGTTTTAGTTGCTCCTTTGTTGGAGACAGCCTGCTTTTAGCTTAAGTTCGTCTAAAAAATTGTTTTTAAGTGGAAATATAATTTAGATGCGTCTTCTTAGCGTGGATACCTAATAAGGAGATTTTGCAGTCGTACACAAGGAATAATAGTCTTCACAACCATCAAGAGACACTACTCACTTCTCAAATCAGTATTTAACTTTAATCTAACAAATCAATGTGTTCTCATATAATCGTTCGTCTTTTATGCTAAAAGGATATATTTGAGTAAACTTATAAATCATTGCTTCTTAAATGATATAAGGATATATACTTTTAAAGCCATCAAAAGAACAAAGTAATATTGAATAAAAGTCAATATATATATATATATATATATATATATATATAAAAGGATAGATTTGTTATTGAGGAAATAAGGAGAGAGAATGGAACCATGGATGATTTGAAAAGGATATAAAATATGGCTTGTAAGTGTGCTTCATTCCTAAGATCCCGCATGCAAGTTATTTTAAAAGTAATAAATTATAAATATGTTTTTCTAAGAGAAAAATAATTTCATTGATTTAAATTAATATCACGTTGATAGAGACCAAAAAAAAAAAAAAAAAAAATATTGAAATCGATAAAAGCGTAAATGATGGCTGTCTCCAGGGTTGATAGCATGTCATCTATTCAAAGCAATATACGTTTGATAGTTAGCCCTGCGTTTAATATTATTATTATGACTACAATCACATAACTACAGTTTTTATAACGTATTGATAATGGGTGGTTGGTTTTTGTATCATGCTCTTCGTCGGTGCTCAATTTAAATAGGCGTCGCGTGAAAACCAAGAAAAATTAAATGCTGCTTGTGAGCCATGATTAAATAAAAAAAAAAACAAATAAAAACCTAGATCTATGTGGAATAACGATCTTATCGAGAAAGAACAAGATTGAAAGATGTGTAAAGGGGTGATGGCAAAGAATAACAAAAAAAAAAAAAAAAATCATTCCTCTTTGCTTAAACAAAGGAAACTAACAAAGAAAAAAAGTTGGAGAAAAAAATAAGGTTAGGGTTGCTTTATAAACATGTTAATAATAATATATTAACATATAAATATGCTAATATATTATAAAAATATTTTATTTTATCATAATACTTGAAGTTATATCATTATTACACTAAAATTATTTAGTTAAACTATTTTTTTTAATATATTTAAGTTGTTGAGCATATAAAAACAAATATTATTAATACTAAATAAACAATTTAATACTTAATTCAACTAAATAAAAGTTTTATTCATTATAAAAAATAAACCGTCCCCCTTAATTTATCAAGTTTAAACTTATTTCATTTTCCTCTAAATTTTTTTTCCTCTCATTTTTCTTCTCCATTTTTTTTTTAATACTTTCTAGATTCCAAACAAAGACTTAAGAAAAACAGGCATCTAAACAACTTTAGCACGTTTTCTATTTGAATTTTGGAACTCTTTTCGTAGATCTTTTTACAAACCTGCAGGCATGAAAAAGTTAAGGAAGATCAATATATATGAGTCTCTAGTGAACACATTATAACAGCAAAAATAAGTCATTAACTCAACAACGAATATTGTTGGAGTCTGTAGGCTCTAGCTGCTTGCCCCAATATTATTTGCCGACACAGAGAAGAAGAAAGAAAGAAAGAAAGAAAGAAAAATTACAAGTGTCTGTTCAGATGGTAGAATGGGAAGTGAAGAAGTAATAGTCATGGTGATCAGCTTTGAGCTGCTTTAGCCATGAATCAGCAGCACAATGAAGGAATATCATCTTCTCTTGATCAGAAGTCTGCTGTTTTATCCAAAGGTTGCCTTGCATTTTGTAAGTAGCCAAGCCGAATGGATGGAGAGGAACCCTCCTCCTCCTCCTACTGCTTCTCTCTCCTCCTCTGGAAACAATGTTTTTTCCTTTCTCCTTCTCGTCATCATCCACATCCACTGCTACATCTGTGGGATCATCAATTATTATAACCCCATAATTCATGGGGAAGCTCTAGGTCAGCCAAGACATTCACAAGCAATAATGTAAGGATGATTTGATTAAAAGAACTTTTGAAACATGAATTTTGGAAATTTAACCTTTAGTCAATTTTTTTATATTTTTTAAAAACAATACCTCATTGTTTTTTTTGTAAAAGTAACTCTTTCTTTTATAAGACACGTATAAATACATAAAATGACAAAGGGTATTTTATTTAAACTAAGATATTGTTCAAGAAAAAACATGGGAAGGGCTAGATTTACAAATTTTGGTTTATTTGTTGTCTTTTAATCAAATATTTCTTGATTAAAAGGTCTTTTGAAGACCCAATTTTGGAAATTTGACCATTCATCAATTTTTGTTCTATTTTGACAAAAATACCCTTTTGACTTTCTTGCCAACTAAGAAACAATGTAAAATACATGAGATGTCCAAAATGGGTCATTTTTCAAGAAAAAATATGATAAATATTAGGATTACTTTCTGAATTTAGGGTTATTGATGTATGATAAATATTTCATAATACCATCAGTCTTCAGTGCTCATGGTATTAAAGAGGCGCACTTAGGCTCAAGGACAAGCCACTCCTATAGTCGAGGGCCTCACGCTTTCTATTTATGGGCCTTATTAAAAAAGGCATGACTTGCAAACTTTAATCTTCTTTTCTAAAAACACTTTTATTTTAAAATTTCTAATTATATATTGAAATTTATATGATTTCATTATTTTTTTTATTAAATGTTTCTTTTAAATATCAAGAATGATAACTTTTTAATAATTCAATTAGATTTTGAATCATATTTTATTAAATTAATGTGCTTCTGATGTCACATTTCATTTCACTAAGGGGCTTTACGCCTAAGCCCGAGGAGAATTTTAAAATTATGTTTGGTGTATGCTACTTTCTTGAGTAGTTTTATTTATGATTGGGACAAATAAATACCTTGGAAAGATGAAGACAATGTATGGTATGTGAGGAAGCATGTGGACAGGTCCTTCACATTTCTCCCCAATGGAATATGATAAATAGGATACCTAATGGACAATAGTGAAAAGTAATCAAGAAAATACACCCTCGACAACATCAATTATAAGTAAACATAAAAAGGTAGATTTAGCTAAAAATAATTTTTCATTCAACTAAATATGTCACTTTCACATTAAGTGAATTAACTATGTATGACTAAGTAAAAAACAACTCAAGTGGTAAACTTATTCAATCTACATCTTGGTTTTAACTTTTTACTCTTGTTTTCCCTCTTTCTCTTTGTGATTTCTTTTCCTATTCCATGACCTCCATTTTTATCAGACCTCATTTGCCCTAATTCTAATTTATGAGAATAAATATATCAATTCGATAATCTAAAATATGTTTTAAGTTAATTTTATCTGCAACTTAAGTATTTAAAATAAGAATTAAGTAATAAGTTTAAAGTAAAATACTTATACTAACTTAAATTGAGTTTAAATCATTAAGTAATAAGTATTAAGTTTTTCTAAATATCCCCTTAATTCCAAAAAAACTATATTTGATTTCTCAAAAGTACTAATAAAAGAATATAATTTTTCTATTTTTCCCCATACATTAGTTCTCAAATTTGGGAAAATTTTCTAATCCAAGTAAATCACGTCACCCTATGATAAATAGATTTTAATTCTTTGCTTTAAGATTTCTCTTCACTGATAAAAAACACCCATATCATCCAAAATTCTTCTAATTTACTAAAGATTTGATTTGATCACATTAACAATATCATTATGAGTATATTTGATAGTATTTTTAGCAAGTATTTTAGTCTGAAAAAATACTTTTGAAGAACAATAAGAGAATTGAAAAAAAAAATAGAAATCAATTCTAAAAAAAATTAAAAACTCGCTAACAATAAATAAGCACTTGATGGGCAATTCTCTCAAAAATATTTTTAAAGAAAACAGTTGCACTGAAAAAAGGATTGGAATATCAACATTGCAAATGCAGTGTATATATATGTATATATTCTCACCAAGCAACAGCCATCCAACTAGCTGGAGAGAGGTCCACACTCTTCAATGTCATCAATGCAGGATAATTCTTACTCAATTCAACTATCTGAAACCAAACACATTATTAGGTCAACATAACATTCGTCTCATAACTCAAAACAATGAAAAATAGAATGAAATGAGCAATTTAGGGTCTGGCTTGTTTGGTTCATATTTTAAAAAATTGTTGTGAACAGTTTTTGAAAACGCTGAAAACACCAAAATGATATTATATGTTCTTATTATTTGAATTTAGTGTTTTTTGTATTCCGTGTCTTTCAGAACAAAAAAAAAACTAACAACCAAACATGTTCTCTGTATTTCCCTTGATCTCGTTGTTTTTTCAAAACAAAATACAGTTTTAAAAAGAACAGTTTTTGAAAGAACGACATAGAAGACCATTTTGGTGCTCTATGAAACCGTTATTGTTTTTTAAATTTAGTGTTTTTTTTGTGTTCTAAGTATTTTTCAAAACAAAATTAAGGGAACCAAACATGCACGTTAGTGCTTTCTTTGTTCTTATTTTTCATAACAGAAAACAGTATTAAAAAACTATAACCAAAGAGGCCCTTAAACACATAATAACCAACCTTGTCCACAAGGGGAATCCTCCAGTAAGGAGAAGACATCTCATTATGCTGCAAGTAAAGGTGGCCAAGGTGATGGAGATTTCTCATAGGCAAGGAGGAACCCTCAGGGTCTGAACTAAAATCATCAGAAATGGTGTCCCATGTTTTGCTTGAGTCATTGCTTAGAGACCTTGACAGTTTATCATTCTCACTATCATCACTCCAACAATCACTCTCACTGTCCTCCTTTACAGTCCTACATCATCATCATCATCAAAAAAAAAAACAAGAATATGGATTCATCAAAAAGGGTAATATTAGAAAATGGAGAAGAACATGATGATGATGATGATGATGATGATGATGATGAGACTCACCTAATAGAGCTGGGAGTGGTCATAGATTTGCTGGTGTAAATATGAATAGCAGACAGATAAGGAACATAGTATTGCTTGATGTCTTCTCCACCATCCAACTTGACTGGGATTCCAATTCCATATGCACTCCATTCATCATAGCAGTCCCAAAGATCTGCTAAACTGAAGTACTCAATTTTATCCTGCCCAGGTACTTTCCATCTATCATTTAAATCTTGAGCACACTTCTGCATATATACATTGGCTATGTTAGATGAAAATGATTTTTCTATGGATATGTTTGTTTCCCAAACTATTTGAGGGTAAAAACTAGGAAGGAAAAAAATAGAACCAAGGAAAATGGAAAATAACCATAGAGTTATTTTTATTTGCTACTTTTGTTTTTTTTTTTTATACATTTGTTCACTTTGCATATCATATTGTAGTACAAGACTCGATCCTGGTTCCATGTTATTCTAGATTCGATTTTAGTTCTCCCGTATGCCCACCCTACCCCCTTACCACTTAAGTCATGCCTGAATGGCTCACATCAATTTTATTTATCTTAACTACTTTACATCAATTTTATTTATTTTAAGGTTTAATGCATCAACATAAAGACTAAATAATTTGAGAATACGGAAAAATTAAAATAATTTCATTTATATTTCATTTTCTTTAAGATTTTTTTAGACAATCAAAAATAAGAAAATTATGATCAATTTGGTTATAGTTTTGAAAACTATTTTCTATTCTAAAAAACAAAGAGGACGAGAAGAACAAGAAAAACAGAGTGAACATTTATTATTACCTTTTTTTTTTCGAAAAACACAAATAACAAAAAAAAAATTAAATTCAAAGAAAAAGAACAATTTTCAGATAACAAAAAAATTGTATTATTCGTGTTTTTAAAAGTTATTCTCAATAATAGATTTCAAAAACAATAATCAAACAAACCCTTATTTTCCTTGATATTTTTTCTTCCTTAGTATTTCCAAGAACAAAAAACAACCGATTTGATTTCTCTATGAATGATAATAAAAAAAATAAATTAAAGCTACTTTGAGCATAATGTATTTTCAAATTATTAAATTTTTACTAATAATATATATATATATATATATATATATATATGACATGCTTTTGAAATAACATAGAAAATAATTTATTAATTACTTGATAGTACATCTATGAAGGGATGGTTGAAGTATTTGAAATAACATAAAAAATTATTTATTAATTACTTGATAGTACATCTATGAATGGATGGCTGAAGAATTTTAATTACCCGCAAACGAGGAAGATCGGAGAGTCTCAATTACCTGAGAAGGAACCATCGGAGTTACTCGATTAAGAAAGGATTCAAGATTTGAAGGACAGGTTGTAACAGACTCCATTAATCCCTGCAACAAAATAGCACACCATGATATATAAATACCATTGAATTCTATTAATAAATTATAAAGATAAGTTATTAAGAATAATTTTAGATCAATTCAGCATTCCCTTCGGTGAAAATTAAATACGATTTTCTAAGTAGTTTATTTTTTAAAATGTCAAAAAAAGTAGTATGAAATTTTTTGTTTTAAAAAATCACCTATATCCTTTAAAAACTGTAAAATAATAGTTTTTAAAAAATATTAAATTAATCTATATTTTTATATAAAAGTTTTTTTTTATAGCTAAATAATTTAGTTACAATGTAGTAAGATCATCCCCTTCTTATGTCATGCATGTTTGAAACATGAGCTAGATATAATAGGCTATATAATAGTTATAATACTTATAGTATTTTTTTTTACTTTTATTCACTTTTCATATTATATTGTATTATTTTAGATTTAGGATTTGAACCATATAACTAGGGGTGACAATCGTGTCGATGGGTCGTGTTCGTGTCGTGTCAATGTATGGATCGTGTTAACATTCATGACTCAGCCCGTATGATAATAGCGCGTGTCAGCATTCATTGTAAAAGCTAGCTACCTTTCATTTATTATTCGTATTAGGCGGGTCGGCTTGAATATGACTATTAATTTGATTATTTAAAATAATTAATCATCTATGCATGTTTAACACAAATAACCTATTAAATTTAACATATTTATTAATTTTATTATTTAAATTAATATGAATTATAATTAATAATCCATATTTAACACAAATAACATATTAAATAAGTTAATTAATTAATATAATAATTAAATTGGTGGTCCGGATGAAGTCGTGTTAGGCAATTCAGCCTTGAATATATTCATTTATTAAATGTGTTAAATGGGTTATATGAATATGGCCCAACATAGTACTTGGCTCGCACCACTTAAAGCAGTGTTGGGTTCATATCGTGTTCACATATTGTGTCAAATATATAACTCTTTTCCATCCTTTTATCATTTGAGCAAGCATGCAGAGCTACTCATAATATCTTATATAAATGCATTATTACTATATTATTTTAAAATATATATATAAAAGTATATGACCTGGACAAAATTTTAGAAGTGTACATCACTTTATAAAAAATTCCTTGAAACTGAATTGAATGGAAAAGACAAAATCGACTATTGGATTAAAAAATTATATAAGTGATGAAATTAAATACTGGAAATTCTAGAGAGAGCATTACAAGTTTTAGTCAGGAAAAGAGGATATCTTTTGCTATTGATTCTTAGACAAATAAGGAAAATTAATAGAATCGATCTCCTAAAGCTTAATGTCATCATCTTTTTCTCTCAAAGATAAAGAAAACAGAGAGAGAAGAGTCAATGTTGTTTATAAGAAACCTTCAAATTTCAAAGCTGGAGAGATATGTCATGTCCAACCTTACAAACCCGACTAAAAAATTTCTTAACGGGAATGTGGAAAAAGAATTCATCTGATTTAAAACTCAAAATTTTAATTTTTAAAATATTAAAAGTATTAGAAATGCTTCAAAAAATGAATGTAAAAGTTTAAAACGCACTTTTGTTGTATTATATCAATAGAAAAAACAATAGAACCTTTGGGTTCTATAAAAAATAAATAAATACATTCAAAAAAGAAAAAAGAAAAAAAGAAAACTAACCTTTGAACTTTGGCTTAGAACAGATTCTTGCGATGGCAGATGAGCCTCGCTGAAACAGCAGACGGGTCTGAGAAAAAGGAAAAGAAAAAGAGAGCAAATGCAATTATAGAGAGTTTAAAAGATAAAGATAAGAGAGAAAGAAAATAGAAAGAAATTTGTTCACAGGATGCTAACCCTTCATTCATTATCTCTCTGCAGAAAAAGAAAGAGAGCTCTTTATAATGATAAAGAAGAGAAATTATTTTCTTAGATTTTCGCTTTTTAATGAGACAAAAAAGAAAGAAAAAAAAAGGAGATTCTCTAGATTTTTTTGGGTGGGAAAAAAGGGAAGTGGAGATTTTTTTCCTTTTTTTTGTAGCCATTAAACATATGCATTAATATTTATTATCCTTTTATTTTACCTTTCTAAAACTTGAAATCCACTAGGATATGTTTGGATCCCCGGAAAAAAAAAATAATGCTTTTTCTGAGTGTGTACGACGGAGGGATCAGTTTCAATTTATTTGATGACCCTGAAACTAGTTATGAATTCTGTTACCTGCATGGTTCTTGAATTTGGTATTGATTGTGGAGGCGTTAAATTTGTAAATAAATTCTGAGTGTTATAACTTTACAGTTATTAATATCTTACTCCAGAAATAATTAAATATATATATATTTTTTTTTTTAAATTGATAAATGACTTTCAGGTATTGTTGAGACCTGCGATCTGCATGCATGGTTGAACGGAATGGCAGGAAAATTCAGTTTGTTCAGTTGGTAATTATTTCCTACGTCGTGCAAGTTGAGCATGCGTGCATGGCGGTCCGCCGTAGCGGCGGAATGCAGCGGCGTCAGTGGTGCCGGTGGCTGTACATGGCGGCGGCGGCAGCACAAGTTGGTGGTGGTGGTGGTGGTGAAAGGGATGAGAAGGTTGGTGCCTGCAGTATTTTGGACTGTACTTGGGATTTGGGACATGAACACACTATCAAAATATTTTATATCATTTAGAAATATTGGATTAAAAAACCTTAGATAATCAAAATTTTGTAAATCTAAATCTTCCTATGTTTTTTCTGAAGAATAATTCATTTCGGACAAAACTATCCTTTGTCATTTTATATATTTATACGTGCATTATAAAAGAAATGGGTATTTTTAAAAACACAATAAGTGTATTTTTATCAAAATAAGGTCAAATTAATTTATGGATAGTTAGATTTACGAAATTCACTTTTTCAAAGGTCTTTTAACCATATCATTTATATGTGCATTTAATGTACCAAAACTCCAAGCTTCTACTAATAAAGTTATGTAACAGAGTGATGCATAAATGATCCTATATTCAAGTTCCAAATTTTAGATATATAACTTATATAATGAAAAAAAATAACTCCTCGTTAAAACTTGGGTTTGGTCACTAATAGTCACCGCCTTGAGTACCTTTAGAGTCGTTGAAGGATTTACTTGACTATTATAAAAAAATAGCTTTTAAAATTATTTTTAATATTTTGTAAAGGAATGATCTACTTAAAAGTTTAAAATGTTCTTAACTGTTTTATATATTTTAAATATTATTTAAAAAGTGAAAATCAAGATTTTCAACAAAAAATAAAGAAAAATGATAATATTTGATATGTTCCTCAAGCAAACACCAACATTTTCTATTTTTAGTTATTAAATTTTTTTTTTTTTTTTTGTTCTAGAGAACACTAAATTGGTTAAAAAAAAAAAAGAATTACCAACCAGGGCGTAATGTTCTTTATAAACCATCCTCAATAGTAAAGATGTAGTGGATTTTAGAGACAAAAAAAAATCCTAACAAGCTAGATTTAGGTTGGGAATTTTGTTTTTATACACTAATGGTATCTTGAACTATGTACTTCCATCGCACTTTTTGGCTTTGAAGATTAGGATTGTTCGAATATATTTTAGTTTCAAGGTAATAAACTGTTTCAGAGACTTAGATTTTGGACCCCCTTCATGTGCCCTTTGCCTTTTTAACTGTAAACATTTTACCACGTGAGCCGGGCATAATAGGTTGAAGATTGAGATTAAAGACAACTTTAAAATGTAATACCAATATAAAAGGTACATAGGCATGCAAACTGATAGGGTTGGACTGCGAGACCCACTCGCCAAACGAAGAAGGCGGCGCGCCCGTTGAAGCGCTGAGCCTTAGAAACCGGCTGAATGAGGGCGTCAGCCGCGACCCGAAAGGCCGTTATTGATGTTGAAAGCTGTCATCATCAGCCCAGATCAAAATCCGATAGGAAATAGAATGTCCGATAAGGTATTGTCACTGCGCGAATCGACTAGATCATCGGCGAGGAAAATAAAATAATTGGCGATATAACGATTCGTCCTGCGGATCGAGCGGATCCGCGATAAGGAAGAAGGATAATTCTAAATAAAGTGCTCTGTGGTCGTCGATCTTGATAAAAAAGCGAAATATCACGTCGATGGAAAGTCTTAATCACCATCAGTGGGAAAACATGTACTATAAATACCGAGGCCACCTATCGATTGAAGATGCCGTAACATTGCCTCCAGCCGGTCTATCTTTTCACCGTAAAGCCGGCTTAGGCGTCGGGCGACGCGGCGAATCGTGACCGCTGCTTAACTGCTTTGTTTTGCGGAGGCGCGGCCTTCGTGCCTTGAACCGGCCGAAGCGGCGATCAGTCAGGCCCAGCGACCTGCGGGCTCGGCCCTGGTCAGGTTGAAAAAATGCACCATCGATTGGCGGAGTCTGCAGAGCAAGCCGGTTCGCTGATAAATAAGACTAATCTCGATTCGCGATGGTATCGGCCGGAACCTGGTAGGAGCAGCGTCGTGCGGGATCTGCGGATCGCGGTGGCGCGGATAGCGGTCACACGGCGTGCGAGCGATCTGGCTTGACACGAGCGAGGTGGAAGCCATTTCCGGCGCCGCAATAATGCGATAGGAGGATTGAAGCGACTTCGCCCGAGGCGAATCTGGCATTAGCGGGAACCGCGACGAAACACGAGGAAGATCCGCGACTTTCACTCCTTATGAGAGAGCGACCGCAATCTCGGCATTCCAGGGATGGGTGAAGCGAAGTGGGAGTCTAAGCCGAACCGGGGGGCACGGACCGCGGTGGCCCCTGGAGGAGGAGCGACGGCGACACTCGGGCATGGGAGCGGCGAGAACTACACCACCACTGGCGGGAAGCGGAAGCGATCATGGGACCGAGGTTCGAGCCTCCGAGGCTGGTAGGTGTGAAGGAGGTGGTAAGAGGACGCTCACGTGTATGGACGCAGCAGTGCAATAGCGAGTCACCTTCACGGTAGGGTGCTTAGCTTCCCTCTTGAAGCAAGTGAGGATGCCACAGTGGAAAGCATTACGATGGTAATGTCGAGAGATCGGTCGATCATCGACACTTACAAAAAACCAAATGGTGCATGGTATCGAAGACCACTATCTGCGATCTGAGCTTTCATTATCACATTAAAGGCAGACGGCATACGGTTTAATATTCGTAGTCATCGTCTCCTCATTGAAGAGCTATCCATTGCGTTAGTCTCTCACTTCATTAGTAGGGGCGTATTATAGAAAGTGATTATCATCTGGCGACCCGTCATGGCTTCGTAGAAAGCTGAGGTCTTATGTCAGGTGTCCGAGTCACGAAGGTAGTGTACCGACAAAGAAGTTACGCGATCCGCGCATTCATTCGCAGTTAGGGTTCGGTCGAAAACGATGTTTTCCATCTCGAAATCCCCCGATCCGGCATTTGAGGTGCTCGCAAAGCGAAGTACGTCGCGGTGAAGAAGCCTCCATATCGAAAGGGAGCTCCTACCCGTAAATAAAAGCGGGGCGAGCCAAGCGGCGAGGGCGGAGCCGAAAACTGGCGGCTGGAAAGGTCTCGAAGAAAGATGGAGAAACGGTCCCGAAATGCGTGAACCTCGATCGTCTATGCACGCGGCTTTCGAAAGATGACAAGCGTTATTTGCCTCGGCCGGTTCACCCCGCCGCGGCCTCGATATTACGGGTCCTGCGCGTCTGAAACAAATAGTTCTTGGTGGCAATCGTGAAGTGAACCAGCGCAGGGCAACACTAGATATTGCCGTTCCACGGGGATTACGGGCACCACACGGATATTTGCTCTGACTTAAGAAATAGAGTATTTATCACGGCCGCGGGTATCTCCGTGATTGCGCAGCCTCGAAAATTAACACCGGTCGGGCTGAGGCAGCTACGGCACCGGCGGCCACCACCACCTCGACGAGCAACAGGTGACACAGCGGCCACCTTTACGGAGAAATCCGCATTGATCTGGGAGGATTTGCGGCGAAGGAATCCCGGCTCGACCCGGGAAGGCCGCTCGCGGCGGCATCGGTCGCGAGATGGCGAATACGGCGATTGTCAGCCTCGATACGTACCCATCCATAACTTTCCTGCCCCACCGGACACGGAGGATTTTGGCGCCCGTAGCGACCCCTTGGTAGCCGGCGGTTGTGGCTATAGCGGTCCATCGGTGCCAGTTGTACTGAATTCCAGTGACATCATCTTCGCCTCGCCTTCGACAGATTTTGGCATCGAAGGGAGAAAAATGGAACCCACAAGACCCATCTACGAGGATTCTCCGGAGAAAAGGTATTACCCATGGGCTCAATACAACTAGTACTCACCCAGAGATCCCCAAGCCAAAAGGACGACAACAAAGAAGATTCGTCAGACGCCATCCGCTTATAATATGTTGTTAAAGTAAACCCTCTCTTAATGCACAAAGTCATTCCTTCCGCTTACCACATGATGATCGTTTCCTACCGTGAAGCGAATAGAATGGTTCGAGGATACCAACGAGTGGCCGTGTGGAATGCCACTTCAAGATCCATGAAGCAAAACGGGTCGATAACATATCCTTGACGAAAGCTCAAAATGCCAAGTGATCTAAGTATTCACTCCCACCGAGCCCTAAGAGCCGGAACCCTGCACGCTGGATGACGAATTCGAACACCTCGCCTACATCATCTCCCCGGCCAATAAGATCTCAAAAAGCCCTCTCACCCATTTCAAAAAAAAAAAAAAAAGATGTAACAAAAGACGCCTTCGCGGAAGCAGCGCATGGGAGGAATCAATTCTGCCAAAGAATTACCCATAGTCAACGCCACCCGCTTTTTCGCCAAGAAACAAAAGAGGAGCTTCGCACACCGGCTGTGCAAAAGCGAACAACGAGGAGGTCGGGCAAACTCTCCGCGTGAGCAATCGGGAGAGGGAATATCCCGAATGGTCGCCAACGCCGCATTTGTCAAAAGAAATCGGCGATCAGATCGGCACTTCACCGACATCAACAAAGCGCGCGCCCAAAGACAGCTCTCCTACCGAATCGACTTACACGATGCCACTCGGCTATGAACTCCTCGCATATGCCTTCTCCGGCCATAAATCGATCAGCACGAACCCAGATGACCTCAAGAAAATACCTCATTCGTCATTGCATGGTGGAACCTATCATATCGTAGGATGCCTGACTCAAGAACTAGGAGCTAGCCTCTACCGTGAGGTCGGGTGGAACAGATGTTCCGTGGCGCATAGGAACCACCTTCATCGAGGTGTACATATATGACATAGCCGTAAAATCCACCACCCGCCGAATCTACATAGCTCATCCGGCCCGAGGCGTCTGAGATCTCGAGGAAGCGCAACATGAAACTGATCCACAAGTGTGCCTTCGAAAGGGTCACCAAAAACTAGGTTTCAGTCAACCATCGAGGAATTGAAGCAAATCCGCATAAAATAAAGGGTCGCTCACATGTCGTCGCCCCTCGTGCATAGCCAGGTCCAACGCTTGACAGCTGGGATTGTCGGGGCGGTTTCGATTCGTGATTCAGTGGCTAAAGGATAAATGTCACCTTTCTTCCAAGTTTCAAGGCCTTTCAACGGGATACGGCGCGAAGAAGCGTTCTCAAAGATTGAAAACATATTCAGTTCCCCCCCATTCAAGCCCCATCAGTGAAACTCTCACTCTATACTTAGCGGCATCAAACTTCGACCAAATACGCCCCTGCCGAGACAAGACCGAAACAAGAAGACCAGCCTTACTATCAGAGTCGTGCTTGAGAGAGCGGCAGAGGCAACTGATGAGCAGAATTCGCACTGCGAATCGCACGGAAGCTTTTCCGCCCCTTACTTCCGTGCTCATACCATGTGGTTCCAAATGTAATATCCGCCGACTAAGCAAGTGTTACATAAACCGTAGACCTCGTGAAGGTCAGAAGAAGCGCCATGTAGCCGAGCGAGTTCGACATCGATATAAGCCGAAACTGCAATAAAAGGGCGTGTCTTAGAATATTTCTCACATGGAATTCATCTCAAGAGAGCTTCTACCGAGAACAATTCCAAGCATCCGGATCGACTTACCCATCTGAAACTTTCCTCGTAGATCTGGCCACAAATGCACAAGGAAGCCGCAAATGGCTTAATCCTCGACCTCCCCGTGAAGGAATAGACGAGTATGCGCCATATCTCTATTCCAAGCCTCCAACAACGAGGCCGACATGAGGGCCGCCATACAGCCCGAACCTCCCATTCACTAAATTGACCACCAGGTCTCGCAGTCGACCCTTCACCTGGCAAGAAGACAAATAGAAGACACTTACGAGGCCAAAAGCTTTAAGAATGATCCTATACCTCAAAACGTATCGCAGATTTATCAAAAGTTCGTGCCGTCCGTCAAACATATCCCTGCAGCCAGGTAAAACCCCGGCCTGACGTCAAGAAACTAATCCATTAACCTCACAGAAAGACCTCAAGAGTCAACACATGTCGACACCTTGCGTGAGCTTCTATAGATCTGCGGAGGCGAGTCACAAATCGCCAGTCCAGCCGAGCCGACGGACCCCATTTTGGGATTACATATCAGGGATGGATGTCTACCCGACGACCGGAAGAAGCAATAAAAACAAATGTCGGTACACGGGCCAACGTTCACTAATCATAAGGGAAGTTTCAGATAAGCGTAGGTTTCTTCACACCCATCCTAAGTGCATCGCGGAAAAGACATCAATACGCAAGGTTATATACACAAAGGTATATGCGAAATCTCATATCTGAGTTCGGGCATTAGCAGAAAGCGTCTTAGAAGGGAAAAAATATTTGGATACCATCGCCCACAATACTCGTGAGATGCGACCGACCTAGTCGAAATGTGAAGATCTACCAGAGCATGCAAAGATTCTACTCCTCCCATCGTGAGCCCGACATCAATTACAAGCCCCGCCTTTCCAACACTGGTTCGACATACCGGGACCTCTCGCCCTCAGCGGCCAATGTAAATTCATCATCGCCAAGTAGAGGATTACTTCACCAAGTGAGCCGAGGCCGAACCTTTGGCCAAGAAATCACAACATAAGATACGCAATTTTGTGGCGAGCCATCATAGCGTGTGCTCTGCATCCCAAGAGCTCCAGACGTATACAATGGAAAGCAATTTGACAATGCTGGCAATGGATTCGACTACTTCTACACAAAGCACGCGAACTAAGAGTCGGGATTACCAGTTATCGCCTACAAGGCCTCAACGCCCAGAGCCCAGCAGCTCAGTTCGACGAGCTCGACTACTCCTCGCACAGCCACGCAGCCCTTAAGAGTCGATCGCCTCAGCTATATCGCCCCACAAGGCCTCGCCGGAGCCCAACTCACTTCGACGAAGTTCGACTACTGGCCAGCCACGCGAATTTGCATCGTGATCACCAGCTATATCGCCCACAAGGCCACCCGCGCCGAGCCTAGCGCGCAACCACTCGACGAGCCTGACCACTGGCCAGCCACGCAGCCCCAAGAGTCGATCACCAAAGATATCGCCCACTGGGCACACAAATACCGAGCCTTAAGCCTGGGCCATTAAGCCCGACTACTCCGCCCGCTTCACGCGAACCCAAGAGTCGATCGCCGCCATGATCGCCCACAAGCGCCCTCGAAGACTCGCAGCCCAAGAAATTCACTTCGACGCACCGACCATCAGACAGCCACGCGTACCAAGAGCTCGATCACCAGCTATATCGCCCACAAGGCCTATGCCCTGAGCTCCGCCAGCCTCATTGACGAGTCACCACTGGCCGTGCCATGCACTTAAGAGTCAAATCAACCAGCTATATCGCCCACAAGGCCATTAACACCCGAGCTCCGTGAAATTTCACTTTGACGAGCTCGACTACTTCCGTGACAAAGACGCAACCTAAGAGTCGACGCCCTCAAGCCATGCCTCCACAAAGCCCTCAAATTTCGAGCTCCAAAGAACCACTTCGACGAGCCTTACCACTTCCGCTCTCAGCCAGCCCTCAAGAGTCGATCGCCCAGCTATATCGCCCACAAGACCACAGCGCCCGGAGCCCAATATCTCATTTTAACGAGCTCGACTACTCTGCACAGGCCACGCAACCTAAGAGTCGATCGCCAGCTATATCACACAAGGTCTCCTCTACCGAGCCCAAAGAATTTCGGGCCGACGAGCTCCGACCACTGCACAGTCACGCAGCCCTAAGAGTCGATCACCAAGCTATATCGCCCACAGCACACAAATGAGCCTAGTAGCTCACTTTGACGAGCTCCGACCACTGAACAGCCACGCACCCTAAAAGTCGATCACCAAAGATATCGTCACAAGGCCTTAATACGCCAGAGCCCGGAAGAAATTAATTTCGACGAGCCTGACACGCTTCAGCCACGCAGCCTTAAGAGATCGCATCACCCTCAGCTATATCGCCCACAGCACACAAATACCGAGCCCAGAAATTAATTTTGATGAGTCCGACCACTCGCACAGCCATGGGAGCCTAAGAGCCTGGATCACCAGCGCTATATCGCCCACAAGGCTCGCCGCCTGTGAGTCGAACTTCGCTTGACGAGCCCGACCACTCTACACGCTTCACGCAGACCCAAAGAGCTCGATCACCAGCTATATCGCCCACAAGGCCACAACGCCCGGAGGTCGCAGCCTCGCCGACGAGCTCCGACCACTCCGTCGCCAGCCATGCGTACTCTAAGAAATATATCACCAGCTATATCGCCCACAAGGCCTCAAAGACTGAGCTCCAAGAAATTTCACTGACGAGTTCGACCACTCCATACGTGCCACGCAGCCCTAAGAGTCGATCAACTCAGCTATATCACCCATTGTGGCCTCTCGCCGCCGTGAGTCTAACAACCACTTTGACAAGCCCGACTAATTTCAGACAGCCACGCACTCCCAAGAGTGAGATCACTAAAGAGATCGCCCACACCTCAACAGAGCCCAAAGAAATTACTTTGATTAAGTCTGACTAATTCAAGACAAATCCATACACCCCAAGAGTCGATCGCCCAGTTATATCGCCTACAGTTAGCCCTCAAAGGTCGGAGCTCCAAGAACACTCGACGTATATTCCGACTACTCCCGCTCTGAAGCATGTGCCTAAGAGTCGGATCACTCAGTTATATCGCCACAATTCACAAAGGTTCGAGCCCGTGAGGCTCACTTTAACGAGCCTCGACCACTCCGCTTCAGCCACGCACCCTAAGAGAGCGGGATCAGCAAGAGATCGCCCACATGCATCACGCAGCCCAAGAAATTTGGGCCAATGAGCCCTGACGACTCAATAGCTATGCAAATCTAAGAGTCGATCACCAAAGAGATCACGACAGCTGCTCGCCAGGAGCTCATGACCACTTTCGACGAGCTCGACCACTCAGACAAGGCCACCGCACCAAGGAAATGATCGCCTCAGCTGAGATCGCCCACACGACCGAAACGCCTCGAGCGCGAACTCCCACTTTGACAAGTTCGACATTTCCCGGCTTCAAAGCATGCAGCCTGGAAAGAGTCAGACTCAGTTATATTTCGCCATAAGGCACAGCCACTGATCAAGAAATTTCACTTCGACGAGCCTAACTATCGCACACAGCTGCGCAGCCAAGAGTCGATCACCGTGCCATCGCCCACAAGGCCTCGCCGGAGCCCAAGAGCTCACTTTGACGAGCCTTCACCACTGCGATAAAGCCACGCACTTAAGAGTCGATCGCCAGTTATATCGCCATAAGGCCTCGCCACTGGGCTTGAGTCCAAGAAATACTTCTCGACTCGACGACTCGGCCAGCTATGCAACCCAAGAGTCGATTAGCCTAAGCTCAAACACAAGGCCTTTGGGTCGTCAGCAGCCTCGGGCCGATGACCCCGACTACTCTACTCAGCCATGCACTAAAATTCGCTTCAAATTTGTGCAGTGGGCCCCACGGCCTCACGCCCAGAGCGCCCAACTCGCTTCAACTCTACATCCCGTGAGCCACTGCGACCTCGCACGGCGTAGCCAAGAAATCAATACGCCTCAAGAACAACACACTGCAAAATAGAGATAAAAGTGGTAAAAGATCATTTATTAAGGAGTGTTGCTATATGTCCTGGTCCCAGCCCAAAGAAAATAAGTAAAACAAAGATCGACATCGGAGTATGCACCCCAAGAATCGCATCGAAGGAGGAGTTGCAGGGTGAAGAATGGGAGGCTCCACCGGCAAAGTCCGGCTTCTCTGCATTAGTCGGGCAAGAGAGGGATTCTCACCCTTCGGGCCGTCAGGAATGGCCGTGCCAAGTCCAAGCTGGGGGATAGCATTGGGCAATTTTCTCCTCCGAAGGCTAGCCACCTGTAGTCTACTGCAGGGCAGCCCCATCCCTCAATCTTCCGAGAATCATCCTACGAGCAAACTGTAGTTATTTGTTGATTATTATCCCCACGTAGCCCACTCAAGACTTCGCCAGCGCCTGACCGAGCTCGTATAGCTCGGACGCCAGCCGACGAGCCCCATCCAATAGCGCCCGGCCTTAACGCAAGTCGCCTTTCGACCGCGACGTAGCTCTTCCTGGGACTACAGCCACTCTGGATGTGAGAAGCTCATCCCCAACCATCCAAGCTCCATATCAACCTGGGTGTTCGTCCCTAGCCTCTAGCAAGTCACTATGCTCCGCAACTCATCCCGAACCTCCCAAAGCTCGCCTTCACCGCTTCTCAAGTCGCTTTTCTGTGGCCTCATCTTCTACCCTACCCGAGGCACGTGGCCGACGTGGTGTTTAAATCATATTTAAGCTTCATCGCTTCCCATTATACGTTACACCCGACCCGCAGCTTCAAATTTCACCCGCATGTGGCGGTGCCACCCTCGCCTCAGAACTGGGCCGCTTGCACGATCTTTCGCTTAGTTTCCGTCTTTCACAAACCCTTCAAAACGGGTAGCCGTTCCGCACATCCAAGACATAGGAATCAATATCCAACGCGATCACACTCAACTAAAATGGAATCGGCACGATAAGGTATGAACCATGAGGCTGCAATTCCCCGGAGGGCTAGATTAAAGTTCATCAACTGGCATGCATCACCTCTCAGATCAAAATCCTTAAGAATGACTTTGCATGTCACCGTCGCAAGTTCAAAGATCAGAAGCAAGGAGTCGCCATCTCTGCCAATTTCGGAGTCCGAATCCTTCCTCCTCAATTCTTCCAATCTCTGAGAAGCGTGGCCTAACACTCACCGGGTGGATTCCGCATGCTGATGGGGCATGACCGCCATCCTACCGGGCTTCAACCCGCCCCACCCAAGGGACCTGTCAGAAGGCACTCCAGAACCCGGGTCGCGAACTCAAGACTTTGGGGGATCTCACCAGCGACAATGCCCGTCCGACTTTCGACGTGGGCAGATGGAGAGAGAAGACGCCCCACTTTAACCTTGACCAAAGCTCTACGACCTCTCTCAACGGAGTCCCGGTCTTCCGCTTCACACTTCGGTTTCCGAGACAACGCCTAACCGCCGTGGCCTCCGGTGGGTTTGATAAATGCAGGCGCCCACGGGAGAAACTTCACGGTGGGTGCTGAGGCGAAGGCCTCAGCAAGAGAGCGGCTCGACCTCGAGCTCAAAGAGCCAGGAATGTCCGACTGGACAGCCGCCCGCTGCAGTGGCTGCAGCGACACTCCACCAACGCCGCCGCCATGACGTTATCTCTGGCTGGCCGAGATCACTTGCTCAGATACGTAAACAATGCAGAATTAGAAATACCCAACCCCATAATACCAAAAACAAAGCGAACACTTAATGTAGATTCTGTGGGTGGTCCAGCAACCTAACGAGCCAGCCGTCAGCCCTTGTCAAGAGGGTCATATTCCCAATTACGGCCGCTAACAAAGAAGTAGAACCCTCCAAAGCCTCGTAGCAGGGAAGATCTAAATCACCATAGAGTTTAACGTCGAGAACAGATAAGCCCTCGAGGTTTCACGCTAAAAAGATAAATGAACAGCATTTGGGAACACCAAGCCTCGGTCCCTAAGAAACCAATAGCCAACCAAAATAATTCCAACCATCAAGGAGCCGGTAAAGGACATCGGGTACGAAACCCTTTCATGAAGGATGCAGAGGGAAAGCGAAGACCATTATCGGTGCCACTTCCAAAGAAGACAATCTTAGGCAATGTAAAACCACATAGGAGGTTAAAACGTCAGGGGACCACACTCGAACGCCAAAAGGAGGTCAATAACGTATAGCAAAGGTGGCCCCATATGAGGGACCGACCTCAGCCCCACAATTCAGCAAGGCCGAACGACCTGATTGTGTATTCGAATTTCTCTAGGGTTATTTAATCGTGCCTACTTTCCCCTTACCCTTGTTCATGGAAAGGAGGCGCCCTGGCATCTTCAAGTTCAACCCCGGCCGAATAATCGAGGCGCTCGCCAAACCAGCCTAGGAACCCGCAACAACAACAACGAAGAGTCACCTCCAATATGCAGAGAGTTAAGAGCTGACCTTAATCTACGACGAAACCAACAATGAAAACAAAACTTGGCTAACCCAATCCTGGCCACCGTCAGACGGTTTAAAAAGACAAAGAGATAAGGACGCAATGTCCCAAGAATAAACGTAAAAAGTCTATCTCGCGAAAACGCCAAAAAAGTTCTCGAAAGAAGAAGAGGTTTCAAGATCAGGAGCACAAGACAGGAGGTCCGCGAAAGAAAACAAGGAAACTAAAAAAAGCTGGAAGACAGAGCGAAAACCAAAGAGTCATCATTAATCGCAGCACGCGACGCCGATCAAGCCTTTAACTAAACCCAGCCCCGAGCGCACACGTGGAAATTGCATCCGCATGAGAAACGCGATGTTCCTCGGGCCCCACGCACACCGTATTACATAAGGGTCAGGTGAATCGACAAGGTTTGAAATGGCCCAGCCCACTGCTAAACCCAGCAAGAGGCGCCTATTAAAGCGCCAGCCTTGGGGACGCACAAAATTCCTCTGCACGAGGGCTCCAATCCGCACGGCCTAAAGGCCTGCTATGGATGGTCGCAAAGCCCACATCCTATAAATCAAACTGGGGATCCCATCGATAAGTGGAAATAGAATAATCCCCTGGAGCAACGACATCCTCGCAACCAACTAGATCCCATCAACAAGGAAAATAAAATAATTCACGACAATACCACGTATCCTACTTGGATCGTCGTGCATCCCACCAATGCGAAAGGCTGATAATTCTAAATAAAGCGCTTATGTCAATCAAATCGATAATCGATAAAAGCAAGAAATATCCCATTAAATGGGGAAATAATCCTAATCACCATTCAACCTGGAAAACATATACTATAAATACTGTCACTCCTATCTATGAGCGCACGCAACACATTCGCCTCCAAGGCCTTATATCTTCTCTCGTGAAAAGAACCGACTTAGACGGAGCTGGCTTGACCCGCGGGCCCTGTCTACTTTCTCTTCTTGTTTTGCAGGAGAGGCTAACGCTATGTGCTCGGTAGACCAAATTTCAAAGAAGCATCTGTAGTCCGACCTAACAACCCCAACACACTCCAATTTCACCTCCGTTGAAAAAGGCACCATCACAAACATTGATTTTTGAAAGATCGATAATTGATAAATTAAGAGGATAAAAAGAGAAGGTACAAAATAATAAGAGCGGTCAAGCACTCAGTGAGAAAAGATTTGTGTTTCATTTTTGGTAATTCGAAAATTGTAGAAATCTACCTTTTGTATATAATAAGTAAGTGTACAGCGTGAGATCATAGAAAATGTATAATAAATAAATGATTTGCTGATTTATGATTTTATTTTTCAAACGTTATATTTCTA
Source organism: Tetrastigma voinierianum (assembly GCA_016808115.1). Lineage (NCBI taxonomy): Eukaryota > Viridiplantae > Streptophyta > Magnoliopsida > Vitales > Vitaceae > Tetrastigma > Tetrastigma voinierianum. The sequence continues at coordinate 37,649 of JAEQBH010004824.1, read as the reverse complement.
AATAAATAATTTTATGATTTTATTTTTTTATTTCAAAACTCATTTTCCCTAAGTTTGCATAAAAACAAAATAATTCCCATATTAAAGAAATGTGACTCATTGAAACTCCATATCCTCAATATCATAATCATAAAATCCTAATAGTTTTTATTTAAATATAAAATGTTGTTGAATTAAAGTTGATTGTATTTTTATTATTGTTTCTAAAAATAAACCAAAAAATAAAAAATAAAAAAAATTCTCATGTCATACGTGAGAGCAAGAATGCAACGGATGGTTTGAGACTAAGGGTGCATTAGAAAGAGCTTATTTATAGTTTAGTTGAGCTTATTTTCTCATATACATACTTTTAATAAAAATTATAGGTATTTGGAAGAGCTTATAAAAATAATGTATAACCCCCTTATAAGCTCATTTTAGTTTATTTCAATAAGCATCACGAAGAAGTTTATCAAAATAAGCTTAAAAAAGCTTATGTGAAGCCTAAAAATCCATCATCTTAATAACAAAACTACTATTTTGACAAATTATGTAAAAAAAAATAAAAATTAAAAGGAAAAATCTTTAAAATAGAAAAGAAATTCCAAAAAAAAAAGGTAAATTTTTTGAAAAATTTATGTAAAAAATAGGAAAAAAATTATGAAAATTAATGAAAAATAGAAAATAAATTCTCGAAAATTATGTAGTGTGGCCAGGTAATTTTTTTTGGAAAATTTATGTTAAAATAGGAAAAATTCTGAAAATAATGAAAAATAGAAAAATTTTAAAAAAAAATTAGAAATAGGGTAAATTTTTTGAAAAAAAATTTATGGAAAAATAGGAAAAAAATTCTGAAAATATAATTAAAAATAGAAAATATTCTATTAATGATGGAAAGAATAATATTGATGGTGATTTTTCTTGATTTAGAATTCTTGATGCAAATTTTAGTGTTTATTTTGTTTTAGAACTTAGAATTTTGTGATGTTAGGGGGCAATTTATTGTAGTCCCCATGAATTTCTAAATCATCGGATCGTCGACATCAACTCACAAAGATATACTCTGCAAACAAACAAGAAAATCCAAGAATGCGGTCCGTCGCCTCCGATGCCCAAGTCTGATCAAGGACTCGAGAGTGAAAAATCATTTTCTCCATAAAGAATGTCAGACTCCTTCGGTGTCATTCCTCCTTCTTTATCGAGGATGAGCGACCCGCTTTCACGGCACGATTTCTTCCGAAACTGGCGGGAAGACGACGCCGCCATATGACCTATTATTCCCTTTAGATAGCCAAGTCGCCCGTATCTTTTGCCCCAATGAGTGTTTGACCGCCCTCTGGGTGGTTACGTGTGTGACTTATGGGTGGATACTCTTTCAAGCTGAGAGAGGTCAGCCGGCTACCTTCCTAAATGGTAGCCAGCCAAGAGAGGTTGTACTCAGGCATTATGTCTTCTATCCGACCAGGAAGTACGCTTGACCCCGGGCTTGTAAATGAAGATTATCGGGGCCCGTAGGATCGGGGCCATTATACCGGGTTCTTCAATACCAAGGCCCATTGGCTAGGAGCATCCGGTCAAAGCCCATGGTACCCACAACCATTTTGATGTTCATATTTTCATTCTTTAAACGCTCGCTAATGCTGGCATCAAGAATGCTAGATTTTTATGTTTGATGTTATTTACTTTATTGTATTTTATTGGATAAAACTATAAACAATATTTAATGGTGATATATAATTTTATTTATATTGGTGTAGAAATACAGCATCACCCAAAAAGCTTGCATCTCAAGCGCGTTCAGGCCTCGCGCCCAAGAGGCTTTAGCTGCTTCACACCTTAAATAATCCATGGTAGCCTCATTGCATACATCACGTTCCAATTTATGTGAAAAGCGTCCCAAAGATTTTAATGAAGAGAAAAACCTATAAAATTTTAGTTTTTATAATCTTTTTAATGCATATGAAACAAAAGTGAGGATGAGATAATGGTTCATTAACTATTTTTTATAAGATTACATTTGAATGATAAATGTTTTTAATATAATAGAATCTTATTTTATATATATATATATAAGATATATATATATATATGTATATATATATATATATATATATATAATATTAATTTTTAGTTCTTTAGTCTTTAGTTTTTTTAATTTTTAAAAATTATGACAAGTGTTTATATTTATTCAAACACTTTGAATTTTTTATAATTGTTTAAGGACAGATTTTCGTAATTTCACTATATAAATGTCACAGTAGAATGCATCCAAACACCTTAAAATATCGTGATAAACGCTTTTAAAAATACGCATCAAACACAAATAATTTTTATTAAATAAAGACTTATTTACATGTGCTCTCATCTAATAAATTTATAAAATGCTCGTTTAATTAGCATGCTACCCAAATGCGTTTCTAAATTTATATAATAATAATATTTGTTCTAATTTCCTTGTTTTCATTTATATGTAATATTATAATCTAAAAATGCAAATTTTGTTTTTTCTTTTTTATATCTATTATTTAATTTTTCCTTTTTTATTTTTATATAGGATTTGAAAATTGAAATGTCTTTCTTAAATAACTGGTCCTTCAAATCTTTTAACTTTGCTCGAAAAATCCGTGAAGTTAAGTCGGGTCTATCTTGTGGGGTTAGATTTTGTTTTAATTCATCTTGAATTTCCTTCCACTTAGGATTGCACGTCATAGTTATAAAAATATCAAACTTTCTAAATCGTTGAACTAAAGACAGAACATCTAAATATCTACATTGCATATCTCGAGGACCACATACAAAAGATGTAGGCAAAACAATTCTTTTGCCAACTTTATTTGCCCTACTTTCTCCTGGTAGCACATTATCTACAATTCCTTGGTACAACTTTGCTCTAATTTTTATTGTTGTATCCTATAATAATCCAATCTTGTTGTCTCAACCTTAATATACATGTCAACCCTATATTGTTGAAATAAATAACCAGAGTGTATTAGAATTGATTGATCACCTCTTATTTGTAATTTGTAACAATAATATTGTCAACATGACACTTTTTTGCTTCCTCCACCATGTATACATCGTTCTTCTTGGTTCATAATAGATTCTACTAATTCAAAATTATCCACTTCTGTATCACCATGTGTTTGCATTTCTCAATGCTGTGGGGTCCTAGTAGAATTTCTCTGAAAGATATTTTGATGTTAAAGGCCAACATCTTCTTTTGGGAAATAATATTAATATTGTAATGGATCATAAATAACCATAATAATGTTTAATAGTATATTTGTGACCTAAATGTGTATGAACTACAATATCACGTTCATGACCTATATTAGGATTGTTTCCTCAAATCCATATAGCAACAATTGATCAACTGATGGGGAATTGTATACTCTTTGATCTAATTTAATATTACTTTGTATACGAATTTGGTAGGTGTTAGAAGATAATTGTCTCCTTGGTTTGTAAACTCAGAACGCATAAACTAAATGAGCCTGATACGCAAGAACATACACATAATTGCCGAGAAAATAATTGCTTATTCAAAGAAAAACCAAAATAAATTAAATTAATAAGAACGGAGGAGAACATAACAAATTGAGAAACAACCGAGTCTCTGCGGAAATTCACAATTTCTTAGCACAATTCGCCTTCTCCGTTTGCTTTGAGATCCCCAGCGTCCCGTCTCCCGCGATAGTGCCTGAAGTATCTTAATGGTCGACAAAAGACTTTGCCGCCACTCCTAGCAAACTCCGATGATGTGTTTGCTCTATAACGACAAAAAGGACGAAAGAAGGAAAACTCAAGATTCCTCGATGATCTTTTCGGAGACCCTCATTACCTCCTCAAGACAAATACCCCGACAACCTTATATAAAGGAGATTTGACCTTTGGAATGTCAAACCTTTTTGGCTTCCCAAACGCTTAGAATTGAAATAAATTATTAATTAATGTCATTAATCTCATTCATCGAGCGCCATTAACTTCTTATAACTCGAAACGTCATTAATCTCATTCATCGAAAGTGTCATTAACTTTATAACTCGAAATTCAAATAATTATTTCTTATAACTGGAATCCAAATAATTATTTCTTATAACCGAAATCCAAAGAATTCAAGAATGTTAATTATCCTGCACCGAATGTCATCCATTTCATTCAATTATATCCAACAATTTCACATGAACGAATTGATGACCAAAAGTTTAGACGCATACGGTGATGTGGCTAACCCATTGAAACTTGCATAGGAGAGGTGGTAGGTGTTACCCTCAACCTTCCCTCGTGAAATATGTTTACTCTACTCCGCTAAACAAGAGACACGATACCCTTGACCTATTCTGTCATTTGTGTAGACGATGACATATCTCACACAGGAATCTTCCTAACATATTTCAGTTCTCACTTTTATGTCCATTTTGGCCATGGACATGCGCCTGGTTCTGCAAGAGTTTAATAGGAATTAAGCCCTATTCACTTCCCTCTAAGCGGCCCCACTTCACTCTTACATAGGTGATCTCTTTGTAAATTAAGAGTAGCTCATGTTACTCTTCACCAATGCTTAGAGATCATTAAAAGCATGGCTTAACCTTCTTATGAGTATCACTGTTCATCATAGGAATGGACACGATAATATCACACAGTGATTGTATCGAAGTCTTTGCTAATTTGGTCAGTCTCTCAACCTAGATCTCGGGATCTCCAAATCGCCTAGGTCGGGTATCCATCGTGATCGACTTATTCTTTTACGCTTTAGTCCCATTCCCCTTCGATGACTTTTCAACCAACTCTCTCGTTTAACCCCTTCGTTAGCGGATCCGCAACGTTATCCTTAGATTTTACAAATCTACGCATAACCCTGGGCCAGAGTTGTTGTTTAATGGTATCGCGGTCTACGACTGATATGTCTGTATTCTTACCATTATACATACCGCTTGCGGCTCTACCAATAGCGCATCGAATTGGTCACAAATATATGCATATCGAGGCACCGGCTTTCAGCCACTCGAATGTCCTCTAGAAGTGGCGAGCCATTCCGCCTCTTCCCCACATTCGTCCGCCACCTGGAATTGTCCCTGTGAAGTGGCGTGGGCTTACTCGCCTTCCCATATTCGCCTAGTGCTATAAACTCATTTCATCAGGATCCGGGCAATAACCGTCTCTGCTTTGAGGATTTCCTACATGATACTCATTGCAATTCCCAATGTAAACACATAAACTACTGGGGTAAATTCAACACAATACTCGTGATTGATTCAGCGATCATTTTATTCAACACAATCCCTAATTATAGCCTAAAGGTTTAAGTTCCGATAGGTAATTAGGATCTTTTTACACAAGGTCTCAAGTTCGATATCATTCCTTTCAGAAGTTGCAAATGTTGGATTTTCCAAATCAAATGCAACCCTCGATACTTCCAACAAAGATTTTCCAACAGCTAACTCCTTGTATTTCCAACAAAGATTTTCCAATCGCCTAACTCTCAGATTTCCAACAAAGATTTTCTGCAATTTAACTTGTATAGAATCAACAAGGATTTTTTTTTTTCAAACCAACAAACCACTAGTTTGTTTGGTTATAGAAATGTTTCGTTTTAGACCAACAGCTTTTTTTTTTCCCCTTAAAAACCTCATACAAAAAAAAAAAAACTTACTTTCTCTTTTTCTTGTCAGAAGAGCCCCAACCCAATACAATCACAGTTTGTTGGTTTTGTTTTTCCCCCTAAACAACAAACCGTATGTTTGTTAGTTTTCAAAAGGTTTTCCACTATTTTTCCCTATTAAAGAAACAAAAGAATTGTTTCAACAATAGAGGCACAACCCAAAACTTTGACACTGCTTTTTTTTTCTCACAGGCACAAACCAAATCGCTTGTTTATCCGAAACCCGGTTCATCATTTGTCCCGATAAATCGATGGTGGTGACGAGGACCTGGGCCATCACTATTCGTATTATAATCTCACGCACTCTCTCAATTCCCACTATCGATTCGAACCCGGCCGCATGTGGATCCTGCTAAGAAAGGGCTTGCCACTTTAAATCGCTTTATACATTTGCTTTCCTACACTGTGTAACAAACCAAATCGCTTTGCTTACCTAACCAAAGGAGTTTTCCTTCCTTTTTTTTTTTTTTTGTTTCCATGTTCATAACCAAACCAATCAACAACTTCTTGTAGAGTCAGAATTTGTCTTAAGACGCGAAGATAATTGTCTCTCAGAAACCTGAATGTAGATAAACCACGGCTGACATGCCAAGCAACATACACATAATGCTGCAAAATAATGGTTATTCAAGAAAAACCAAAATAAATTAAATTAATAAGAACGGAGGAGAATATAACAAGTTGGAGAAACAACCGAGTCTTGTGAAATTCACAATTTCCTTACATACCTCCGCTCCGCTGCGCTTTGAGATTCCCAAGGCGTCTGTCTCCCAGATAAAACAGTTATCGAATGGTCGACAAAAGCACTTTGCCGCCACTCCGGCGAACTGATGATGTGTTTGCTCTATCACCGACAAAAGGACGAAAGGAAGGAAAACTCAAGACTCGATGATCTTTTTGAGGCACCCTCGATTACCTCCTCAAGACAAATACCCCGACAACCTTTATATAAAGGAGAGATTTGACCTTTTGGAATGCCAAACCTTTTTGGCTTCCCAAACGTTTAGAATTCGGAAATAAATTATTAATTAATGTCATTAATCTCATTCATTGAGTGTCATTAACTTCTTATAACTCGAAACGCCATTAATCTCATTCATTGAGTGTCATTAACTTCTTATAATCGAAATTCAAATAATTATTTTTATAATCGGAATCCAAATAATTATTTCTTATAACCGAACCAAAGAATTAAGAACAAAGAATTATCCAGTTGAATGTCATCCATTTCATTCACTATATCCAACAAGAGGGACTCTAATGGTGGATTCTAACTAAGTAAAAAAATTAAGCATATGGGTTTTCTAGCAATACCTTATTAATCGATGAACGATAGCCTCACTAAGTGTACATCTTTAAGAACTCGTAACTGCTTTCAACCTCATTATTGGGTGATCGTGAGAAATATAATTGAAAGAAGCATGGGGAATCATTTGATGGCAATAAAGATGGAAGGTCATGGTATATTTGTCCTTGTGCACGAAATGTATAAACCCCTTTCTTTGAACTTGCAAGTTCTTTGTCTGAATTTACTCCAAATGATGTAAATGAAAATATGCTATTATAAGCACGACTACTTCGATGAAACTGTAAAGCTTCTTCACTTTGAGAAGCATATAAATTGTATAAGTCTTCTAGAATTGAGGGAATGAAAAGCATGACTTGTCCATTGTAACAACAAAAGGTTGGTGGCTTGCATTGGAAATGTTTTCGCACCACGCAACAACAAGCTTGTCTCTTATTTAACTCATGTAATGCGGAGAGCACATGTTATGATATGTCACTTCACCTACGTGGAAAAATAGTTTTGGTTATTTCAGAATGTACATGTAACCAAAAAAATTATAAAGATTTGACTTTGTGCACCTTGTGGTTTCTCGATAGTTTGATGTGATTCATTAGAGGTAACCAATCTAATATCACCCATGACATTTGTTTGGCCATGCTCAGATGAAGTAGCTCCCATTAGAGGTGGCAATTTTGGCTCGGTCAAGTTTTGGCTCAACTCACTCGCTAAAATTTTGCTTTTGCAAGGCAATTTGCTCCAGACGCCTTAATTTTAAAAAGGGTGTCGGGTCGGTGCTATATCTTAGTCTCAAAATCGGGTCAATTTTGGCCCTGACCAAACTTCAATTCGCCACCTAATTAAGCAATTTAGCCTTCATTAAAAGTCATACTTGTCCTTTTTTTCAATTATCTATAGCATGTTGTATATGTATTCTTTTGTTGTTTTGTTGTCAACCTAGTATAACTTTCGATAATTAGGTTTTGCCGTTGAATTTGATCTACTATATCAAACAATTAAGAAAAAATGTTGCACACTACTGAATATTTTCTTTACAGTATTGGCTTGATTATCATGTCAAATAAAGAGAGTAATTTTTGTACCTTCTTTAGATTCCATTTTGTGGTTGAGTTGAGAGGGATGAAAATCTTGGCTAAATAAATTTGTTCTGCAGAACATGAAAAATTTGCTATCAATTCTCAAAAACTAAAAAGAAAAAAAAAAGATACCTATTTGATACAAATAACACATTTAATGTGGAGAAATAGTTTCCGTAACAAATTCCCAATGTGCAAAAGCATTCTAATATATTAATGCACCTTGTGGAATTAACATTATTAGCAAAGATGAGTTCAAAAAAATTAATGGAAAAACACATATGAGCAATTGGAAAAGGATATAAAGCAATGGATTTGTGCTAATAACACATATGGAAAAATTATATATCCGAGGTGCTAATAACATAATTCCATCACTATGAGTTCAATGGATTTGTGCTAATATAATAATAAAAAGAACAGCAAAATTTATTCTATATCAAATAAAGCAAGTTGCTAAATAGAGAATCACTAAAAGACTTCTTGAACAAAACCTATATTAATTACCTATATAATGTTAGCACTTAGCATGTAAACAAAACTAGGTTCAGTTTCATATTTTTTTATAATTCTCTTAATTAGAAGAAAAAAAAGGGTCAAATAAAGTACAATAAGTAATCATCAACTCTAAACCCAAATTTCTCCTTTCTTAACTTTTCTCTATTAGCCTATTTTCTTTAAGTAATGAAGGGTGATATTTTTGTCATTCTTGGCTTGAAATCACCTCTTTCCATCTTTTTTTTCTCAATAAAGTGGTTCTTTCACATAGATTTAGGTTTTTATATGTTTTTTCGTGATTTAGTGGTCGTCATTATGCGTGTATGATTATTGCCTTTCTGCATCGTAAAGCAACATTGTCGTCGCTGATGATAGTATTTGTGATTGCCTCGTACGACAATACTTTCATCACAGACATGTGATTATGTTTTGGCTATCTCGAACGAGTAAAGTATATATACTTCATCAAAAACAAGTAAATCAAATCACCTGACATCAAGATGCTACAAAACTGAATTCAAAGGTATTCTTTAAATATAATAGTAATATCAAATGTATAGACTTAATTATCAAAATGATATGCTTTTGAGTCGCTTCATTATAGCTAGTTTAACATGGATGTTGCTCATCCTTTTCATGGCCTTTGTGAGACTTTAATTATACATTTTGGCATTTTCCAGCTGGCCGCTACAGAATCTTAATGAAATTATTTTTCTCTTTAGAAAAACTTTAAATCGATTTTTACTTATTCACATTTTTTTCATCTCATTTCTTTGTATCTTTATTTTCTTCCTTACTTTCTGAAAATCAATTAAGAAACCTCTATGATATTTTTAAAAAGAGACAAACTCTTATTGATCTCATATTAGTAATACAACCTGATGAAACACAAAATCAAGAGCGCTAAAACCTTTGTGATAATTAGTTGACAACATCCATGTTAACATTGTAACAATGATCACTAGTTCTACAAACTCGATAGAATCCAATAATGGTTCAAAATACTAAGATTCACCAAGAAGATACTAATCGTGTGACATGATTTAACTGCCTACCCCGCCGAATCAAACCCTACCACCGATTCGGCTTAATGTAAACCATGAAGAAGCTAACTCGTTTGCAATAACTACTCCGCCTCGTCAGTCACTTCGATAAACATGTTCGCATCGTCAAGCACATAACATGCCGCAACAGGCTGTATAAACACCAATAAAAACAAGAAAAACAAAGTCAACCCTTGACTTCATGTAAAAGAAACCACTTTTATTGGAAAGAAATTATATATGAGGAAATAAATGATGAACTACAACTTTTCGATGCCAGCGAACTGTCAACAGAACTCTCCTAGTGACAGAAATCGTCAACTAATGGTGAATCCCAAACAGCTCGCCAATAAACAAGTTTACCACGGTTTCCGTTCGTTAAAATTCATTAAACTCAGATTAAAAACAAGTATAAATTCCTTCAATTTTTCATCAAAACTACACTTTAGATTTTGAATAATCCAAGATAACCATTGTACCTTTGGTCGCTTCTCCAAAATACAAATTCAACTTCAGATATAAACAATTACACTCTCAATATTTTCCAAAACTAACCATAATATAAAAGGACTGTCTCATCAAAATATAAGACAGATGACAAATCAAACATACTACCCAACCCTGCTCTTCTAAACCATGCAATGTAATATTTACAAAAAGACATTTTACATATACAAAATGCCACATTTAACTTTACCATTTACCTACAATCTTTGGTCTTATATATAATCACAACACAATGGCTTCAGGATCGAGAATCGAAAGGTCTTTCTACTTCAAAGACTGCACTGAAATTTATTTTAAAAACAAAAACCATGACAAACTGGGGCCCAAATGGGAGTACTAAGGTTCTAAATGTCGCCCATTGCTTATACCCCCAATATGAAAAACTGGTATTTAAATGGTTGTAAAACTCGTTTATGAGAAAACTGAAGCTTTTGCGAGGAAACCATTTCTCAAACTGCTTCAAAACTGGCCGTTGAAACTGCTTCTACGCTTAAAACCGGTTCCGAAACTAATTTCATTTTGAAAACTGCTCAAAACTACTTCTCACGACAAACCCAAGCCGGCTGGTGGGCTAATATCCGAAAGTGCTATATCAGAAATCAAGCATTAATCCACCGCGCCCATTTCAAATACCCTATGATGCCCTGGACCTCGTGGACCCCGCACGGTGAGAACCTCCTAACACTACCCTGGCTTAAGATGGTCCTAAGTGAACACCTGCCGACCTATATAGCATAACGCGGAACCTCTGAATCAAAATGCCTGACGGAACCCCTGAACCAACACCTCATCACTATGTACTAAGTCCGCGCCTAACCATATACCCGGAAATCGCGCAGTGGCGACTCACTGCTATAAATATATGCTAGATCTAACCCCAAATCGCCGACCGTGCAATATGGGCACATAATATCCCATACCCATATGCACAATCCAAATACATCCGACCTAAACCGAGCCGTTACCTAGGGGTTTTGCTAAATCAAAGCCAAACTGCTTCTTAAATTAAATCAAACTTTTCATCGAGTATACTGTAATCGGGAGGTAATAAAATGCTTTATAAATCTATATTTCCAAAGACTTTACAAACTTGTAATTTAAACACTTTCATTTTAGAAAATGATTTCGAGTACTCACCTTTTCTCCACTAATTTCTTTCAAATTCAAGCAAGCAATCAGAGATTCTCGCCTTGATGCTCAAATCGCCACACAATTCATTCAAATTACGAAATGCCCTTCGCCTAACGCTTTAACTATAAACATATATACGTATTTCAGAAGTAACTATATCGAATCGAACTCGATTCTAACAAATCTCACGCTACATCCTATCTCGATACGACATCACTACGACATGAATCAATCTAAATGTCCATACACATTAAATGCCCCATAAAACTATCCGCGGTCAACTTTGACTTAGCTGACTTTCCATATGTCAAAAATACCCGAAACATTTCAAAATTCCCATCCGACTGGTCTCTGTACTATACTTCCCAAATTTCAACCGACCTGGCTATATAAACAACCTGGAATTCAGCCCCGACTCATCCGAACATAGTCCCAAAAATTCCTGTAATTCCAAAACTCATCAAAATTTTAGATCAAGTTTACGACCTTTACTTGCTCTTCTAAGAAAATTTCAATCCATTGCAGCAACCTTGTGCGCTTGAAATAACACAACAAAATTTTCTACCTTTAAAGTTTGACAAAAGGCTAAGATATTAGTACCTATATGTACTTCTTCGCGTATACCAATTTTGTCATCACCGAACGTCTACGGTCCAATATCCATAACCAGAAAGAACGGCTATAGTAAAATAAAAACAAAAAAACGCCCCTGGTCGCCCTCTCTCCACGCGTCAAGTCTTCCTCGCTTGATTTTATCCTTTGATTTTCGCTTTTTTTTTTTTCTAATTATTATTTTTCTTTAATTATTATTCCATTATTTGATAAACTATTTCTATTGCTTCATTCGGTCCATTTCCTATCCTGGGCAAAAATTTTAGTTTATCCTTAATTGAATATCTCTTTAAATTATGTTTGCAATTTTTCGAGATTCTTCTTGTGTAACCTGCTTTCAGTTTCACTCTAAACCCGTCACCCTCAGAAATTCCGTGAAAATATTCTTGACCATCTCTAATTTAACGAAACTTCCTGCCATTAGATTTCACAGACTAAATTTAATCTGACAAATCGCTTCACATCCGAGATCTGTGAAATTTTCAGACTTCTCGAACTATTTTGGCAATTTATTATTATTATTTTACTATTTAAACTTCCATTAATTATACTTTCACCCTCCACCTTCCTTAATTTGCAAAAAGTGTCACAATTCTTTGAAAATTTTATAATTTTTCACCCTTAAACCACTTTCAAAAATTATTACAAGACTAAAAATAATTAAGCTAGTTCTGCGCACATACTTGCCACATACCGTACACCCTCTCTTGGGATCTGATGTTACAAATCCTCCCTTCCTGCTAACACTTTCGCCCTCGAAATGAACAAAACTAATATAAAGAGTAGTGATACCTTAATCCGAAAAACAACTGAGGATATTGATCACAAGATTCGAGCCTTTGATTCCCATCGAATTCCTTAATCCCATGATTCCCCATAAAACTTTGACTACGAATTACCTTATTCCAAAATCCGCTTCCTCTCAGCGATCACTATCCGCATCGCTGCTCCTTATAGGTCAAATTATCCTTTAGTTTTGATCGCCATCTCTCCGAGCATACGGGAGTGGACTGAAAACGTACTTCATGGAGCATGGATACATGAAAACGTTATGAACTCCAGACAACTCTCGAGGAAGGTCTAATCTATATGCTAACGGGTCCCACTCCGGTAGTAACTTCATATGGCCCCATGTGTATCTCGCCTTAGCTTTCCTCGCGTCTTCCAAATCTCGAGTACACCTTTCCAAGGGGAAACTTTCTGAGGAAGACCCTATCGCCCACCTTAAACTCGTAGAGATCCCTTACAGCTGTCATTCGCATAACTTTTCACCTGTCAAGACTGAATGCCCTACAACTGATCTTATCTAAGGTAATATGTACCAACTCGTCTATCGCCCTCTCTCTCCTACTTCATCCCAAAGATACGAAAGTACGACACTCCTAGCCATAATGCTCCCTCAAAGTATGATACATCTTTGGCAGCATTTTGTGGTGTATGTGGCGATATGTCAAGAGTGAGCCTCTTCCATGATTTCCCCCTTTTAGTTCACCTATTTCGTGTACACACATCTGACTCCCCTTAACCATTACGCCCATCGGCCTCCGATCCGGAACTCGGCCTTTACCACCCCTCACATCCGCCCTCAACTTAACCAACTTCCGAACTTGCTTCCGACCTCCGATCCGATCCACGAGAAGACACTGAACATAAATGATACGCCAATGTCCTCAGACGCCTACCGCAACCTAACCCCAAAGATCTCAACTCATCAACAATGGGAGATATACCGGGCCGCAGATAAGCATGTGGAACCGGCTTCCCATACGCACTCCGCCACTACATCGCCTTCCCGGATGGTACTCTATCGCAATCATAATCCTTAATCAATTCCAAATCCACGGCCGCTCTTGCTAAGCTCTTCTGAGTAAAGATATATCATAGCTCTATGATCTGAATATCCAATAGTGAACACCATATAGATAATGTCTCCAGATCTTTAGAGCGAAAAACCATCACGCTTAGTTCTAAATCACTGGTCGGGTAGTGTTCCTGTTTGCGCTTCTTTAACCGACTGAAGCATAAGCTATCACTCTACCATCCCGCATCAAACACACCCTAACCTCTTGTCCGAGGCATCACTATATACCACATAACCGCCCTTTCCTCGACAGAGGCGCACATCGAGCCGGGCTGTCAACTTCGTCTCGCCTCCCTCAAAACTATGCCTGCAGGTATCCGACCACCGAATTCTGATCCTTTTTCAATAGATCGGGTCAACTGAGTTGCTATCTTCAAAATCCATCAACAAATCTCCCTGTATTAACCTACCAACCAAGGAAACTCATAATCTTTAAACATTAATGGTGGCTTCCAAATACTATACTCTTCAATCTTCAAGGATCCACACTAATGACTTCCTTACGTCGAAATGATACGACCTAAGAAAGCCACTTCTCATTCAACCAAAACTGCACTTACTACACTTGGGCGTATAACCGACGCTCTACAGTTTAATATCGTCCGAGATGCTCGCATGTTCCTCTGGACTCACCAGTACACTAGAATGTCATCAATGAATACGATCACAAACTTATCTAAATACTACCACTGCTCATCAAATCCATGGAACGCAACTGGCATTACTAATCCGAATGGCATCACTAGGAACTCGTGAGGACCGTGATCCGTCCCGAAGGCGCCTTAGAAACATCATTCTCTCTGAATTTCAACTCGATGGTAGCCTAATTTCAGTCAATCTTAGAATATACCCGGTGATCCATGCAATTGGTCAAATAGCTCATCTATACGAGGAAGCGGATATCGGTTGGGTGCATCGCTGCCCGATTCACTGCCTATAGTCTATACACAACCGAAGCTTCCATCTTTCTTCTTTACTTAAGAGAACCGGAGCTCCCCACCTGAGGCATTACAGGGTCGGATTTAAGCCTCGGCTAGCAATTCCTCTAATCAGGCCTCTTCAATTTTAACTCGCCGGCGCCATTCTCAGATGGGAGGAACGGATATCGGCCTGGCCCCCTGAGCTAGTTTAATAACGAACCCACTCTCTATCCGGTAAACCCGAATATCATCTGTAAAGACCGGGGAACTCTTTTTGACTATGGGGGATACCTTCCACTGTGGTTCCTCTTGTCTCCTATCCACTACAAATGCCAAATAACCCCGGCAACCTTCCGAAGCATTTTCGAGGCTGGCCACGGTACCACGAGACTAGGGCGATCTCTCTTCCGATTCCCGAATATCACGCCGGTTCCTCTAGTCGAACCAATCTTACTTCTTCTTATAGCACCTAAGGTGGCTCTATGTCTGGATAACCGTACCCATACCCAAGATTATATCGAAATCCTGATACCTTCAAATGACTATCAAGTCTCATGGAAAATCCTTTATTCCGGATCACCAATCTGCCAATTCCTAACTATCCGGTCGTCACAAGATCCCCATCGGGTAAGGGAACCACCATACGAATTAGCTCTGCAGCTGATCATATCTCAGCCTCTCGCGAATGGTACCGAAATAAAACGAATGAGTGGCTCCTGGGTCCACTAATGCATATGCATCATGATCGTGAAATCAAACTATACCAGTAATCACGCTCTGTGATGATCCGCTCCCAATGTGTGGACTGAAATGGTTCTGAGCCCGAGCACGAAGGTACCACTTGACCGCACCTGGCATCGTCATTCCTACACCCCATCGCGACTCCTACCAGTCAGATCGCCATCTGGCTCGAACCACCCTACTGTACTGGACGGACTGGCGTGCTCCTGGGCGGATGTTATCAGACGGATTTAATCGCGACGCCCCTGATAAAGGACCTTCCCGCTCAGACGGTTTGATCCTCAATATATCTTATCCCGTGACTTCCAGATGCTGATCCCCATATAGTGGCATCAATGGAAAGATGATCCTCAAGATCACTACCTCTGGTCATCAGATCAACGATCTCGCATGTTACCTTCATTTAATCCTCATCTACCCATCTTCCTTTTTTTCACAATCAACATCAAAGCCTCGTTGATCAATGTTAGGAATACCTCTACCTCGGGTCCCCCGGTTAGAACCGAAACTCCTCCTAGCCTTTAGCAAATAAACTTTTCATAAAATTGTCGCTTGCTTGGCTACTGTATCTTAGTAAACACAGAACCCCAGCACTCACTGTGTCATGGAAGAACCCCAGTGTCCACATCACCTTTTCCTGTGAATTATGGTGTTAACTGCTCACATCACCATAATGTTTAACACTAACCCTCTATGTAACCATAAGTAATTCCCCGCCTCCGGGTCGCCGCACTACCTGCCATAAGTTTTAGCCCCTAATTTGTAGAGCACGTTCATCACGCCTCCTTCTTAGAGGCTCCGTGCTCGACTGCAACCATCAGAATAATCAGATAACTCGATCCATCGCCATGCACCGCCACCAGGTCCATACTCGATGGTTCCCATCAAAATGATTCATCACATCTTCGATCTAAGGGTGTGCTCGATATATCTCTCCTCGGGTGGTGCCTCCCAGTGCGAAGTCCTAGATCGACCTCTACGACCAGTCCAAACATAATGCCGAACTCTAAGTTAAGCGATCCCAGCTGATAATTTCAACATTTGATGCATGCAAGGATTTAGCAAACAATATAGGTTGCAATAGGAAAATCATTATTATAAAAACAATTCTATAGGAACATCATGTAATTAAACAAAGTAACTATCGCCTAAACCGCTCTCGATACAAAATGATGTGACTTTCCTAAGGATTATGAAACTGGGCCTAAGAACTCCACAAGATCCTCCCACCAAGCTCGCCAACGATAAGTTTACATAGAAGCTAAGCCGCAAATCACAAATCAGATTAAAAACGTGGGGTTATAAAATTTTTCACTTTTCTATCAAAATCACACCTTTGTGATTTAGCGAAAATCCCAAGAAAGATAACGACCGTGACGGCACGCTTCTCCAAATACAAAATCACCTTATATGTTCAATTACACTCCAATATTTTCCAAAATCCAACTATAGTCTATAAAGGACCTCCGTCCTCATCAAAATATAAGATATGATAAATCAAACATACTTCATCGCAAATTGCTTTTTCTCAAACCATGCATGTGATATTTCATAAAAGATATTTACATATACAAAAATGCCACATTTTAACTTTTACTATTTTTAATTTACACCTTATCTTTATATAATCACAACATAAATAAGGTTTAGGATCGAGAATCCCGGAAAGGTCTTCCCTGGCTTCAAAGACTAAGACTAAAATTATTTTGGCAATAAAACTATGAGTCGGGGTCTGCCTGGAGTACCATATAGCTCTAATGTCAGGTTGTCTCATTGCCAGACTCCCAATACGAAAAATCAGACATAAATGGTTGTAAATCGTTTATGAGAAACCTGAATTTTTGCTATAAAAACCATTTCAAAACCGCTCAAAACTATTTCGCCAAGCAAACTGCTTCGCTGAAAACCGCTCAAAACTAATTCGCCACAAACTGCTCAAAACTATTTCGCGCCAAAACCTGCTTCAAAGGGTGGGTTAATATCTGGAAGTGCTATATCAGAATCAAATACTTAGACCACTCGTGGCCCATTTCAAATAATTCTAGAAGGGGATGCCTCTCAACCCTGGTCTGCATTCGGTAGTGAACCCTAACACTACCCATTAAGATGGTCCGCGACCCACGATTCATAAGATAACGAACCTCTGGAACTAAAATGCTCTGATCGAACTCCTGAACCAAAATGCCTCTACACGGAACCCCAACCAACACCTCATCGCTATGTACTAAGTCACGTTCAACTATATACTCGAATGTGCAAGAGGGCGACTCACTACATAAATATACGCTAGATCTAACCCCAAACTCACGACTGTATTATAGTTAGTCATAATATCCCATAACTCTCATGGCAGAGACAATCCGAAATATTATCTGACCGAAATCGAAGCCAGGCTATCTAGTGGGTTTTGCTAAATCGGGGCCAAACTCGTTTCTTAAATAACGAAATCAAACTTTTCTACTGAGTATAACAATCGAGAGGGGTAATAAAAATGCTTTATAAATCTATATCTAAAGCACTTTACAAACTTGTAATTTAAACACTTTCATTTTAGAAAATGATTTCGAGTACTCACCTTTTCTCCACTAATTTCTTTCAAATCTCACAAGACTCTGTATTCTCGTCTGATGCTCAAATCGCCACACAATTCATTCTAAATTACGAAAATGCTCCTAGCTCAACGCTTTAACCATAAAACATATACGTGGCTTTCAGTAACTATATCGAACTAACTTCGATTCTAACAAAACTTTACGTTGCTAGTCCCATTCGATATGGATGACTTTAGTTAATATGATGCTAAACTTGACCAAAATGTCCATACACATTAAATGCCCTCATAAATCCATTCCGTTAAGTCAACTTTTGACTGCATGACTTTCCATATATTTAAAATACCCGAAACATTTCGAAAATTCTATCCGACTCGTCTCGACTATACTTCGAAATTTCAACCCGAATCGCCATAAATAATCCCTGGTAATTCAGCCTGACCGGTCCGAAATAACATAGTCCTGTACCCCAAAATTCCAAACTCACCAAATTTAGATCGGAGTTTACACCTTAAGGTTTCCTAAGAAAATTTCAATCCATTATATAACCTTTAGGCTTGAAATAACACAAATAGGCAAATTTTCTACCTTTTAAAGCTTGACAAAAGGGCCAAGATATTAGTACCTATGCGTAGCTCTCTCGCGCATACCAATTTTGCTCTCTCTGCCTCGACGAACGTCTACTGGCCCAATCTCCTTAAATCCGAGAAAGAACGGGCTATAAGAAAAATAAAACAAAAATCGCCTGACGCCTCTGAGCTGCTCAAGTCTTCCGCAGCTGATTTTATCCTTTTTTTATTTTCTTTCATTTTTTTTCAGACTATTATTTTTCTTTAATTATTATTCTTATTATTTTGGATAAACTATTTCTATCGCTTTCATTCTGTCCATTTATCCCAAAATTTTATTTATCCTAATCGAATATTCTTTAAATATTTGCAATTTTTCGAGATTTTTCTAAAATCATTGTGTTTCACTCTAAACCCGCTTTCAGAAATCTGTGAAATATTGTGACTACCTACTTAACGTAAACTTCGGGTTAATAGATTTCGCGAGACGAACTTAACTAAGACAAACCAAGCCACATCCGAGATCTAGAAATTTTTGTAACGCCCCAAAACTCCGGTGGGTCCGCTGACTACCCACAACTCGCACATGTGCCGAGTACGAGTTACCCGACGCCACTTTAGAAAATCTAGCCCCTTTGTACGGAGCTCTTACCCAACATAATATACGCATATACTGTCCCAAACAAATTAATATATGCAATATGTATGTACAATATATCCAATACTACATCAAATTACAACAAGATTCAATGTACGTGCCAACTATGAAACCAACTATATACCTAATACAAGAGTTAACTAATATTTTACTTCAAACACCACATATTAAACTTAAAAGAGTTCTAACACATGTACAACCACCAAAGCCACATTCCTACTTTCACACAAATCTCTAGACGTAGCCGTCTCGCACGCTCCCCGTACTGCAAAAAGGGGGATCCCACGACCTGGGTGAGCTAAAGCTCAAGAGGAGAATCGCCCTAAGTGGGCTACTCACCACCTAAGTGCAAAGGCAATGTTCCAAATTAAACATACATTCAAGCAAATGCATGATCCTACTCAATGTCTACATGACCAACCTGCATCCCGAGTCTTCACCGACTCTCTCACACTCGCCTAAGCCTCGTATGAGAATATTAGTTTTAATAGTGGACAACCCTCCGATGTATATATATCAATTGGGCTGCTCCGACGATTGATATATATATTATTTGTTTGTGGACTACCCTCCGATGAATAAATATCAACTGGGCCGCTCCGACGGTTGATATATTATTTAGTTTGGACTACCCTCCGATCATTTAATATTTTTAGACTACCCTCCGAACCATTTTTCCTCTAAACTCATCTCATGCACTAACTCCTAAAGTCCTAGGATGTTCCAGTGCATATGGAATGCATGTGTGCCAATCCCACTACAGTCTAATTCACATGTAAATATATAAAATACGCATATATTTACAAACAACCAATTACGTAATCATGTCATGTAAATTAATTAATTCACACATCAAAAATTAGCTCACTTGGGCTAATGATCATGGCCACTGTGCAATTTAATTTAAATCACTGACCAACATGTATTTTCATAAAATATATATTTTGGGATATTCCTCGAATAGCTGAAACCCCTTGCTTACTATTCCCTAAAATCATAAAACATCTGGCTCACTTAGCGAACTCCGCAATCCACGCCATTCCCCGGCCCGATGCATACCAAACAACCATTTAATGCACAAGTTAAATAAACCACACCCAAACAGCCCTAAACGGCTACGGAGCAACACCCGATGGTGAGAAAATCCCAAAAATTCCCTTTAACCCGGTCCCATGTTCGGACCGATCAAACGGCCCCTCATGGCCTCAAACCAACCGAAACATGGGAAAACACTTAAAAATGGGAATAAAACACACGTAGGGAGAAACCCCTACCTCAAGGAGTTTGAAGAAACTCCCGATCCCGGAGTCCACGTGTAACCTGCTCCGCGTAACGTCTCCTCCTTCTTGGCCTGAGCCTCACGACCTGGCCTGATCTCCCGCATTCTGCAAGACACTCTCTCTCTAAGTTCTCTCCAACATGGAGGCTAACGTGATCTCTCCCTTCATTCTTCACGATTTGGCTCTACTTTTAGTTTGAGAAGACAAGTCATCGTTGGCAATTTTGTTTTATTATCATTTAATCCATTTACTTAATTTTCACTAATTTCTTTCTCCAAGCTACATCTCTACTATCTCTAGCCATTCATTTTCATCATTTATCTACTCATACCACTTACTGGTACACGAAGATTTTGTTCTCAGGTGACTTTCGTCGCATCGAAAATCGCTTACGGCACCCAACCGATGCCTCGAAAACGTAGTCGAATCCGACCGGTCTCAAGAAATTGCAATTTTACGTGCTAACTAGATTTCACATGAGATTCCAACTATAATCCATTTCCTATTATCCGAGATCTAGGGAATTAATTACAGATTTTTAACCGTAATTAAAATTTTTGTAATCAAAATTACGATTTTGCCCTTATTCCGTAAATCAAATTTCGTCTTACATTCTCCCCTCTAAAAGGAATTTCACCCCAGTCTAAAACAAATATAACACTCACACGCATATGCAATGTATACTGCACTACGCATGTGGAACCAGTTATTTAATTGCTAAACAACTAAACCACGCACTTCATCCCTAAACAAGAAGTGGATAGTGACCCAAGATCGCTGGCCCTCGCGCTCCTACGCGAACTCCTCCACTCCACAGCGGTTCCATAGTACCTTCATCACTCACGGGGTTCAAGGCCGCAAAGACCAACACGTGCCATCAACACGCACACCGGTCCCTCCTGAGGTCCCATCCGCCAACCTCACCTCTCGCGCCCAACCAATCACATGGTCGATCCGAGTATACTCTATACGAGACCTCGGGCCACCTCAGGACATCTTTTACACGCCGGGCAGACGCCAACCTGGGCACGCCACGGTACTCCACCTCCTCGAGTATCCTCTCAGTTCAATAAACCCTACGATAAATTTTCTCATGCTCGCTTAACTCGACCACTCCTTAGGAATCACCTTCAAGGAAACGTGATCATTAACCTCGAACCTGGGCGGTCGACGTCGCACACAAGATAGCTCTTCGCCGCTCCGAGCCGTGAGAAGACACCGTCGTATCAAGTCACCTTTCCTGAGGTGTCTCTAATCGTAGATCGCCACTGTTTTACTGAAAGACTTTCCACTTGGCCCATCCTAATCTAAGTGGGACTCATACGGCCTCCCATACAATGCCTCATATGGTGCCATTCATACACTCACCGATAACTAATAGTTACAGCAATTCCACTAAGGGCAATTAACTCTACCCTTATGATCCAGACACATGTTCCAAGAATACGCTTCTAACACCCGTATGTAATCCACACACGAACCCTACACAACCCGTTGTAACCGCTAACCTCTCCAAGGTCACAATCATGCATAATCTAACGGACTGGTTTACTCACCCTATGCCATGCATGACATCCATTTACCGGCATTCTGCCAATTTCAACAACACCCAATGCAATTCCAGTTGGTATCCAAACTCGAAGCCAAATTCTCCTCACCAACTCGCCTCCGAGTGATAACCCTCGTCCGTGCTTCATCTCGCACATAACTCTTCTGGCCACACTTCGAAAGCCTGCTACATTTCGTGATTCACCATGCTCTCCTCGGACGTAGCCTCCCAAAGACAAGCTCAATCCACACTCACCAAGAGTGGTGAATGACCGTACCGTGCACCCACACCCGACTCTTAGCGATGATACCGTGCACACGAACGCAATTATGCCATACTGTGACACCCACTCCCGGTTCCACCATGAGCGTAACTTCGCAGACACCCTCACTCATAATCCCGACCACGCCGACTCACCCTACATCCCAGCAAGAACCTCTATACCGCTTCTCTGGGGGCCTTAACCTCTAAGCCCAATTCCACTGCCGTACTCGTATGACAACCCAAATTAAGGTCTCACCATCGACAACCTCGATGGTCACAACTCATCCAGCGTCGGCTTCCCTCGATCAACAAATATGTCTACCAATTCAAGGTCCATCACGCCCACTCGCGCAACTTTGATCCTCCCCCTCACTTCACCCACACTCCGGTCCCTTCGCCACTCAGGTTTGGCCGAGAGTGCTTGTATAGCACCCGCAACCGAACTAGTTCCTCCGACCGTACTAGGGTGTGGAGGAATGAATCAGATACTTCCGTCCTACGGCTTAACAGGATCATTGTCCCAAAGTCTTGGGATCCCTGCCTCTGGGCAATCCCGTCACTCATGCTCAATCCTGGCCCTAGTCCTGAAACTAGTGTGAAGCAGAAGTCTTCTGCCTTTTCCCCGAACTAGGAGAAAGCTGATCCTCCCTCTTGCTACCAACACCCGTATCCCGAGTGTTCCAAGTATCCTCAATCGCTCCCTCTATGGTCAGGACTGTCCCAACCATGGAGTCCATGTCCCGTAGGCGAAGTCCTACGATCCCTTCCCGAATGGACAACTTCAGCCCATTCTCGAATTTCATTATCCAAATTTATCCTAAGAGACTATTATTCAGGATTGACATTCGGTCTCTCTCAATTCATCACGGCCTCAACCTTCTCTAGGTCAACTCGACACCCCGGTGCTAACACCACGCGTCCCGTAACCACCAAGAAGCCAAAACTGTACCATCGAATCCTGGGGGCCGCATATCCGTGGTCTCAATGTACCGTGAAACAATCCTCAAGTGATGCTCATGTTCCCACTCGACCGAGGTGATCAAAATGTCATCCACGAATACTACGACAAACCTGACGAGATGTATTGAACACTAAGCATGAGATCCATGAACGCTGGCCAAGACTCATCAACTAAAGGGCATCACCTAAACTCAAAGTGCCCATAACGCGTCCCAACGTTGTCTTAGGGATATCCGTGATCCCTAACCCTCACCGATGGTAACCAAGGCGTAAGGTCTTATCTCGAGTAGACTCGCACTCTCAATCGATCAATTAAACCATCAATCCTTCTGCACGGGTACCCCATTCTCTAATCGTGAACCCCCGCTCAACCGCCATAGTCAATGCACAAATAAGGGTCTCGCTCTTCTTCGCAAATAGAACCGAGCCCATGGTGGAAGTGCTGCCCTGGCTTGATAAACCCTGTCCAATAGCCTCAGGGAATCGGACCGTGAGTTCCGTGAACTCAACCTGTGCCATCCTACGCGAGTCATAGAGATGGTCAAGTACCGGTGTAACTTGGATACCGAAGTCTACATCCCTCAGGGAGGTAAATCTGTGTAACCCATCCGATAAACATCCACATAATCGCACACTACCCGAGGTAGGTCCACGTTTGGTCTCTCCTCGTCCTCTAGGGTAAGGCTCGCTAGCCAACCCGCCAACTCGGCCCCCGAAGACACTGACTCATATAATCGTCTCGGGGAAAAATGTCATGTCATTCCCCGGAAACGTCACAGAGTACCGTCCACGCGGTAAACGATAATCCTCCTACGCCACAATCGATAACGACCCCGGTAGGTTATCGCCCAACCCATCCTCGTGGATGACTCCTCGAACTCGACATGTCCATAATCCTCAGTCCATCAGGAGTGTGAGTCCCCGAGATCTCCAGCTCGCAACCTCGACATATCATCCCTATTCTCACTTAATCCCTAGGGGAGAACCCACGCATTAACGGCTTCCTCTAAGATCTCTAGAGGTCCTGTCCCATTTCCACCTTATTCAGCCTCATTCTCAGCTGGGAACGTAGCTAGTCTATCCTCGGTCGTGTCGAGGTAATTCCATAGCTCTGCAATACTTTCATTCGCATGAAACTAAATGGTCTACCACCATCGGATTCCCTTCCCCCCCCGTGAATGTCGGAGGATGATACTGGTCCTAAACCTCTCGGGGGTTACTAGGATCTTCCCGGGCTTCACATGCTATACTAGTCTGGTATATAGCATTCGGCCAGAATACCTACAAATTTCAAAGAAAAGTCTCGCTCGATCAAACACCGATTGTGCTTCGACTCGTACCCGTGGACGCCCTCACGTCCCGTCTCCCTCTACTAGCCATTTAAAGAATTAACACGACAACATGAATCATTTAGCTTTCATTTCAGTCTAACTAGTAATGCAGATGCTGATTACTAATAGACTTGACAACCATGAACTGACCTGTTCATTTTCTAAGTGGCGCTAAATTTCAACCACTCAATTTATTTATTTCAATTAGGTTCTATGCCCTCTTGTTCATTTCATGATCCAAATCTCTAAGGTCATTACTCATAACCTTAGTATTTACCCTTTTTCCTATACGCATTTCACCATGCATATAATTTCTTACGCAACTACCGCTAATCACGATTTCAAATGGTAGTTAATTCCAATACAAGATCTCTAAGGCACAACCAATGTACTCGAGACACTAATCATAAGACATAAATCGTTGTACACACATTGTCCTTGCATTTACTTCGCACGCAAGTAATCCATTTTGCATTTAAAATATTGTTTTCAACAAAACTTTATTTTCGAAAATTTTATTTTTGAAAATTTTATTTTTCGAAAATTTTATCAAATTTTATTTTATTTGATTTTTCAAAAAAATTTTCAAAAATACTGCTCATAGTTGACCTGGCCAACATTACTGCTCACCGATTACTATTCACTGCCATCGTTCATGGATTACTATTCATGGATTACTGCTCACTCTGATTACTATTCACTCGCTTATCGTCTATTGATTAATGCTCAATACAATACAAAATTGTATTCAACACAATTTATCTTCTTCACTACTACCTTGCAAATACAATTTTCAACTTCCTTTCCTTTAATACACTCTTCCCACTATATTGCAATACAATTTCTATGTTTCGCTTTTGCTTTCTCTACCTATATTGCAAATATAATGTTACAATACAATTTCCTTCTCTTGCACACAATCACTAGCCACTACACAAATCAAGGTTGCACATACCCTTGTATTGCAACTCAACCTACACTATTCCCCGTAATACAATCTAAGCTTACTCAAGCCTTCTTCTAATATCTCAAAATTGTATTGCAACACAATTTCCTTTACTTTAAGCCTTCCTTGCAATACAACTCGCAATATACAATGGCTAGCCTACCTCCTCTATTGCAATACAATTTCAATTCTACAAGCCCTTTGGGTTACAATACAACCTCAACCTTGTACAAAAATTTTGTTCTCATTAATACAACACCTCCAATTTCTTCCAAGTTTTCCTTCCCGCAATACAAAACTCAGATTTAATAAAAAAAATTTTTTCAATATAATTGGGCAGTAGCCCAAAAAACGATTTTGCCCAAAAATTAATTTTTTTTTTTCATTTATTTCCAGAAATTGGAAAAATCCACTAAAATCATTTTTTTTTTTTTCCATTTTCCATAATACATCAAATAAATTCATAAAAATTTATTTTCTTCACTTTTCTTCAATTTTACACCATATAAAATCTTAGAAATTTTATTTTCTCATCTCATAACCAAATAAATTTATAAAATTTATTTTATTTTTCTAGTTTTTCACCAAAATTTTCTCCACCCAAATAAATTTATAAAATTTATTTCTTCAATTTACTACTGTAAAATCATAGAAAGTTATAAGTTATTTTCTTCAATTTCTCATCAAATAAATTTAGTAAATTTATTTTCCTTGGCTTTAAAATTTCTTCTCACTTTCCAACATCCCAAATAAATTTAGAAAAATTTATTTTATTTAATTTTCGTCAGTTTTACACTGTAAAACCTTAAAAATTAAATTCCTTCACCTCTAAACCAAATAAATTATGAATTTATTTTGTTTATTTCCTTAGTTCAAGTTTACACCTTGTAGCTTTTAAAATATGTCAAGCACCAACCATACAACATGACATGAGTATACATACCCTTTCGTCAGGTAATTCGCGAAATGCGCATAAAAGCAGCATTCAGCAGCGTTCACGTAGTGTATAGTTTTGTCTCTTGATTTTCCTAGGTAATCCCATACTCAGCTGACATCAAGCCTAGTGAGCGTGCTCTCATCGATTATGGCTAAGCCCCCGAATTTTCTATATAGGTTTCCATATACCTGCCTCATCAAACCACCTAGTGAAGTGGATACAGACAGAGCTCACTGGTACGTATACCTAAACTACGATCTGCATTTGTGTGGCTTGGGGTCGGGTTATTCTTAGTCGACCTGCGAATCTGAGTGGAGGGTCGGGTTGCAGACGAAACAGAAAATCGACGGTCTCGCTGTGGAGACTCTGCCGAATCTGATACGCACATATACACAATCCCCTGACAGTCCGATATATACGATATGTAATGTCTGATATATCCAATACGACCACTTGGGCTATACTTGTATTCAGTATGCGTTATGACTATGAGCTGTTTATATCTTGTAATTACAAAGAGTTAACCATTTTGCTCTTAAGCGATACATATATTAAACTTAAAGAGTTCTAATACATGTCGACCATGAAAGCCACATCCGGAAACTTTTCTTCCTGATAAATCTCTAGGACAGTGAGTCTCCTGTAAGCTCACTATGCCTGTAAGGGGATCCACGACGGGGTGGCTAAAACTCGAGTGGAGAATCGCCACAAGTGGGGTACTCACCACACCACAAGTGCGGTCTGTTCCAAAATTAAACATACATTCAAGCAAGTAAAGTCTGCTTGAATGTCTACGTGCTTCCGGATCAGGAGTCCTCACGGAACTCGCCTCTCACTCGCCTAAACACCATTATGAGAATATTGGTTTAATAGTGGACAACCCTCCAGAATGTATATATATCAATGAGGTGCTAAATGATTGATATATATATTGACTAATTTAATGGACTACCCTCAGATGAATAAATATCATTGCAGTAGCTCACGGTTGATATGTTATTTGAATTTGGACACCCTCAGATCATTTAATATTTTTTAGACTACCCTCAGAGCCAAGTTTTCTCTGGCTTTCAAGTGTCCGTACTTTTGCTCACAAAAAGATCTGAGATGTTCGGTGCATATGGAATGCATGTATGCCAATCACATTTCGATGCAATTCACATGTAAATATATAAACATGCATATATTTACAAAACAACAATTCACGAGAATCATGTCATGTAAATTAATTAATTCACACATCAAAATTAGCTCCTTGATTTAATGATCATACACAGTAATTTAATTTAAATCCCACTGATAACATGTATTTTCACGAAAATATATATTTTAGAACACTATTAGGGAATAGTGAAACCTCGTTTACTATTCTGGAAAATCACAAAACTGTCGGTTCACTTAGTGAACACGATCACGACCATTCGGCCCGATGAATACGAAACAGTAAATTTAATGCCTGAGTTAAATAAACCACACCCAAGCGGCCCTAGCGGTAGTGGAGCGGAGTCACGGATGGTGAAAATCCCAAAGAATTTCCTTGATTAGATTCCATGTTTTGGGGCCAAGTCAACGACTTTGCGGCTTCAAACCAAGCAAAACATGGGAAAACGCCCAAAGCTGGAATAAAACGCGCGTGGGGAGAAACCCTACCTCGGAGTTTGAAGAAACTCCGTCCAGGAAGTGCGTGTAGCGCTTGCTCGTATTAGAGCGTTTCTCGCTGCTTGTCCGAAAACTGTAGGCGATCGGATCTCCAGTATTAGAAAGCACACTCTCTCTCTAAAGCTCTCCAACAATGCGACTACTGCATCTCCCCCCTTCATTTCGATTTGGCCTTTGCTTTTTGTGTTGGAGAAAACTGATCAGCATTGTGATTTTGTTTATTATCATTTAATCCATTTGCCCAATTAATTCACTTCTTTCTCAGTTTTGACATTAAAAATATCTCGGTAATTTCTGTTTTAAATCGTTATCTGCTAAATACTTATGGTGCATGGTACTTATTAATGTGTTTTGATGCAATCGAAAATCATTCGGCACGAACCACGATGCCTCGCAGTGTGATCAAGCTGTCTGGCAAATTGCCGAAATTTCGTGCTAACTAGATTTGTGAAGACGATTCCAACGGTGCAATCATTTGTCATGAGATCTAGGAATTATTAAATTTTTAATGTAATTAAAATTTTGGCAATCAAAATTAGACGATTTGTACTATTCGAAGAGTGGAATTTCTGGGTCTTACAATTTTGAGACTTCTGAACTATTTTGGCAATTTATTACTTTGTTATTTTACTGTTTAAACTTCCCATTAATTGCTCTTTCCCTCCACAGCCTTAATTGCAAAAGTACTTACAATTCTTTGAAAATTTTTATATTCCACCCATAATAATTTTCAAAAGTGATATGCTTTAAAATAATTAAAGGCAGCTTCAATCTTGCTTATGGATTCTACAGCATCCCTGTCTGGCTATATGAGACGGGATATTCTGAATCTTAAAAAAAATTAACACTCGTCTTTGTGTACTAAGGACATGAAAAAATTCACCGGGAGAAGGCGGCTAGGGTTTGGAAAGTCCTGCACAATAAAAATGACTCTTATCTTAAAAAGCTGAATTTCTTCTAATTAGAGTTGTTTTTTAAAATAAAATCTTTATTGACCTTTAAAAAGAATTATTAGTTTGAAAGATTGTTTGGAACAATATTAGGATGGCTTTTATTTGTTATAATGGATTCAAGATAAAACAAAACATTTTATAAAGTATACCCAATTTCGTGTTGACATAAAAGAACATTAAAACAACATATCCCAATCAATAATGGAAATCATATAATCATATATTGTGATGTATTTATTATGCAAATCAATTTAATTGCGACTTATTCGCTTTGATTTATTATGATCCAGTTTTTTGAAAAATACTATAATAAAATAAAATTTAAATATTTATTCATATTATGTTTAAATTTTCTAATAGTCCACAGAAAATAAAAAAATGAGTTTTTAAATTATTTCACACTTGATAACATAAAAATCATAATAAATAAATATGAATAGATATATGGATGGGGGCATATATCATCCCTTCTAGCTAATATTCCGTTTTGAATATAATTCCATATATATAAAAATTAAATCAATTTCCTGCCCCATCTTGCCTATTCAATTTCACTGCTTCTCATATATAATATTGATTTTCATACATATAAAATCAATTTTTATCACTATCCATAATTAATTCTTTTTTCTACTATACAAGGTGTGTACTCTTTAAAGAAATTAGTATATATATATTTATGGGTCCAATTATTTGAGTCTATATTTTATACTGCCTTTTTCATTCTAATTCTCATACATCACACCATAAATATAACTTTTTAATTATGGATGAAAATGAGGTAATATTAATTCGATCATGATTCTACACGCTAAACAAAAATAAATAAAAATAAAATAAACAAAAGCCATGCACATATTGAAGAGTAACTATTTTGCAATATTTTTGTCTTCTACAGCTATTTTGTATTTGTCAATTACTTTGTGATTATGTAATTCTGACGGATACATGCAGTATATACTCATGCTCTAATTTAAGGTCAACACAGACGAGGTGGAGGCGCTCCGTATCACCAACTAACACTTGTTAAAAGAGTTGGAGCAACTCACGGCAAATCTGGCTTTGAGGGGAACCACGGCGAGGCGGCGAAAACCACATTATCAGAAGAAACGCGCCGACCCTCGCCAGCGGATAGGAAACTAGTCACCCGGGGAGCGCCGGCCGCCGGCCCTCGAGAGGATCGCGACAAGAAGGCGCCCAGCGAAAGAGCAACCAAGCGTGGGCCATCATACATCGACATGAGATAGAAGCGGTCGTGGGTGGAAGGTTCGAGGACATCAACCTGAAATCGGTCACATGAAGGAAGCCGAGTAAAGTAGAGCCGGTCTCGCTTGAGCATGCAGTGCAACCAAAGCAGAATCCCCATTCCTGGTAGGGGTCTTTGCACTTCCCTCATCCAAATGAAGTTCATAATAATCGAAGATCGAGGCGTTAGGCGGAACAAAAGACCCCATCGACCACCTGTGCATACAAAATAGATGAGCATACGGATATCAAGACTTTTCGTGCGATCACGAGGGCGCGCCATTTATCACCAAGGCCAGCGTGGCTTGGTTTAAACGGACTCATGTCTTCCATCTCGCCGTTCCGCGAGCATTCCATCGCGTTCGTCTCCGCTTCTTCAGACGAAACTGTCTGAAAAGCAAGAGTCTGCATGCGACCATAAAACCGAGCTCTCGGGAGAGCACGAGGTCATATGTTCGAGGTTTAACTTGAGTCGCCAAAGTGGAATGTTCTCGATAGAGAGGATTCGCCGTGCGCTTTTATTGCGGGGTTGGGGGTGTGGTCGAAGACTGTGTTCTGCATCTCGAAGACCCTCGGGTAAGCATGGCGAGTTCTGTGAATGAAAGTGTCTCGGCCAGGTGAAGAAGCCCTGTGTCAGCGAAACCATTTCAAGGAAAAGGGCGGGAGGCGGCAAAGAAGCGAAGCCCCCGAGACGAGCGGACAGGGCCAGATCCTTTGAAAGAGAGGGGCGAGAGAAAACAAAGGCGTCCTCGATAAGGCGAGGAACATCGGGGATCGCATGGGACCACCTGTTGTTCGCGTGGCTGGTATTACCTCGGCTATTACACCCCTACGGCGGCCTCGGTGTCGCGGAGTCTACGCGGTGCGACATGAAAGGTTTATGGTGGCGCCCGGATGAAGTGAGCCACCAGCGCTAAAGAACTAATACGAAATCTTTGTGCGGTTTCACGAAATTAAAGACAAGGCCCGGATGGCCTCGGCTAAGGAGATTGAATCGCGGTCGGCGGTAGTGGAAGCGTCGGCCATTCGTGACCTCAGAAGAAGCGCAGAACCGACCGCGCTCGTTTGGCCGACGGTCGACCTCCGCGCGCTGGAAGTGCGGCAACAATCTCCGGAGGACTTTTGGGGTGGAGGTCAACTCGGCGGAAGGCCCGCCGCGGCGGCGCGGACGAAACGCGGAAGTCAAACGATGTCCGGGCTTGGTACGGTACTCTGCTGCTGGGCTTGGCGGAAGCACGACATCCGCCGGCGGCCGCCGTGATAAAGGCGTGTGGCCCGATAACGATCGAGTTCGCGTCAAACCGGCTGAACTCAGCAAACACCATCTTCACATCGAAACTTTAAACCAAATGGGCGTGGAAGGAATGACGCGATCGCGCTCGCGTGGGTTCTCGAGAAAAAGTACTACCACGGGGTGATCTGGTTAATGCTCACTTTGGGAGGACCCGCATAGAGGGCTTTAACTGCGTTGAAGTTTCTCATAGAAGAAGCGTGACTACGAACATGTTACTAGTGACCTCTCTCCAATACCACATAGGGTGCGTTTTTCTCATTTATCACGCTAGTTTATCATTTCTCACTTTTAAATGGACTACGGGCTGTGGTCAGAGAAACAGCTGATATAAACTTGAGAATGTTTGGCATCGATGAAGCAAAACAGATTAAACAACATCGTGGGCCAGGCTGGGCATGCGAGGCAGGGTAACACCGAGCCTCGCCCTCGGAAGAGTGGGAACACCAATGCGGCTTGGCGACCAGCCAGAACACCTCGTCTACATAGGGTTTTAAACTACTAAGCGGGAAGGCATGGAGAAGCCCTCTCATCAGTTTATTAGATGACATGGAGGTATTAAAGCACAAACGAGGAAGACATAAGTAAGTGACCTTGGCCAGTGATTACCCACGGGTTGAATGCACTATCTCCCTCCGCTAATGAATTAAGCAAAGAGAAGGAGTTTTGCAGAAAGAGCGAAGCGTTAATGAAGAGGTGGTACGCTCCTCCCGAGCAAAGCGATCGAGAAGTAAGAGTACCACGAATGGTTGGCTAACGTTCTTCCGTCGAAAAAGCGTTTGCGCGTTTTACGAGACATCAACGGGGCTGCGAAAGGATAGCTTCCCTTTACCTCGGATTGATCTCGTAGTAGACGCTACGGCAGGTCACGAACTCCTCGACTTCATGGAGCGCCTCTGGTTCTGACGGTCGGTATGGACCCCTGACGACCCGAGAGAAGACCTCATTTGTCCGCGCGTTGGGGAACCTCACACATTGTCGAGTAATACCCTTGAGGTGCGAGAAACGTGGGAGCACGCTACCAAGTGCGTTAACAAGATGTTCGAAACAATTGGAGCGCTATAAGTATATATGAAGCGACATCTTGGTAAAAATCGTGGTAAAGCGAAACCACACATATCCCATTGGCCGAGTTAAAGATTCTGGCTATAATAATGAGGTGGGCGGCCAGAATGCGCTTTGAAGTCTCGCGAAGTTCTTGAGTTTATAATTATTGGCCCAGAATAGAGGCCAAGGCTACAAATAGATAAAGGTCGGTGGCGATATCATATTGACATTCAGGCATTCGCCGTGATGGGAGATGTGAAATGGCCCGAGCCGCATATCAGACCCGTAATCTCGGCCTTTCTTTCGAGGTTACGAAAAGGCTGGCCTTCCAGTGGGACCTTCTTTGCCAGGCGTTCATGCTTTCCAAGCTTTACTAGCTCTCCTTCTAGCAGTAAGCCCTTAGAGGGAGGGCTTTCCTCCTCTCTACTGGCCAGTTTCGAGTTTATAACATAGTCTTTTACTTTTAGTAAAAAGAACGGAGACCAGGGGTAGCTCTTGATCTACTATTGCAGGAGGCTCGAGGGAACGGAGGAGGTGCAAAGATGGAAAAGTTGATCCTGGCGTTAGTAGCTATCCGAGAAAACATCGACCTTACTTCGGCTCATGCGTCGAAGTCCTGGCCAGAATATCCATTGGAAGCAAATATTGCATAAGCGAAACCTCCCAAGAAAGGTGATAAATTGGGGTACATAGAGCTGAGTGGTCAGACATCAGGTACAAACCCGAGACAACGGTAAAAGGGCGCATATCTTAACATATTTCATCATAGATTCACTCCCATTACAGTTCTGGAGGCTACCATTCTTTTGAGCCTCCCGTTGGAAGTTGATGGTAGGCGGTACGCTATGAGCGGTCTGAGACCGATCTAACCTCTCTCAGAGCCGGGATGAATGAAATGCGCCTGGATTGGGCTTTGACCTCGATCGTGAGATAATTTATCGCCGTAGACTCGGCTGGCCCGCCGTGGAAGCAGATCGTTTGGGGTGAGTAACGACTCATTTGGTGGTAAAGCGGATAGAAGACTCTCTGAGACCGGAGGTGAGAAGATGATATTGTATCTAAAGAGCTATGAGGGATTGTAGAAGTTCATCACAGTTGGATGAGCATGTCTGGTAGACGGAGAATGCGGGGCGATGCATGGCAAAGCGCGGCGACCTCGCAGAGAAGACAGGCGCGGCCAGTACCTTCAGAACCTTCCAGGAACCTCAAACAAAGCATCGACGAAAGTCTCTGGTATCGAGTGGGATTGGATGGACACCGTCAGGGTGCGGTAGATGTGGTACGTTAGCGACTGAATAAAGTCGGAAGAGCTTCGAGCGAGGTCGGCCAGATTCATAGTTCATGGGGACCGCTACCATGAAAGAGGCTTCTCGCCCCGTTCCCAAGTCAGCGGGAAGGAAAACCTTGACTACACACTCGGGGGGTACACAAGGGCATATGTGGCAGCCACATTTAGACTCGGACCTTAGCGAGGGAAAGCGATGGTTTGTATGGATACTCACGGCCTGATAACCGAAGAACGAACAAGCCCCAGTGAAATGCAAAGCTTGTAGGGCATGCAGTCTCTAAATCTCTATCGAGGCCGGCGGCGTGGAGTCCTGAGCCTGGCTTTTCAACAATGATTTGGACATATTGGGACCCCTACCCATTAGAAGGGCGTCTGGAATTTATCGTGTGGTAGTGGACTATTTTGCAAATGATTTGACGAGCGAACCATAGCAACAATCAGGCAAAGATATGGCAAATGCGGCGTTCTATAATATGCGGAGTTCGGGATCCAGGAGTCCCGCAAATATCTAATAATGAGGCAAAAACTGACAATCCTAAGTTAGGAGTTTCTCTGTGGCTGGAATAAGAACTACTACTGCGTCTTGACTCATCAGTAGTCGATGAAATGACGAGTCCTTATAAAGACTTTGAAGGCAGTACCTCTGGGGGCTCTTTATGGGCATCTGTGAAGCCTGTAGTCGGCGGCTGAGAGCCTGTTAAGCTCGGCCTTTGGCAAAGGCAATGGAATCGATTGGTGGGTTTAAAATCACCCGAAGTTAGACTATGAACATGAACCACAGAGAGGCGCTCGCTTTAAACACGGATCTCTAGAATAAAGAAATGTGATGGGTCTGAAGCGAATGGAGGACTATCACGGGAGAAAGGCAGTGAGATATTATGACTTGGTGAAGCCTAGGATTCTGGCAAGTGACACGGTTAAAAAAACTACCCGACGAGGACCCCGCGCTGGGAAGGCGGGACCTGGTGGGGAAGAACTGCACATCGTATCTCATGTCCAGGCCTAGCAGCTATGGAACTCCAAGCGGAAGAAGAGCCACTGCCCGCTCATGGAACCTTGAACACCTCAGCAGTTTCCTATCAATAGACCTCGGGCATGGCACGTAATAAAGATCTAGTCTTGATTTTGAATAACTTACTCTATATCATTTTATTTGTTTAATATTATGATGGGTGACATTAAGTTATAGACGAAGAGTAAACCGGGGCTGGCTCAGAAAGTGCAGATGGAAGAAGCTCGTGATTCACAAGGTGTCTTTATTTCAAAGGAGCTCTGATTGAAATAAAAATTTTCATTCTGGAGGTTACATCAGCTCGGAGATTCGCAAATCTTTCACTTGCATCTCAAAAATTCACAGTTGCTGGCTTGGATTCTTCACATATTCTTTTGTCAAGGCAAAAGCCATGAAAGGAAAAGAAGAAAGAATGAAATTTGTTTTAAAACTGAAGGAAGAGGAGAGAGAAGAGAACCCAGAAAGAAAGAGGAGAAAGAGAAAGAAAGAAGAAAGGAAAGAAAAAATAGAAAGGTGCTTAAATTTTCTTTGAGCTTTGCCCACCTCAAGATGCTCCTGGCTTGATTCCATCAATGGGCAGCTGAGAAATGCACATCTACAAAGGAGAACTAGGAAAAAACACTGACTCCTACAAGTGGCCAGACCGCCCGACGCAAGTCTGACTGCGATCATCGAATGGAACCCCATGGAGTGTTGCGAAGACCCTAACGAACATCATCTTTACCTGCGGACTCTTTGTTCTGCGAAAAGGGCGGTTTGAAACGCCTTTACCATAGAAAGGAGTTAATTATTTTATAAGAATCCTGGGCCAACAGGAAGTGAATCATCCCAATTCTCCGCCAGATAAAAATGCAAGCAGCGCTTTACTCGAAGAAAAGCGGTCTTAAGCGCGGGAGCGATAACTCGGTTTTTCAGCAACCAGCCGGGAGGGTGCGCACCAGAGGCCACGATGGCTGGAAGTTAAGCGGGCTTAGCGGCTTCGGGGGTGTGCGCCGAGGCCAGTGGCTTCGGTTGCGGCTCCGGCTGGGTCTGCAGGAAGCGTGCTTTGGGGTCGGCGAACCAGCCGCTGGGAGGTCTTAGCGCCGAGCCCGATGGCTCGATTCGCGAACTTAAGCGGCTCAGCGGGAAGTCTTAGCGCCCGGGGCTCGATAACTCGTCACGGGCTTAACAGCTGAAGGTCGCGCCGCTGCAGAACCCGTTAAGCAATTCGTGGGCTTATGGCTGGGAGGTTCGCGCTGGAAGCCCGGTAAGCGATTCATGAGAAGCTTAGCATTTCAGGGAGGGTCTTAGCGCGAGGCTCCCGATAGCTCGCTCTGCGGGCTTAGCGACTCGGAGGATCTTAGCGTCCGAGGCCGATGATTTCCGGAGTTGCGGGCCGCCAGCTCGAGTGCCGGCGAAGACCCCGATAACGGATTTTCAAAACCAGCAACGGAGGATGTACGCCGGGAGCGCCCGATGGCTCAAATGCGAGGCTGCGGCTCGGGGTGCCCTGCGCCCGTAGGCGCTGGTTCGTGAAACTTAAGCGACTCGGGGGAGGATGTAGCGCCCTGTGGCTCGATCTGCTTTGGGCTCTTTCTTCGGGGAGGTCTTAGGACGGGAGCTCGATGGCTCGGTTCGCGGGCTTAACAACTCGGGAGGTCTTAGCGTGGGGCCGATGGCTGTCGTTGGCGGGCTCATGTTCAGGAGGATCGCAGCCAGGGGCCCAGTGTAGTTTGCAAGCTTAACAACTCGGGAAGGCCTCGGCAGGAGCCCAGTGGCTGGGTTTTGACTTAACAACTCGAGCCTCTCGGCACCGAGAGCCCATTAGCTGGTTTTCAAGCTTGCATTTCGGGAGATGTGGCGCCTAGAGAACCGCGATAGCTCAATTTTCCAAAGCCCGCGCGACTCGCGA
This sequence comes from Tetrastigma voinierianum, assembly GCA_016808115.1. NCBI lineage: Eukaryota > Viridiplantae > Streptophyta > Magnoliopsida > Vitales > Vitaceae > Tetrastigma > Tetrastigma voinierianum. The sequence continues at coordinate 881 of JAEQBH010004824.1, read as the reverse complement.
AGTGCAGCGCGAGGCGGCAACTCGGTTTTGGGCTTGCTGGCTGGGGTCTTAACGCTGGAGCCACGGCTCGCGGTATGCTTCCTTTCGAGAAGGCCCTGGCCAGATGTTTGGGATTCGAAGCATGGTGCTTTCAGGGAAGGCCTCGTGGCCTGGGACGGCCGAGCTCAGTGAAAGCGGAAGAGTGGTGATGGGTCAATGGTGGATCTTGTGCCATGGCGAAAGTCAAGATTAGAAGCAATGACCATAGCCCAAAATACCCTAAAAATTTTTATAATAAAGGCCCATTATATATTCAGGAGTATAATTGAACGACTTGAGTATTTTTCACAGGTACCAGATGAATATTGATTAAATGATTATACTAATAAGGAAATTTATTGAATGGGAAATAAACCCAATGAAAAAAAATAACCTGGGAAATTGTAAAAATGAGGATCTGGGGTCCAATTGTAAATAAAGTTTGTATGTCTAGAGTAGAGTGGGAGAAATAAAGTCGCAGGGGAAAATAATAGGAAACTTAAATGAGGTGCCTTAGAAATGGAGGGACCTAAATATAAAAAAATGAAAAGAAAAAAAAATCAAAGGAAAGGCATGTGGCATGTAGGAAAGAGGAGGGAAGTTTTTCTCATTTTTAAAAGAACATGGTTAGGGTGATCGGAAAGGAAAGCAGAGAAGAGATTTTAGGTGAAGCTCTCACTTCTCTCTGAATTTTCGGCGAATCGAATGGCGGTTTGTGAGAAGCAGAGGAAGAATCCTTCCTCGTGACAAGGCTGCAGTAGAGGCAGAATCGGGGTTTTCAACAAACTCAGTGGTAGGTCTTCTCTACTTTTGATTTATTTTCTACTTTCAAGGTTGTGTGAAATTGGTTATCTTGCCTTAGG